>PRKT01000007.1:2368593-2419912 GCA_003671525.1 Saccostrea glomerata
TGGGGTGAGAGATAGGGTGGGAGTTGGAGAGAGAGTGGGAGAGAGAGTGGGGAGATAGTGGAAGAGAGAGAGAGAGGGAGGTGAGTGAGAGAGACGGAGTGGTAGAGAAAAAGGGGGGAAGTGAAAGAGATTGGGGAGAGAGAGAGTGGGAGGGAGAGGGATGTGAGTGGGAGACAGTGGGGGAGAGAGAGAGGGGATTAAGTAAGAGAGGGAGTGGTGAAGAGAAAGGGGGGATTAAGAGAGAGGGAGTGGTCGAGAGAGAGGGGGGTGAGTGAGAGAGAGTGGGGAGAGAGAGTGGGAAAGGAAAAGGAAATGGGAGAGAAAGAGGGGTGAGAGGGGTGAGTGAAAGAGAGAGTGGTGGAGTGAGAGAGGTGGTGAGTGAGAGAGAGTGTGTATGGGGGAGAGAATGAGAGAGAGAGAGAGAGAGAAAGGGATGTGAGTGGTAGAGAGGGAGAAAGTGGGGGAGAGAGAGGTGGGGTACGTGAGAGAGAGAGAGAGACAGACTGGGGAGGGAGAGAGGCGAGTAGGGGATAGAGATTGAGAGGCGTGATTGGGAAAGAGTGGGAGAAAAAGAGTAAGAGTGGGGGAGAGAGAGTGAGTGGAAGAGAGAGAGAGAGCAAGTGGGGAGAGAGAGTGAGAGAAAAAGAGAGACTGGGGAGGGAGAGAGTAGGGGAGAGAGAGTGAGAAGTGTGATCAGGAAAGACTGGGAGAGAGAGAGAAAGGGGTGTGAGTGGGAGAGAGAGAGGAATGATAGAGGGAGTGAGAGGAGAGGGTTAGAGTTGAAGAAAGAAAGGGAGTGGAAAAGATAGAGGGGTGAGTGAGAGAGAGGGGGGATGAGTGAGAGATGGGAGGTGAGAAGGGGAGAGAGAGTGAGAGGCATGATTGGGAATAAGAGCAAGATAGGGAGAGATAAAGTGGGAGAGAGAGAGAGAGAGAGGGGTGCAAGTGGAAGAGAGAGAGAGGGGAAATGGGAAAAGAGAGGGTGGTGAGTGCGAGAGGGAGTGGTGAGGGAGAGAGAGAGTGGCATGTTTTGGGGAGAAAGAGTGTGTGGGGAGAGCAAGTGGGGTGTTTGGGGGAGAGAGAGAGAATGAGTGAGAGAGAGACAGTGGGGAGGGAGGGAGGTGAGAAGGTGAGAGAGAGTGAGAGGCATGATCAGGAAAGAGGGGGAGAGAGAGAGGTGTGTGAGTGGGAGAGAGAGTGAGATGGAGAGAGAAAGAGGGAGGAATGGGAGAATGGGTAAAGAGTTGGGTATGTGGGAGAGAGAAGAGTGGGGAGAAGAGAGAAAATGGGGAGAGTGGGAGAGAGGGAATTGGGAGAAGTGAGAAAATGGGGAGAATGGAAGATAGGGAGTGGTAGAGAGAGGATAGCAATAGGGTGTTGGGAAAGAGAATTAGATAGAGAGTGTGAGAGAATTGGAGAGAGAGTGGGGTTAGTGGGAGAGAGAATGGGGAGAGTGAATGTGTGTGGGGATAGTGGGAGAATGAGAGAAGAGTTGGATATGTGGGAGAGAGAGGGAGTGGAAAGAGAGAGTGGGGAGAAGGGAGGAAATGGGGAGATTGGGAATTGGGAGAAATGAGAACATGGGGAGAGTGGGAGATTGGGAAATGGGAAAAGAGAGAAAATGGGGAGAGTGGGAGAGAGGGAGTGGTAGAGAGACAGAGTGGGAAGAAATATAGTTGGGAGAAAGAGAGAGGGAAGAGAAGAGAGGGAGAGATTGTCAAGTGGGGAGATTGGGAGAGAGAAAGTGGGGAGAGGGAGAGTGTGAGATCAAGTACAGAGAGAGAGAGAGAGAGAGAGAGAGAGAGAGAGAGAGAGAGAGAGAGAGAGAGAGAGAGAGAGAGAATGGGGAGAGTGTGAGATTGAGCAGAGAGAGAGAGTGGGGAGTGTGTAAAATAGGAATGGGGAGAATGGAAGAAAGTGGGAAGAGTGGGAGAGAGAGATAGAGTGGGGAGCAATAGAGTATGGGTAGAGAAAGAGAGTGGGAGAGAAAGAGAGAGAGCATAGGGAAAGAGGGCGTGTGTTTGGAGAGGAAAAGTGGAAGAGGAGAGAGAAATGGGGTAGGGTTAGAGAGCTGGAGTTGGAAGAGAGAAAGAATGGCAGTTGTAGGAGAGAGATAGGGACTGGACTGGAGGCTAAATGGGGTAGAGAAAGAAGAAAGGGGGAGAGTTGGAGTGGGGAGCAAGAGTGGGAGAGGAGAGAGAGAATGTAGAGAGAAAGTTGAAGAGGACAGAAAGGGAGTGAGTGTAGAGAGTGTGGGAGTGGGAAGAGAGTGAGTGAGAGTAAGGAGAGAAAAGGGAGAAAAGTAAGAGTTGGGAGCAAGTGTGGGAAAGAAGAGACAAAGGGATGGAGTTTGGAGAGAGAGAGAGCACCAATTTACAATGTACAAACTCACTTTTTGATACTACTTTTCATGTAAGCAGTACTTGTTTAGAGAGATAAACCCACAATAAAACCAAACTCTGCATGTGTCTTACCATTAGAGACTCTGACTTGGACACTTGGTCATTCTAAAATGATTCTCTGAAGTCTTTTATAATTTATAAACGTGCCACTTGTTAGCATTGACTGAACATCTGCATAATGTAAAGCAGAGAGCAAAGATCGTTTTATCCGTAATGCTGTGAGTATTGGGCGCAATGGTATAAAGGACGCACCCCCAAAATCCTGAAAAACCACAGGTCCTATGTAAAAGGCCCACCCAAAAATGCATAAATTGGATGTGATTTTATTTTTCTTGTACAGTACTTTTAAAATAAATAAATAAAAAATTTACATTTTTGTCCTTTTCATCTATCTGTCTGTCTGTTTATCTGTAAATACTTGCACATAACTGTTGAATGCATGGGGTTATGGCTTTTATATTTCACAGGTATATTCCTTGTGACAAGACATTCCTTAGGTTTCCACCAAATGTGACCTCTTGACCTTGGAGTTTGACCCACTTTTATGAACATTTTTCCAAGCCTTAAGGTAGATCGCGGGTTTGCTGACGTCACAATAGGATTTGACGTAAATAAGATTACCGCGTTCAGATTAGCAAGCAAAAAATATCTTCAGCAGTACTGTATGCAGTAAAAAGTGAAATATATATTAAAGGTTGTTTGGTATTTTTAAATATTTTGTTATGTAATTGAAAATAATCGATGTTCTGATCAAGGTTGTCTTTAACATTATAAGTAGTTTTTAACGCTGACATCTGTTGTGTGTACGTACCTTTCTAAAATAATATTGCCTAATTGTTAATACAATACAAAAACAGATCCACTGCCGGTGTGTCTGGCGCCTGCCCTGCATTCAAATTTTTTGTTCACTTTAATGAATTTTGTTTTGCTTGTTTAATTTAGTCTACATATAGTACACACTAATCTACTTTATTTTTATTTGTTTAACAATCATCTCTAACTCCATTTTCTTCGCGATGATGTACGCTTAGATTGGTAATATTTTTATGCGAAACAATATAATTGTCTGAGTCAAGTACAGGTATAAGATTTTTTAAACGGGAAAGAAATGGACCGTATATGGTAAATCAATATGCTTATCATTTGTACATGAGTTTCTCTTGATGATTTTTTTTTGGGGGGGGGGGTAAATTAGATAATTATCAACAGGAGAGACGTTAATGATTTAGGTAACAACGCCAAATAAAATATAACCAAATAAAATATGTATGTCCTATAAATTTTCATCTATTATTATCCAGACCTTTTTATTGACAATCAATAGCAATTCGGCGTACAACTGCGATTGGTGTTTTATGTGGAAGTTGGGGTGTCAAGGCAAAAGTTTCAGGCTCATAGGAAGCAATTTCAGTTAGGGGCACAGCTACTCGTATATATTTTCAGTTGGGGGTACTATCAATAACCAAACATTCCTCGACAAGCATAAAAAAGGAGGGGGGTGGGGTGTATCAGGCATTGTAATTGAGGGGACACGAGCATATTGTAGTACATGTAATGTTTTCTAAAGTATTAATACCTGTTTTCTATAGTATACTGTATGCTTTCTATAGTATTCTAAATATCAGCAAAGTAATGATAAGAAATTGCCTTTACGACATTTTGAAGGAAAAACTGCAAGTCTTTTTATTCAGGGATAGACAAAAGTAATTCATTCTATGAAGTATAAATGTATACAACATAGTTTATAAAGCTATTTTCATTCAACTGCAATACTTCCGATTTAAAATTGGGTCTATTTTATAAATAGATAAAAATGATGCAAAAAATATATATGTTTGAAATTGTTCTCAAATCCGGTCATGCAGGCATACGAAAATAATGACGTCGCACCAACGTAATTTAACGTCTTGATGAAAATATAACACTTTTGCTGAAAAATTGTAAAACTTAAAAGTTTTTTTGCAGGAAATTGAGCGAGAACACATATTAATTTTTTTTAATAAATCGATTCTAAATTTACTTCACATTCATTGTATCGAGTAATATAAAATTCGTCTGCTTCGTTTTAATGTTATGATTATGGTTTTAAAATGCGTATACCGGCAGAAAAGGGACATTTTACTATAGATTTCATTGAAAAAGCGTCATCTGTTCTCATCAACATTAGCGTTTTTGAATTACGATTACAATCTAACCACGCAGACGAATCTCATAAAAACTTCAGAAAGAAAAATTTATATCGAGAGGAGTTAGCTGACAAATTTTTAGCCTATGTTTTCAGGCAGACAGTAAACCCGCGATCTACCTTAATATTTGCTATAACTATTGAAAATTGGTGATAAGGCATTCATCCTTCACCACTGTGTGACAAGACCTTTTAAAGAGTACCAGGGTATAAATATTTCTGACATTAATTATTTTTAGAGATTTTTTCTATGTATTCCTATGTTAAACTTTGATCCCCCATTGTAGCCCCACCCTACCCCCGGGGTCATGGTGTGAACAAATTTGATTCTACACTACCAGAGGATGCTTTCATATAACTATGGCCAATCATGGCTTTGCTGTTCTAGAGAAGATTTTTAAAGACTTTTCCTATGTTTTCCTATCTTAAACTTTGATACCCCACTGTGGCCCCACCCTACCCCCTGGGGTCATGATTTGATCAAACTTGAATCTACACCACCTGAAGATGTTTCCACATGAGTTTCATCTTTCCTGGCACAGTGGTTCTTGAGAAGAAGATTTTTTAAAAAAGCCATTAATTTTTCACTATTTCATAATTATCTCTACTTGGAAGAGGGGTTGGTCCTTCATTTGATCAAACTTGAATCCCCTTCACTAAAGGATACTTTGTGGCAAGTTTGGTGAAAATTGGCCCAGTGGTTCATGAGAAAAAGACTAAAATGTGAAAAGTTTGCAACAACAACGACAGACGACAGACTTTTGATCAGAAAAGCTCACTTGAGCCTTCGGCTCAGGTGAGCTAAAAAAAAAAAAAAGAAGGAACATTAGTTCATTTTTCTTCAAAATCATTCTTTAATTAAATAATAATAAAACAAAGAATCTCTGTTAATCAGAGATTTGTTGCATCCTAATTCTGCTCCCATGTTGAATAGTTTGACACATAACTGAAACGGTATGCAGCAACACAGAAGCCACATCTCCTCTAACCATAGACTGATATTAATAGGTTTTCTTGAATTTTTGCAGTAAAAGTTTGTGGTATAGAAATTTCTTCTTATTCAGTGCTGGATCAAACACATTAAAGTCCACTTTTTGTAAGTAAGTCAGGTAATTATCACAAAACACCTGAAAGAAAACACAGAGAATTTTAAAAATAATTTTAATGGAAAAATTTATTGGAAAGTAAAAAAAAACAAACATATAAAGAGATTAGGGAAAAAATATTGCATGAAAATAAAGTTGTTCTATTTACATGTCAGACTTAAAAAGCTTAACTCATTAATTATATTTAAGTGAGAAGTAAACTTACAGATGGAAGGAACACAGGAATAGCCTCCTTTGGAACATTTCCTTTCAATGATCTGGCCTTTGAAGCAAAGAGAAAAAAACCTTTTAACTGCATTTGTATAGGAATTCTCAGTTAAAAAGACATTTAAAATAAGACAGATTTTAGCTTTGTTCCATATAATTTTGTTTTGATTCCTTTATTTTTTTGAGTGTTTAGAAATCCTCTTGGAAAAGATGCAGACAAAGACATCTTCTCTCTGAATTAAGGTATATCATCACTTTAAAAGGTAAAGCTAACAGTGGCATTATAGCAATAAATAATGATAGCAATGTTAATGCTAATCAGTGAATGTTTACCTTGTCTAAATGCTGCTTTGCTACACTAGCTATTTCGTACACAACATCACTAACACCTTTTGAGTTTTTCCCTCGGATGACCTCTTCCTGAGATACTGAATGCTGCAATTGAAAAAGAAAGTGGAAGATAAATATGGAGTTTTATTTCCTGCATTCACAAGAAAATTTTTATTACTTTTTTCATAAATTAATCCAGAATATCAGGTATTAGGTGTATTCAAAATTAACATTTAATACTTATATAAGGTAATATATTTATTATCAATAAAATTTTCCTTGCATGTACATTACAAAATATTTTTAAAAATTGGTATAAATGCTTTACCTTTGCTAATAAATCATGAGGAAACATAACATTTCCTTGTGACAGCTGGGATGGGGTGACCTTTAATAAATTCACCATCCCGTAACACCGTCCTAAATGACTGGCAGCATGGTCTGCTTGTACGTCTTTAACACCTTCCAAATTAAATAAAAAAAATGAAATTCACTCATTTCTTATGTGGACTTTCTGGTAGAGCACTACTAATCAAATGTCAGGGGTTCAAATCTCTTGTGATTACTGGTAACATAGCTACAGTGGAGCCGCATTTATCCGGACGCTTTGGTTCCTAGTTAATTTTCTCCAGATATGTGAAGCGTCCAGATACCTGAATTACCAGTTAAACAAGACAAAATAACATTTTAAAAAATCTGTTCCAATGAAAAATCGTCCGGATTCTGAAGCATCAGGATATCTGGCATCCAGATATCTGAAGGTCCACTGTACATACCTATTAAACACTAAGAGCATAAATATCTGCCATACATACGAGATATGGCACTTCTTTTGTTCGCAAAAAAACCCATACAGTTTCAATTGGTGGCACTGTGGCTCTCCGGTCATTCATCTTTTCAGACCAGCCAGCTACAGATTTGTAGCTATTATTTTACCCTCAATACATGTATATTGAACCATTCAGTATCTTAGTTTTTTCACAGTCCTAATAAATCTGAGATAGTGGGATTTGACTGTATACTGCTACATATGTTCTATACATGGTGAAGTTGGAAAGGAAAGGTTGCATTTTTAAAGGTTATTACCGTGTAATTCAAGTAATAAATAGTTAACTGAGGCCACAACTTGTTCATAATAATTGTCCATCTCCACCAGTGTCTTAAACTGACTCATAGGATTGGATGCCTGTAAATAATAATGAAATGATTTTGTTGATATTTGACAGTTATGATTGGCAAGAACTTTTTTCACAAAGTCTATTAAATACAATATATTTTATATGGTTTCCCATGTTTTGACTTTCTTCAATGATAACTTACCCTCGCTTCAATCAGTCTGGACAGCCATGATTTGGAGACCCTGTAATCATTTACTACCTGTAAAAAAATTACCAACTTCTAATAGGGATTCTCATGAACAGGGGTTTATAAAGAAATCATATATTTATAAATGAAAAAAAAAAAAACATGATGAATTTCTATGTTTTAAAAGTTTAAGCAGATTGATGAAAACTACAAACCCAATTTAACAACTGGCCTACTGGTGTTTGAGGTACATTTCCCTAAAATCAAACGAGAAAATAAGATAATGATAATAAACTGAATCATATTTCAAGGTAAAGGTTATGTTGTTTTTAATCAAAAATAACTCTTTCGCCTTTTTAAGGAAATTTTTACTTGGATGAAGGTGCAATTTATGGCGCAATATTTTTGCCTGCTTTTTGGGAAAATTTCTTCACTTTCTAGCATTTGACATTTGGTCAATCAACTACCTTTCACTCCCTAATTCTAGACACATTCTGTAGCCAATATGTATATTTTTTTCACCTCCCAATCATTTATAGTTGTCTCTGCAGGCAATAAACTTGCTTAATGTAAATTTTCAGCAATCTAACATATAATTTTAATCAAGCGAGTTTATCACTTGTAGGGATGACTATAAAGGGTTGAGAGATGGATAAACTGTACAGATTAGTTAAATAATGTTCCTAACATTAGGGAGTGAAAGGTAGTTATTTGACTGATGCTGGAAAGTGGAGAAATTCTATCTAAAAGTGCGCAAAAAATATTACGCCATAAATTGCACCTTTTTTGCACTATAGGATCTGTAGCGTTATGGTCAAAGACAAATATATAAAACCATAACGCTACAGATCTGCAGCTAAACGGGCAGACACTTGCCTTTGGATTGTAGATTTCATCCAGAGTTTCTCTCCAGAACTGGAACCTTCCTAGCCCTCTAACTGGGTCTGTTACATTGCTTGCCACCTAAAATATAAAAACACAAGTTTCCTGTAGTGAATTAACAATCATGTCTTGCCATAAATATGGAGTCTTACAAAAGTGGTAGCATTAAATCATAAGCTTTTCTTTTAGAGGAAATGTATGTTTTATCGCATGGAATGTTTCAATTTGTTCATAAATCTGTTCACTATAATGTATCAATAATATATATAAATATTAATCATATTCTTAATAAAAAACAAAATTTTGCATGTTCACATCTAATCATTTTCAGAGATTGTCAAAGAAACTGGAACCATAAACTTAATCTGCCATCAACATCATACTTTTAGTAGTTTTAAAAAGTCTCAGAATTATAAATAGTTAGGAGAGGGTTGAATTTCATGAACTGTGGATAAAATTTACAAATGGGTTGGCTTGAAACTAATCCACAAAGCTTGATGATCAGAATTTGTACCATTCTTTACCATAGCAACTTCAATATTAAATGCTCTCAAAATAATAGCTGCAGCACGAAGGTCTCTTTTAAGTAGCAAGGAACATAGATAATTTTCATGGTCATATTGCCTACAAAATATAAAAAATAATTATTTTAGTTAATTGTAGTAAATAAAAATAATTATAAAGTTAGCTACAATAAGAAAGAATTTTGCAAATGTCTCTTTCCTTGATAAAACATAACCGTATATGGAAAACAAAAATTAGCCTCCATGTTAGCTACGTGTAAGTAAGACAAACCTCAAGTTTCACACCATACTTTTTTCGAGTAAGGGTGCATGCCAGGATCAGTAGCCATGCAAGTTTGCTTACAGAAATAACAAATATTGGGAAAAGTACATGGTCCAAAATCTTTAAGCTATTTATCTATCTAAAAAATGTAGGTCAGTAATTCATCTGAAAAATTTTCAGATTCAGCATTTGAGCAAGTCTGGAAGTGTACACCCTTAGATGCATCATCCATGCAAGTTTGGTTCAGGTAGGGATTATAGTTATTTGGGAATGGATCTGCTATAAAAATTTTAACCTGGTCACTTGTCTTGAAAAATGTACATTCAGTGCAAGTCTGGTAGTGTTCATTCCTATATATTTACATTTCCAATGTTTTTGTCCGAGATAAAATCACAAATAGCTAATGGACTTTATTTCTCCATCAATGTACTGGTTCATCAACAGGGTGCTGTTAAAAAATAATGTGCAGGGCAGGACAAATAGCTAGAGAGAAGCAAGGCCTGTAGAACGTGGATTGGCGGAATCAAGAGCATGTAAATATAAGGAATAACTGTTAGATTTTTCAATTTCATGACGATGATCAATCGATTGGTGCTGTTAAAAAATCATGTGCAGGGCAGGACAATCAAGGAATCAAGATTTCACATCATGAAATCAAAAAATAAGACAGTTATTCATAAAATGCATCATCCATGCTAATTTTGTTAAAGTATGGCTAAAATTCACTCATCTGGAAAATATAGGTAAGTTCAAGCATCCAAAGCAGGATTTGTAGTGTATATTTCTTAGTAGATTCATCATCTATGAAAATTAGGTGCAAGTAGGGCTTAAAGTCACTTTTGAATGGATCAAAATTAATCTGTGGTATATGTACAAGCTTTAATTCTCCAATGTCAGGGGGCTAACCTTTATATCAGGAATGGGTGTGGGCTAACCTCCTGTGCTTGAAAAGTATGCAACAACTTACCTAGTTATCTCAGATGGATAGAGACTAGCCAAATAGTATGCAAGGGCCTACCCTAAATCACTGTAGTGGGTGCTAGACTAACCCTATACACAGGCTGCTACAATCAATTTTGTGTGTACTCACACTAAATCTTTCAGTTTGGTGCAAAGCTTTTGCATGAACTTATCCTTATCATTATGAGTTAGGACTAGCCATAAGCACAACATCTCTGAGTGCAAGCAAAAAAACACAGAGAAAGCGGTGCCCAAGAACTATTCTTAAAATATTAGCTTTTGAATTATATTCCATTTTAATACGAGCAATAGTGTTAAGGATTGATTTTGGATCATTGTTACATCATAAATGTGAATTGTCAACTTTGGCTTCAGATACTTCTATTTTTAGTGTATCTCATAGGAAACAAGCCATCCGTCCTTGGCGAAACCATTAGACTTTCATGTCTGAACAGACCAGCTGCAGACACCAGTTCCGCAGACACCAAACCATAGGGGCTTGGCACAGACCATCATAATTTGGCAAGACCATTTGGCTTTGGAGTCTTACATATAGTATACATAGTATACTGGCATGATATTATAAGTGACTAAAGGGGATTGGAACTGGACCTTTATGTAAACAAAACCGACTCGAATTTCCTCTGTTCTGTAAAATACCTGTTGTGTGCATTATGAACCGTAATTGTTCTTTCTTTTTGAACACTTTCTAAACATGTGCAAAATAGCTGAGATAGCAATACATGCATAAACAACGTCACCGAATTCTGTTATATAATCTGTTATTGCTATAAGTATAGTGTTGATTACCTTACTAAACCGTAACAGTATTCAAAACTTTTCGGTGGTACGTTACGAACCACTGATGCATTTCTTCTTAAGTTCAAGTAGGTCAAGTTTAAGGCTTTTAGTTTTGAATGCAATGTTCTATTTTGCTTTAAACCAATTTCACAGCCTTTGGGAATTATTCTCAAGGAGGCTGCCATCTTGAAAATAGTTATAATTCCAAACCAAACGCGCGTATATATTATGAAATTTTCCGAAATAGGTATTTTCTTTATTTTATTCTTTAAAAAATGGTATTTTGAGAAATGTGATTATATATATTTTAAAAAAGTAAATACAATTAATATCGACAATAATATTTTTAATTCCTTTCAATTAAAGGTTCTTTTTCCCAACTCATTCATTGTTCAACTTAACTTTTTTCCCAACATTGTTAGCTCGTACCACGAAAACATTAAAATTTTCCCGAATTTTCTATATTGTAAACTACGCAGAGAGAAGGAATTTCAATACTTTTCGTTAATCTTAACTGAAAGGTTGGTTGTTTAAAAGTTTGTTCTAAATATTTGTACAAATTTTAATTAATGTTCATAATCTTTTGTTATGTAATTTAAAAGTTCTGAAAATTTAGCAGTTCAAGTTATAAAATTCGTCTGCAATCTAGTTCATTGACCGAGCATTTTATTGCATGATTTTTGCGTTTTAAATTATATTTATTACTCTTTGACAGTCAGTATTACGGTAATAACTTTGGATTAATATTGCCTTGTGCCTAATATTGTGGACTTGCAAAATAAGTAAATAAATATATTATATACAAATATTTTATTGGAACAAACAACAACAGTGACTGGCAAAGGTCCAATAAATTAGTATGGTCATAACATTACATGTACATACAATGTTTTAAACATTTTGTAAAGATATGTATTAGTCATACCATTCATTTTACAATAATTATGATTTATGTTGATTAACTCAATCGTTTGATGTCTTAGAAAAATTAAACTTGTTAATAAAAATTTGTTGTTTTTTTTTAACTGAATGATTTTGGACATTTATGAACAAAATATCTGATATTTTCTTTGAAAATAACTCATCAAGTTTGAAAAAGTTATTTTACCTAAGATAATAGTATTTTTGACAAATTTGATAAATTATCTCTCCTTATTTTTAATGAAAACTTTTGTTTATTTCAGTTTGTTCCCTCAGGGAAAGGTGGAGACAGAATGTCAGTGGTGAAGTCAGGATACGTGAAACGTCACAGCAGTAAGTAACTCCTGATAATATGAGAGGAGGATCCATGAATTTTGTGTGGATATTGTGCAGACTGCATTAGGAGTGTCTTTTTCAGCATAATTATTAATTACCGCACAATCTAAAGGGAAGGAAGGGGCTCAGACCCCTGTTAGTTGAAGAAATGATTCTGTGACACTTAATTTCCAATTCAAATTAAACTTTCCGGAAACATCACTTAGATAAAAACACATTTTTGTCTTTTTTTAAGGTCACTTGAGTAAACTCAGGTGACCTATTGCTATCTGTTTTCGTCCGTCATCGTGTGTCGTTCCTTGTGCATCGTGTGTTAACATTTGAACATTTTCAGCTTCTTATCTGCAACCACTCAACCAATTTCCACCAAATTTTACATAAAGCATCTATGGGTGAAGAACAAAAATTGTGAATTTCATGGTCCCTGCCCCCCTGGGGCCTCAGGGGTGGGGCCAAAACCACTAAAATTAGTGCAATCTTTAAAAATCTTCTTCTTTACTCCTGAACATCAAGCAGTAAAACTGTAAACATGAATATAATGACCATTGAGTCCTCTGCCAAAATTGTGAAATTCATGGCCCCAGGGTCACGGGTTCTAGTGCTAGGGCGGTGCTCTATTGATTATATAGTGAAAATGCATTATTTCTTTAAAAGTCTTCTTCTCTGCTCCTGGGTATTAAATAAACTAACTAAGTACAAAGTTATGATGAGGAAGAATGCCTTTTGCAAAATTGTGAATTTTATGGCCCCAGGGTCAGGGGTTCTAGTGTTAGGAAGGGGCTCTATTGATTATATAGTGTAAATGCATTATTTCTTTAAAAAATCTTCTTCTCACCTCCTGTGTATTAGATAAACTAACCAAGTACATATTTAATGAGGAAGAATACTTTTTCCAAAATTGTGAATTTCATGGCCCCAGGGTCAGGGGTTCAAGTGTTATGGCGGGGGCTCTATTGATTATTTAGAGTAAATGCAGAATTTGTTTAAAAATCTTCTTTTCTACTGCTGGGTATTCAACAAACAAACTAAGTATATAGTTATGATGAACAAGAATGCCTCTTCCAATATTGTGAATTTTATGGCCCCAGGGTCAGGGGTTCTAGCGTTATAGCTATTGCTTAAACAGAAAAATGCAGAAATTGTGTGTAAATATTCTTCCCTACTGCTTGGTATTCAACGAATTAACTACTGTTATGATGAGCAAGAATGTTTCTTCAAAAATTGTGAATTTTATGGCCGCAGGGTCAGGTGTTAGGGTGGGGCTCTATTGATTATATAGTGAAAATACATTAATTCTTTGAAAATCTTCTTCTCTGCTACTGGGTATTAAATAAACTAACTAAGAACATATTAATGATAAGGAAGAATGCCTTTGTGAATTTTATGACCCCAGGGTCAGGGGTTCTGTTGTTAGGGCGGGGCTCTATTGGTTTAATAGAGAAAACGCAGAAATTGTTTGAAAATCTTCTCTGCTCCTGGGTATTAAGCAGATGAACTACCTACATAGCTATGATGAGCAAGGGCCATTCTTCCTGAATCGTGAATTTAAACGCCCCTGGGTCAGGGGTACCATTAAAGGGGGGGAGGCAACTTATCTACTGAAAATGAATTAATTGATTGAAATCTTCTCCTTTCTATTAATCATTCATTTTTGACAAGCAAGGGTGCCTTTTCCAAAATTGTGAAATGTGTGGACTTAGGGTCAGTGGTTCATGTGTGGTAGTGGCACTACTGATTATTGCTTAATATTACTGATTAGTTGAGATACATTTTTTTGTTCCCCTACTCTGTCTGTGGGTATTAAGTAACAAAACTAAACATGCTAAGTGTATAGATTTGATAAGCAATGGTGCCTCTTTCAAAATTGTGAATGTCATGATGTCTAGTTTAAAACATGAACCAAAGTCATTCATTGTAAAGTTGTTGCATGATGCTCAGGTGACCTATAAGGCCCATGGGCCTCTTGTTTTCTTTGAATGACTGTGACAAAGATTTTCATCATTTGCCATCTGTTCAAATCCCCTGATAATAAATTTCTGATGAATGATGATAGTACTATGTATTTAAATTAAGAATATTGTGAAAAATATCTAAACAATAGTTTAACTCCAAAGAAAATAAGTAATTTTACTGTAAAATTAATGACTGTCTTCTTTAATTTACAGCATGATTCGTAAGACGTACATATACATCATGTACATAATAATCTCAAAAATGACAGTTTCCCCACTGATAATTTATTCCCTGATATTAAAAAGTAAAGTTTTACATTACGATACAGTATATTAAATTCTATACATCAGAAAATTTTTTTCAGAGAGCTTATTTCATGGGGGATGGAAAGATACTTGGGTTGAACTGTTTGACAACAGTGATTTGTGTCTTCACAAACACCAACATGATTCTGAATTGAAAGCCAGAATTCATTTAAGGGTAAAAACCAAATAACCATATTGTTCTAATATCTTTGTTTCATAATTCAGTATACACGTTAAAATATATTATGGAAATTAGTCATTCACGTGTCAAACAATTTCTAAAAATAATTAAATATGAAATTATAACAAAAGTGTAGAGGAAAAATATAGCTCTGTTACTGCCTTGTTTGTTGAACATGTACACTTAGTAATTGGTATTAACAGATTATACTATTTATTTTTAGGATGTATGTAAGAGGTTTGCCTATGGACAGTATACGGCCGGATATCCTGACAGACCCAATCTTCCTGACGGGGCGTCCATTGACAGTCTACTAGCCATCCCCACCAGGAATAACAGCAAATGTAAAGTCTTCTGGTTACTTTGTCATGATCCAAATGAACTCCAGTAAGTGGGAAGTCTGGCATAATGGTAACTCAAGTTTTGAAATTTTTTTTAAAGTCTGGGAATATTGGGAATTGTAAATTAATTAAGGGGGTGAATTTCTATTTGGCTAAAAAATTAATAACCCTTGCATCTCTGATGTATGTATATTAATGTGTTTTTCAGTGTATGTTTTTTAAAATTTCTTTTTTATAGTGAGTGGATGAATGCAATTTGCAAAACTGTAAGTATGAAATAATTAAAGTTGGTTTAAGGAACCTCTAAATTCTGCCCACCAAAGAGTTCCAATTCCTTACAATGGACTGGATAAACTTAATTGATATATAAACCTTATAATGATTTGTATTAAGAGTTTTCATTAAAATGAATTATTTTCTTCTAAAGATCAAAAAGATATTTATAGTTAATTATTTACATGTATTATATCTAAATGAGATTTGAGGCAAATGTGTACTACATGTATTACTTTGTGTAAGTATTTTTTAAACTTTAAGGTACATTATTTATTGTTCCACTGTATCTGATAAGCAATATTTAAAACAATCATGTACTACTATTATTTATTTTGAATGATATTTCTGTTATCTTACAGCTCCCACCACCCCCAAGTCCCCAGGAGCAGCCTTCAAATCCCCCACCCTCTTATAATGCAGGTGCCCCTGGGGGTATAGGTTTTGATGGAGTGTCAGGTAAGTAGATTTTCAGATCCATAAAAGCAATAGTAATATATATGTAAAAGTTGCATCATGGGTGTAAATTTGAAATATAAACAATGTTAATTTCTAAGTATTTAAATTTTTTTTTTATGATTATTGATCTGTTTATAGGAGGATACCAGGGAGGACCTGCTCCCCACCCCCAGCAGCCTGGTCCTTACCCCCCAGGGCCTCCCCCACAAGGATACCCCCAGCAGCCTTATCAGCAGTACCCTCAGTATCAACAGCAGCCCTATGGTAATTTCTAGATTTTATAAAAACATGATAAAGTTACACTTCACCTTATGATGTACGGTACATTAGAATTATGCCTGGTGCTTAGATCAGATAGGGACTATTCATCAACTCGAGATGATATCTATATTCCTGATGTTATAAGTCTTCCATATACCGGTATCTCCCTAGCTGAAAACCGATGCCATGTTCACACAGAGAGTTTAATTGGAACTAAACGTAAAGTAACTGCGAATTAGCTTCGCTTAGCATTTACACAGAGAATTTAATGCGAATTAGTTTAATTCAAATTAATTTACTGGGCATTAAATTACTTTGCATTAGCTCTGTGTGAACGCTAAGCGAAGCTAATTCAAATTAAATTTTGAGGCATGCGTAATGGCAAAATTAAGTCAAATGCCACATGTCCATGGTCAGCTTGAAGTATTTGTGCCATTTTTTAGTGAAGAACTAAGGAAAATTGTGTTAATCACTAAAATGTATGTGTCATAATAGCCTTACTGACGCCTGGCTGTAGAAGTAGAATTTTAATTCGCATTACTTTACTTCTCATTAGCTGTCAAGTGAACACAATTTAATTCGCATTATTTTGATTCACATTAGTTTACTTTGCATTAATTTACTGTGAATTAAACTCGTCGTGTGAACAGGGCACAAAAAGCGTTTAGCTGAAATTCATGAGTAATCTGATACTCACTTTTAGTAATAGGGTATTCTTTCATGTGTTGCATTTTGATTCTTTTTTCATATGACATATATTGTAAATAAAAAATCTAAAGCAGTTTACATATTACTATGATATTAGATACATGCAAGTTTGATAAAAAAAATTCTATAATTCTGAACATTTTAGGTCAACCTCAACAACAGCAACATCATGAGAAGGGAGGAATCCTTGGAGGACTGGGAGGAATATTGGGAGGAAAAGGAGGACATGGAGGGCACGGAGGAGGAGGAATCATGGGGAGTAAAGCCGGAAAAGTAGCAGCAGGTCAGAACCTTTATGTACATTCTGATACACATGTATTATCAATATTATTGAAATTGTAGGTTCTTCAAGTTCTCTCAAATATGATTATTATACCCCATGCAACAAGTTGCGGGAGGTAAAATGTTTTTGACCTGTATGTCAGTCAGTCAGTCCATCAGTCCTATTTTTTTTGCCAGTGCAACTCCCCATAAACCGCTGTGTAGAATTTGTTCAAACTTTGCACATACATGTATATATTTAGGACACAACAAGTAGATGTACTTCAGGAAATTCCAATATTCCTTTATTTTTTGGGGATTTTTGGCATTTTGAGTTTAGAGGGAGTGTGGGGTATGTGGGCTTTCTCACTTTTTCTTTCATTACATATGTAATAAGTTTTAAAAAACTTTGGAAGGTTTGTTTTGTTATGTTCAATATTCTTTGCTCTAAGCATTTAAAAATGCACACTTGCAAGTAATTGACGATCATGATGGGTTGTTCAAATACACTGTACATGTACCACCACCAAAGTTTATTTTGACCTTTTATTTTCTTCAGAAAATATAAATAGGTATATACACTTAACATTTTGACATTATCAGCTTCTTTTCTCATAGCACTGAACCAATTTTGGCATATAACATTTAACATCTTATAAGGAAACAACAGTTGTGTATTTCTTCTCCTGACCCCATTCTTGGGCCTGAGGGATGGGGCTAAAATCATTAAAATTGATGCAATCTTTAATTCAAAAGCAAACCCAGTTTTCTGTAATATTTACACCTTGCCACTTGTATTAACAGATTCATGCATTCACAGGGTATGGTAAATTTTCTGTTGCAGGTCTGGCGGGTGGTGCAGCTCTCGGCTATGGGGCCAAGAAGATGCTGGGTCACGGCTGGGGCCTCGGAAGCTTTGGGAGCTGGGGTTCTATGAGTAGTTTCGGGAGTGCGGGAAGTTTTGGAAGCATTGGAAGTTTTGATTAAACCAAGAGAAGCATTTAAAGTAGAGCCTGCTGCACTGCCACTGACTTAACGTTGTGGACTTCATGTTATAGCACATGTTTATGCTAGTATTATTTTTACCCATGTTTTGAAATCTTTTTAAAAGTGTGATCAAAGGGTGATAAAAGAAGCCATCTTTTGGAAAACCTAAAGTATAATTAGGAATAGATTGATATTTCCAATTTTTATGTGTAAAGAATTGCTCTTAAACAAATTGAAATATACAAATATATAAAATATCTATGGTTTTCATAGGAACATTTTCTATGTTTTTTTGGTTGCCTGTTTATCACTGTGATATTTGAATAAGATTTTGAATTTTGATTTATAGTCTTTTATAGTGTTTGATTGGTTTGGTTAATTGCATGAACATCTCAACAAGAGAATGTAATACAGGAATGATTACTGGTACATTGTATTTGGATTGTTGATAGTTTAAAAGCAAGGTTACATTTGTAGTAATGTACTGATACTTGGAAAAACAGATGTATATTGGTTGTGTTTACTCATCTCATGATTGTAAGCAAAGGATTTACTGTTATGATGTTATACTGTATTCATTGAAAAATCAGGAGTGCCATTTTTTATTTATTTATATATATTTATATATATTTAGTTTTGCATTATTGATTTATTTACGATCAGATTCTGATTAATTTATTATGATAGAATTTTTTAGCTCACCTGAGCCGAAGGCTCAAGTGAGCTTTTCTGATCACATTTTGTCTGTAGTCCGTCTGTCCGTCCGTCTGTCTGTCTGTAAACTTTTCACATTTTCAACTTCTTCTCAAGAACCGCTGGGCCAATTTAAACCAAATTTGCCACAAAGCATCCTTGGGTGAAGGAGATTCAAGTTTGTTCAAATGAAGGGCCATGCCCTCATTCAAGGGGAGATAATTGGGAATTAATAAAAATTTGGTGGCATGTTTTAAAAATCTTCTTCTCAAGAACCACTGTGCCAGGAAAGATGAAACTTATATGGAAGCATCCTCAGGTAGTGTAGATTCAAGTTTGTTCAAATCATGACCCCCGGGGGTAGGGCGGGGCCACAATGGCCGACCAAAGTTTTACATAGAAATATATAGGAAAATTCTTTAAAAATCTTCTTCTCAATAATAGCAAAGCCATGATTTGTCATGGGACTTATTTTGGATTTAAACTTTTCAATAATAAACCAATTTCTATTTTTTCCTAGCCACCGTGCTCAGGTGAGCGATGTGGCCCATGGGCCTCTTGTTTTTTATTTTGGTGGATTTGCATTATCTGTAAGCAATTCCCATAAAATCAAAAGTAATATACAGAGAACATCTTTGTTTAGGGGTCATGCATTATTAGGTGGATGGATATTTATGTCTGTTGTCAATTTTAAATACAAAATATTATTTTTGTAACACATGCAATGCATCGAGTGCCATTATTTAAACCTATGCCATTTTAGTAATTGATATATACATGTACAATGTGTATTTGGGTGGTCATCTAGTTTTATTTAATGTGTAATCTCCATTTAGGCCTACATGTACCTTCACAGCTTTTATCTACAAAGAGGTTTATATTACCTGAAGGACTTTTGAACAATGTCCTCTCCCCTTCAATATATATTTTTGGTGTTCATTTTCTACCGACAAATGTATCTGTAAGAAAGTAAAATCTGCAAAAAGTCTTTTTTAATGTGGTATTTAATCTTGTCCTAAATTCATAAATAAGATGGACTTTATATTTAAAAAAAGAAAGAAAGTAGTGAAAGTTTAGCAATTTTTTAATTTCATTTATTGACTGAATATAACAGGATCTTCATGAAATATTCAGTTTCTCCATGTGGTATATAAATGTACCGTTACATGTTAATAAATGCAACTATTGTAAGAAGGAAATGATGTATAGTTATTTTTGTTGTTGTTTTTTTTACACCAATTTTCTTTTTTAATTTATAAAAATTGTATTTCTGAATTTTACCTGTATTTTTTCCTACCTTTATACAAATTATAAACATTTTGTTTTTCCATTTATATTAAATCAAATTTTAACTTTGATGAAAATGTTTCAATTCATATATTGCTGAATAAAATGTGTTTTCAAGGGAACTAACTCTTCATGATACTGTAAATGTATTATATTGAGTGTGTAGGATATTTGGCAGAAATTGATTTATGAACAACCTGAAGTTGGCATAGATTTGAAGTCTACGAAATTTTGGGACAACCTTCCTATAAACATATATATAATCAAATTACCTATTTTCATGATTTTTGAAAAAAAAATCATGGCAAGTAAAAACATCTCATTTTGAGATCTAAATTAAGAACCAGGGGTACAAAATGTAGCATGGAAAAGGATCTGAAGTTTGAATTTAAAATGAATAACTTGCTGCATTATGAAGGCATAAAAATAAATGTTTAGGAAATTGAAAATCTTTTCCTTTATTATCTGTTTTGTCAGTCTTAGAATTAACTCGGTGTTGATGATCAGCCTAAGTAACAAAGGTTACCTTGCAATATCATACAATACATATTGATATGATACTAAATATTTAATAGATTAATAATTGTTTTCCGGTAAGGGGATAAAAACATACAGCACTTTGGATAAGAATAGTATCAAACTATAAACCATGAATGGATAAGGAGCAATGATACCTCCTACATATGGCTACACAAGGGATGATGGATTTGATGTTAGGATGTGGCTTAAATACATTTCATAATTTTACAGTAAAAATGCTTTTGTTTCTTTGAAAGTTTTTTCTGCTCTGGGGTAATATTAATAGAAAAGCGTCATTTATGACGAGCAAAGTACTTCCTACAAAAGAGAGAAATTCATGCCATCGATAATACAAAATTTCCTCCACTAAATTCTTCTTTAAATTATGTATACTGTATAGATATAAAGATAAAATGACTTTATTTGCAGGTAATGTATTTTTTCTGTGATAGATCAACTTCAATGCCCGAATTAACAACTAAAGTTAAAAAAATAGCTATTGTGAACTTGAGCACAAATAGCTATTGTGAAACTTGAGCACTAAATACAACATAATTTTTTATCAGACAAATGAACTTTATTAATATATATTTTGATATGTTTTGCAAATTCAAACTACATAGAACTTTTTCCCGATAGTATCGAAAAATCACATGAGGTTGAAAGTGTCTTGAGGGATATTCATATGGAACCTCAAATTTTCTTTGTCAACTGTGCGTTTATCCTTCGCAGATTTATATGTTACTTACAAGCCTCTCACTGAGAGAGGAAGTTTTGTTTTGACAGATTTTGTCTGATTGAATTTTGTTGTAAATATTTTCTAGTTCTACCTTAAAGTAAAACACAAAGATACTTTAAGATCTGTTTAATCTTTTAGTTTTATATCTTCCAGTGTAATTATATAGGTGAGTCAGACCAATGTTGATTTTAAAAAGATATTTACACATCTGATCATGGCATGCGACATGCACAAAAAACTGGATTCTGGTTTTATTTTTTAAAAATATTACGAATTTCATTTTTATTGAAAACGTATGCATGTAAGAATTTAAAGAATTATTCTTTTAACATAATTTAAAATTGATTTTATGATTAGTCTTATGATATATTCAGATATATATTCTCTAAAAATATACTGCCATTTCAGGGGGAAAATATGGCTTTGAGGATTGTGAAATCCGGATACCTGAAACGTTTCAGTAGTAAGTTTGATACTATATTATTTTATAAGATCATACGATAATCTTTTATGATTAACTTAGAGTTTAAGAAGTGAAAGTCACAGTAGAGTTGCATGAATTTTGTATTATTCAGTAATTAGATAAACAGAGTTCTTGAAATCTTTTTTTTGCTGTCAGTCATTTGGACTGACTGCCATGTGAAGTTTGTCAGTCCAGACAGATTTCTATCAGTCCAAAATAAATTCAATAAAAAGATTAAAAATGTTTTTGAATTTTATTATTAATAAACACGGCATCTATAAACACTGCACACTTCATGCCAATTTGATCGTCATATAAATTTCCTTGAATACGTTATATCGCGACTACCAATGAGTACCTCGCAGTTATCTTACTTACTACCGCTCTTTTGCGGGGGAGTCGAGAAAAGTATAAATTTCTGGGGGCAAATGACATTGTTTACAATAGTGACAATCGAATGATTCGAACAATTTAATGCCGAAATCACGATGTTTTGCCAGATATTGAACTCCAAATAGTAGATTGTCAAATAAGGAAAGTTTGGAATATTTTATCTGCTTTGAAATGTGACGATTTTCAATGAAAATTTAAAGAGAAGAGTCCGCTTGATTAAAAATATCGTTAAAAATGTGACAATTTAGGATTGGCTCCTCTCAAAAATATATTAGGCTGGTTCAGTGATTGTTTAGCGAGGTATTCCACCAGGATTTTTTACTTATCTGTCCTTATAAATGCTAAAATGATCGATCTTGCATTGTATTGAATAGCAGATTGCCCCAACCAACAGACGATTCCTACCTCCTTCGCGAAAGAGTTCCGCTAAGTTAAGTAATCGCAATATCAAGTATTCTCGTTGAGTCTATATTCTTCATAAATTTTTTATCTAGTTCGATTTTTCTCACCGGGCTTACCCTCGCCGTCAACAAACTTGTTTTACCTTAACAGTTTACCAATCAGAGTTTAGCGCTTGCATTCATCGAAGAAGTCATTACAAGATATAAAAAAGAAAAAGTTTAAAAGATTGCGATTGGTCAGTGATAGGGAATTCATACAAAATTTAGTCGGATTTCCAAAGTTCCTCTGTCAACGCTTACCGGTCATTTGGACTGACACGCAAAGTAATTGGTCCTTGGTTGTTTTTATCAGTTTTGCCGACAGGACTGAAAGATTTCAAGAACTCTGGATAAATGGTTCCATGCTCGTGCTGATAATTTAATAAACAAGTAAAATCACCCCTTTTGAGGTCTGGTGAAAGAAGGACCCGAGTCCTAATTATGTGGTGACTTATCTCTTAGGCATCAGACCAAATATCTAGCCAATGCAAATCTCCACCAAGATTAATGTGGTGACCTGCCTGAGGCTGCATATTCTGATTTTCAGAACAAGAGTTGTGAACTACATTTATAAACTTCTAATAAAGAAGTATTTGAAGTAATTAAAACATTACATGTAATATACCTTTTATCAAAAGGAATTGCTGATTGTTTTGAGAGACCTTTATTCTTAATATTTTAATTTTTGTAGAGAGTATGTTTTCTGGTGGTTGGAAGGATGTTTGGGTTGTTTTGTATGACAACAGTGATCTGTGTATGTACAATAGACAAGGTGACCTTGAAATTAAAGCTAAAATTCACATGAAGGTAAGTATTTCTTATTTTTAGCTCTACTGGTCAAAGACCAGGCTCTGGCAGCCATTAAACTTAGACGAGCTCACTTTTGATCTCAGTCTCACTTTAACCAAAGGAATTTATAGAGGAAAAATGAGACCGAGATCAAAAGTGAGCTTGTCTATTAAGTTTTGTGGCCTGGGACCAAAAGAGGTTATGTACTAAAGATAAAAATTTCTGTGAATTTTTTAAAAAGGCCATTCCTTTTACAGTTTTAGTCTGATTGCAATCTTTTTACAAAAAGAGACTAAATCTAGGATCACTATTCTTTTTATTGATTTTGTAAGATTTAAGTCTATCTGCTACTTTTCCCTTCCTGTGTTATAAGTACAAACCAGTAGAACTACAGTCTCTGTAGAGACTTCTGGTCAATTTGTGTTGAAAGGTAATTTTGAAAGTATTTCAAGGTCATGATGATCAAAAAATGTCATACTCATCAGCTGTGTAACTATCAAAACCAGAGAGCCACTATGTTCTAACAAAATGTAAAAATCATAGAGCTGAAAGATAAAATGACAAAACACAACACTTGTAATGCTATAGTATTTTGGTGCCTCATGAAATTTTTCAAAGCAAATCCAATACATGACGTACTTATTTTGTAGCTTACATGAACATTGCAAATCCTGAGATTGTATCTTTGCCATAAATCTAAACTAATGGTGATATAAATTAAGTGTTTTAGCCAATAGCAAAACCATCCCTCTCTCTTGAACAGGATGTTTGTAAAAGATTTGCCTTTGGAGAACACACAAGTAGTTTCTCAGACAGACCCGATCTTCCAAGAGGAGCGACTTATGAGCAAGTGTTGGCCATTCCCAGTAAAAATAACAGCCAGGCTAAAGTGTTCTGGTTCCTGTGTCGGGACAACAATGATCTACAGTAAGAAAATGAACAGTCATTTATTGATCTTTTAATTTTTATTTTCTTTTGAATTTGATGAAGGAAGGGATGATTTTAAGCAGCTCCTCATTGTCTTTGTATGTAGAAGATTTATTGGGCTGTCAAAAATTATTTATCTTTGTAGCCCTACTTCAGAGTTGAAGTTACTTGTCTTAATATGTTTACTAGAACATGTACTGAAAGGTATTTGTATACATCTTTGGAAGTAGAAATGAATTAATTTAAAAAGCTAACTGTTAATCAATTATTTTCCATTTCAGTGAATGGATGAGTGCAATTTGTCAAGTAGTAAGTATACATTGTATGTACAACCGGTATTTATATATATGCCAGACTTCAATACACTAAGTAAATCACCATTACAATAAATGACCAACACAAAATAAATATCTAGATATGCAAAGCAATGTTTAAATGTTGGAAATTGTGAACAAATTTAGTATAAATTGCAGTAATGTATATTAGGGGTTCATTATATGTGTGTTTGACTTTATAATGATAGTAATGGAAGTTCACTAGACATTTAACTGTAACTTTTATAATTATTCTGTGACAGTGGTTCACAAACCTGTGTTTTACTGTAACCTTTCTATGATTTTGTGACAGCTCCCACAACCTGGCCAGCAGCAGCCCTCAGGAGGAATGCCCCCAAGTAGCTCTACAGGAAGTATGCCACAAAGTTATAGTTCACCATCAGCACCACCCCCCTACAGTGCGGCACCACCTGGAGGTCCTGGAGGGCCAGGGATAGGTTTCGATGGTTTGGCAGGTCAGTTCCTTTCAACAGAGCACAAATTATCCTAGGATAATTGTTGTCATCAAAAGTGATAATTGAAGATCACAAACTTATATCATGAAAACATATTTTATGTATTCAGGAGGACCTGCACCCTACCCAACACAACCTGGTGGATACCCCCAAGCCCCACCCCCACAGTCTTACATGCCACCCCAAGGATACCCGCAGCAGCCTTCCGCTGCGTACCCCCAACAGTCTTATCAACAGTACCCTCAACAACCTTACCAACAACAACCTTATCAACAGTATCCACAACAGCCTTATCAACAATATCCACAGCAACAATATCAACAATATCCTCAGCAACAGTACCAACAACCATACGGTAATGTATAAAATCCACAATAATTTATTACTTGCGGTCAGTGTATGAGGTCTATGAAAAAACTTTCTAAAATGAGAAACTAACTTCTATTGCAAAACTGTATGGTTTCTTCTTGTTATAACCTTTCTAAGTTTAGACAATTTTCTTCATGATTTTAGGTTATGCACAACCAGGATATCAGCAACAATATGTTGTTCAACCAAAGAAAAGTAAGAGTGGAGGAATACTTGGTAGTAATACTGGCAAAATGGCTGCAGGTTAGAATAATAAATTACCTACATATACTGTATATAGGGAAAATTTCACCCCCGTTTTAATTTCGC
Source organism: Saccostrea glomerata (assembly GCA_003671525.1). Taxonomy (NCBI): domain Eukaryota; kingdom Metazoa; phylum Mollusca; class Bivalvia; order Ostreida; family Ostreidae; genus Saccostrea; species Saccostrea glomerata. The sequence goes on from PRKT01000007.1 coordinate 2,394,262, forward strand.
CCCTTTCGTCCTACCCTCGTTTGGGCGACTTTTAAACGGGGCAATTCAAAGATTATGGTATAATTTCTTCAACAAGACTATGACTGAGTGAATTTAAAAATGGGCAAAATGGTTTGCAAGTGTTAAAGGGCAAAGTAACACTGGGCAAAAATAAACCATTGATACAGTATTTTGATGAAAAGTTCACAACAAAGTCAATCACTGCAATGTTATTTGAAAAGAGATTTAGCCAAATTACTTGCATATCATCAACATTATCATTAGGCATTTATTATACAAGTGTTTTGTATTTATGAGGTATTACTGACCAATACTGTAAATGTTTTATGCTACATTTAACATGTACAATAATATGTGGCAGAAAATGACTTTTCAAGAACATCTCTGAATGTGACAAGATGTGTATTGAAGACATTTAGAAATATGCATGATTTAGTGAAAGCTCTTTTCCACCAAAAATATTAGAGTACTTGTGCACAACTAAATGAAATACATCTATAGTAGTCATATCAAATCAGTAAATCAAACACCTCAAGAGCTCATACAAAAACCTTATATTTGGACAGTATTTTCCCCAACACTTAATTAGTAAATTGTTTGTTTTTACAGGTCTGATAGGAGGAGCAGCGTTAGGATATGGAGCCTCCAGAATGATGGGGCACGGATTCGGAGGGCCCTTTGGGTGGGGCTTAGGTCACCACGGAAGTTGGAGTTCTTTAAGTAGCTTTGGAAGTGTTGGGAGTTTCGGTAGCTTTGATTAAACCTGAAAGAATTAGTTTATCAGAAAACTTACACACTGCGATCATTGATACTCAAATTTTAATTATTTTATAATTTTATTGTTATCTGACTTAAATCTGATATTACCGGTAAATGCATATGCATGTATATTATACTTTCATGTAAATAAGTTGAATCTGATTGGTTGAGAAACATTTGTTAAAAAACACTATTACCCGCTGAATAATGAAGCCACGCCCTCCAGCGTAGCAACAGTCAACAGTGCTTGACGACAGGTAATATTACAAAAAATAGCGACTGCGCAGAATTTATGCGCACATGGTTCACTGTTATATGTATTTGTATAAAACATTCAGTATAATATAATAAATATTGAATGTAGTTGAATGTAACAATGAAAATTTTCACCCCTCGAAAACCATTGTCAACCTTGGCTGCACCTCGGTTGACAATGTTTTTCTTGGGGTGAAAATTTTCAATGTTACACTCAACTACATGTAATATTTATATAATATTTACTTCTTATTGTCTAAACTAATAATATATTTATGTCTTTATTTAACATTGTAGTTATGTTAAAGTTTTCTAGAGAGTTAAGCATAAATATTCAGAATTACCATATACATGTACATGTATCTCCTGGTGAAAAACAGTCTTGGTAGTTAGATAATGTTTTTCTCAGACAAAAATTGAGAGATGTGCTTTTTTATAGTCATGACACTTAGTTATCCGCCCTTGATTTTTGCAATTTATATTGTTCAGTGTGTTTTTCTAATGAACACTTTAAGATAAACATGCATATCTCACCATCTATGATACCAGTCCCTGAAGTTTGTGATGATTGTTGTGAATTTATTTTTTTTTAGGGGGACATTTTGTTATGTAATTAGATAAGTATGCTCTACTGTATGCCGTGTCAGATTTATCTAGGAAAAAATTGGTCTTTATGAAATATATGGTCAAAGTATCTATTTGATATAGCAGGTATAAAAAACATTTTAAAAAGAATTGTCTTCAGATTTTCATGTGTCTGTCAATTATAATTAAAATGTTTCTCTTTCCATTGCTGTTTTTCAGTTATCTCTGCATAGATTTTATTTTAACAATAACATGTTTCTCAACATTTTGTCCTATCATGACGATTACATGTATAATGTGTATATTTTGTAAATATGTATTTATAAAAAATGTTCAGGTATTTCACATACATGTTTTTACATTTTATTTTCTGATTTGCATGCATGTATAGTGATCTTCATAATCTCTAACATGATAAAAGGTTGAATTTTGAAAAAGTATGCAACAGGGTCATTTACAGTGTCTCTCCAACTTAGAAGAATGTCCTAGAAAAAATATAACATGCAGGCTTTGAGTATCTGAAATTTCTATGTATTGTAAAGCTGTTTTAAACAAATTGTTTCGTAGCCCTCTCCTGGAATACTGAAGAAAGAACCACTGAGTTCAAAACTTTTTTAAACTCCAAGAAACAGCTCTTTTTTATGCATTTCAGAATATAGATTTTGAAAATTCTACTTTGATTTTCATTTATTATTTTCTTAAAAAAAAAAGAATTACCCACCTATCATCTGACCCAATTTAATTTTTCATCCAAGTAGAGAGAGAGAAGAAACAAAAACTATTAAGTGATTAAAATCTGCAACCAAAACTTGATGTTGGACTATAAAGGTTTAAGAGAATTATGAATAAACACTTCTTTTTGGTTTCTTATGTTACCAGTAATCTGTGAAACCTTGTGAAGAATTTAAGTTTGATCTGAAGGTTTTTTATGTGTTCAATATTTTACATGCAAGTAATTTGTGAACCTTGTTTCCTTATACATGTAGTCATGTTTTGATATTGCTATTTGCTTTATAACTGGATAGTTGTGTATGATATAGTTGCAAGTAAAAGGTGTATGTATAAATTTTATTAAATTATTATTTAAATATAAATTAAATGCTGAGAAAAGAAACCTGTGTATTACTTTCTAAATTAGTTTCAATGTGGTCTGGGAGTTCCTCCTTGTGCAAACGATTATAAATAATAAAGAGAGCATTGTTGTCTTTCTTATTTCTATATTAATTCACTTAAATAGTGATTATGTTATGATGGTTGAAAATAAAAATATGAACACTTTACTGAAATATTCATGAGTTACAATTCTATTATTCATCACTATCACTAGTAGGGATATGTGTCTTTAATGTTAAAGCAGTATAGCACCAACACAGTGTAACAATAATTAGATGAATTAATGTTATAATAATTTAGGGTCATATGTATACAGTGGGTCTCAGAATTATGATGATGGCTTTTCTGAGATAGAATGCATATGGTATTGTGAATTCAAAGCAAAACCCATTTCTTTACAAATCTATAGAAAATAGAAATGTTTACTGTAAACGAACTTTTATTTGCTTGCAAAATTTCGCAATGTTTGCGAGAGCCTTGTCATCATGAATATTTATCGCTGCAAACCGGTCCTACAAGTCTCTGTGTCTATAAACAACCAACACGACCCACTGTACAGAGACTTCTAGTCTAATAGTTTGTCTATTTCAAAAGCTCAACCAATTTACATGTAAGTTATTTTCAAGATTGCCAGATTGATCTGAAGTTGTAACCTTATCTTGACTGACCTGCACGGTTATGTTTCTTTAGAAAAGGTTATTCTCTTTAGAGAGTACTTTTCCAGAACGTTTCATAACGATTATTCCATCACAGTCACAAAAACACTACACATGAGGTGTTTAATCAGAACACATACTAAGATAAGTGAAAAGAAAAACAAAAATTTACTGAACTCTTTAATACAGAACAAATGTCAAAAAGCAAGTGTTGTTTAAATGTACAATAAGATGACATTTATCAATACCCTGATGGACAGTTTACTTCTACATAAATCAGAGTGTCTAATCTGGGGAGATCATAGGAACTAGCACAATTTTGATAAACAGCATCAATTTTAACAATACATGCATATACTCTTTGAGGTTTTAATTCAGATATAAATTGATAAACAACCAGCCTCTGTCACTGGGTAGAACCACTGAATTCAAATATTGATAAATAACAAGCACTGGGGAGAATCAATAATTTTTTATTCAGGTATCAGTAATCAACCAGCACCTGTTACTGGGTAAAACTGATAGCCTAAATTCAGACATCGGTAAATAACTAGCACATTTCACTGGGTAGATCTTAATTAAGGTATCACTAAACAACCAGCACCTATCACTGGGTAGAACCAATAGTTTAAATTCAACACCTATTACTGGGTACAACCAATAATTCTAATTTAGGTATTATTAAACAACCAGCACATATCACTGGGTAGAACCAATAATTTAAATTCAGGTATTGGTAAATAACCAGCACCTATCACTGGGTACAACCAATAATATTAATTCAGGTATCGGTAAACAACCAGCACCTATCACTGGGTAGAATAACTAGAGAAGCACTGTCAGCACACAACTTGTGGGGATTTTTCTCTGTACTTCTTATTGAAGTTGGTGAATCTGTAAATCCATGAGTTGTCACACAGGCCCATGCATTTGAAGATTTACATATCTTTCTGTAATTAGTAAATTTGATTCTTCAGTATTTTCATGATCTACATTTCATTAAAAATTCTGATTCAGTTTAAAAATAGAACAGCTCAAGACAAAGCTACAGTGAAGTAAAGATTTTAACGAGTATGGAAGATAATTTTATTGTCTGTTGTAAATAATACATGTATAAATATGTATTTTTGTTGAAAATATTTTTTTGTTGATACTGACCTAACTTCCTGGATCACATTTAAGACAGTGGCACTGGAGAAGAATCCAAAGATCTGTAGATGAGAGCACTGACCTTGCCTGGTGGGACCCGAATACTCATACAGAGGGTTGTAGGCCTCATCAGATACATGTACACTGGACCTGAAAGTAAATCATTTTTATTGAAAAATTCTGCATCATTATTCATTGATAATATCTACCTGACGTTCTATTTTAAATGTCTGATGTAGCATTTGAACACAAAAATATGACTTGCATTCCAATTTGATTGGCTACACCTCCCAGCCAATCATATAGCTCCTCCTGAGGGTGGATATCTACATCCTGATGTTGCAGATCGGGTATTTCTATATCTGTGTATTTGTGATCAACTGATGAAATAGACAAATGGATGCAGTCAAAACCTTTTATCCTGAAATACTTGTGAATGGAACTGGGACACAAATTTTCATCTGAAATTTTTAAAAGAATACGCAAATGTACATAAGAAAATTTTTCTTGAACTCTTGAAATCTACTTGCCTGTAATCCAGTTTTTATACTCTAAAGATCTATGAGAAATCTAAAAAAAAAAATTATTTTGCTCTATAATAAGATTGTAAATTGCTAACTATTTGTGAGGAATTTATTGGCACGTAATATTGTGAGTTTAACTTAGGCATTAAATTTTAATCACAATGTACCTATCTATACTTCAACCAACATTACAGTAATCTTTCAACATGTTTAATTTGAATTTATACATCATTCTTTCATTAATTTATACCTTGTGGTGTCCATGAAACCAAGAAATCACACTTCATATTGACACGCAACAGACATTGCCTGACTTTTTCATAATTTTTCTTTCCTGGTGTAAAAGCTGTTGATCCAAGATCAATTTCTACCACTGAAATTGATTTAAAAAATAACAAAATAACTGACATTCTGTATAAAGAAATCAGGAAAATGATCAAACTACAGGATACAATAATTACCATATTTTTCTCCTCCATTTTTGTTATACTGGGATGGCTTTCCATCTAGACCTAATCTTGTGTATAAATCTTTTGTGAGGTGAAGAATTAAATGCCCTAAAAATTTATGAGAGAAAATTTAATTTAAGAATATTCTTAATACATATACAAGTGATAGTGTCTAGTAAACAGGTATATGACATACCAGTATTGAAATGAAATGACATACCTGTAGGTAAAACTGCCACACAATCATTAACCTCTAGTCTGGTGCCCAGAGAGAGCATACACAGGGACCCTGTAATATGTATCAATATTTAAATATCATTACATTTTTATCTTGCATGGTTTTCATATATAACTAATTTTACATGCAAAAACAATGTTATGGAGTTTTCTTAATTCTGTTGAATCTAAAACTTATTTATTTGTGTAAATCTATGTGCAGGGCTTCAGCATGGAACTTGAATTTGGAGAGGATTCAAGATTTATAAATACTTTATAATGAATTTAAAGAATTATTTTCTATGCATGGGTTTTTAGAATGCCCTTTCATTTCCTCCTGGCTGGAACACTGGAAGCAGACAAAATAATTTTCAATAAAAACAACAATGCTTACTAGTAATACCCCTGCTGAGCAGCTCTGAAGTGAATATACACTATAATCATGTTAATATACACAAGTCAAGGTATGCTATGGACAGACACATGGATAAACAGGAAGTTAGCATTAAATCCAACCATATGCCTTGCCTCAACAAAGTATGTGCTAAAATTTCAAGCATCTGCAATGAGTAGTTGCTGAGAAAGCTGCAACAAAATTTGTTATTATGGAACAGACAAATGCACAGGTAAACAGGAAGTTGACATCAGATTAAAACAAAAATGAAACTCATCTTATGGCATGCATCAGAGAAGAATTTGCTTAAATTTCATGCATCTGCAAGGAGTTTTTGAAGAAAACTGCGACCAAATATTTGTTACAGACAGACATATGGACACACAGATTTACGAACACACAAGGGTAAAACAGTATACCCCCTCTCCTTCGGAGCTAGGGTATAACAACTTTCATGTTGAAATGTTGGGTTATCCTACAACTAGGCTTTATTATGCAGACAAAATGCATCCTAAATATTTATCTTTTAGGTACATTTGGATACCTTTCTTCTGGAAAGCCCCAAGAAGATCAGGATTGATAAGCTCATGTACTGGGATATTATAAACAATGTAGGATATCTCCGCTAGACAAATTTCTCTGATATCTGATGGAAATGTCTCCTGTTGTGTGATAGTTACACCAATCTGTAATGTAAAAAAATGTAACACTAAATCATTAAAGCATCAAAGAGTGTCGTGCATGTTGTCTGGACATGTGCAAAATTAGTTAGAATAATCTAACTGTGTCTCGGTTCAAGCCCTCACCACAGTTAGAATACGTCCCATATACTTGCAATGTAGCAGATCGGAGCGGATCCGCTCCGAAACGATTTTGAAGAATATAAAATGATTTGCACTGGGAATAACTACCAAAATAATCAAAACAAACCTTTTTGAGAGTGATTATGCCTTTTATCCCAAAAAATAATCCATATAAATACGAAAATCCAATTAATTTTCTCAACGTTTTTCTCTCGATTCAAATTACCTCCATGTTTACATTCGGAACTCTCTAGATTGCTCCTAGTAAATGCACTATGCGGGTTATCGCCCGTGTTTCTTTTTGCTACATTACGAATACACGGAACGAATTCTATCGTTAAACCGGGTCCGTTGGACAATATCATTTTAACGATAGAACATTCTATCTAGTGCAAAATCAACATGCAGTAAATTGATATGCCATACATTTATCGGTAACAACAACTTTTAACATACTCACGGAATGTTTCATGTAATTGAGATCTGATATCCATTTTATTTTTGCTTCATTGTCGATGTTAAATGTGCTTATTTTCAGATTTTCTTTCAATGTGGATTTTTTCATGGGCGCAGCCATCTTGAATAGGGAGATGCCACTGTGTGTTGACATGAATCCTCCATGAATATTGAATTCGAAATTGAAAACCATATGCATTATTAAGTACAAGAAATATAATTATTAAGACTTATTAAATTTATAAATTAGTAATTTTTTAATGACTTTATTAACTCCATCTGGCATCTCAGCATGTCTCAGTGTGGGTTAATAGTTCTTAAAATAATAACTTCTCCCTTGTTTCTGCGCTTGATCATTCTTGCGTTTTGAATTCCATGCAGTTAACGTTGAGTAAACATCAACATGGCAAAGAAAGAATACACAAGAAGCTGCAGTAGAGGAGCAAGGTTATAAAATTGCGTTCTTTGTTATGTTCACACTTTTGTTGATGTCTTAACTTAAGCAGGATAATATCTGGTACGATTCAATTCATACTTCATCAAATAGCAGAGGAATCAGCTTCCGTTGATAAAAAAAAATTGGTAGCAACTGCTTGCACGTATGTTCCTTTACTAGGCACTTTGAAGCAAAAGTTGCAGGTTATTCGGATGAGACTTTGAATAAAGATCATAATTGGTACAATAAAAAACCCACACTGCTCAATGGCCCCTAGTGCAGAGTATAGGTCAAAATTTGCATGGATGATACGTGTACATCTAGGGATGGACACTACCACACCGGTTTGGGGTGCTGGATATGATCTACATTTCTAGATTAGTGACCAGGATAAAGTTTTTAGAGCTTATCCGTTCTTAAGTAACTACATATAAGGCCTACTGACTACTGTACCTGGACATAACTTTCAATTCATGGATGGTGTATCTAACAGGTTGGGAACACATCCTCTTTAGAGAGATCATCTCACTAAAGCACGATTATCCCTCCCTTGCGGGAGAAAATACATCTCGGAAAACCGAGATTTGTACTCCGATACAAACTGTAATCGTGTTAACTTCTGAAAAAGGAAAATCCGGAAGTATGTCAACCAACTTGATAAATATTTATTGTCTCATCTCAATAAATTTGCTTCAAAATATTGCCTCTACGGCTGCAAATCATGGAAATTAGAATAAGTTTATGAACAATAGTGTAGCCTTCCCACGGAGGACCACAGGTGATATTTATCAGTACAATTAAACTTACTTCGGTGGTACGGTTATTGTAATTGACATTTACCTTATTTTTTTTAATATGCCTGCTTGAAAAGCGGGAGTATATACAGAATGATATAGTGATGGGGTATCCGTCACTTTGGACTTTCCGTAGGGCATGACAATCTCGACACGAAGTCTGTTTGGTGAACCTAAAGATTCTCAAATTGCCTGATTGACTGATATTAAGCCCCACCTTCTTACTGTAAGAAGCGCCCTCATTGGTTCTTTGCTACACTCGTCAGAGTTTCAAGGATATTCTAACAGATATATTAATTCTTCTGTGTATATTTTACCAATGAAATAAAAAAAAAACGTTCAGAGTCAGTTTTAATTTCTCGGCCTACGTAAATTAATCAACCCTAAAAATTATTTTATCCTATAGATTGAAAAAGTCTTATCGGTGATCAATTAAGACTTTTCTAATAAGGAAGCTATTCATAAACGGTAGATCATCGCTTATATATAAAGGTGACAATAGCCTCTCTTATTAACTCAATAAAACAATTACAAATTATAATAAAATGTAAAATTCGAAGTATCCCATGCAGTGTTCGTAGATATTCTTTAAAAATAAAGCATGTCTTTAGTAGTATTAATCCGCCGCAAAATACGGCTGAAATTTTGCCAACTCGGCATTAATTTTAACAATAAACAATCAACACTTTTAGCTTTTTTTATTTATTGAATTGGGGGGGGGGATTTTTTAGAAGCCCCCCTTTTTTTAAAGATATAAAAATGCCACCTGGTCGTTGTTCTTTCATGTAGCCCATGTTTTGGAAAGCATCTGATTCCCTATTAAAATTTAAATGTGTTAACTTATGCAGGATCCCAACATATGTTTCAAACGCAATTGAAGTGTCCTCAAACCATGAACTGTTCATTGCCACCTGTAAAAACATTAAGAATTTATGTCATTAAAATACGAATACCTAGAGCATACTTCTTTGTTATAACAGCACGTTAAAAGCAGTAATTTCAAAAATGCAATTTCGAATTTTTGTTTTCTCTAATTTCGTATAGTTATGAAAAGTAATTCAAGGTAACATGTTTTTCACTTTCAACAGGCATGTTTCAGTGTTAATGAAAAGAAGGGTAAGTGGTAACTGAAAAAATGTTCGAAGCTACATCCCCCCTCTACCCACACAAAATAGGATTTTCAAATTGGTCAAATTCTCCTCTTATTTGTCAAGTTTTTTCAGGTTGATTTTTAAAAATCTTTTTTAATTTTCCAATTTGCTTCCGACACCATTGAATCATGCTTTCCTGAATTTACAAGTTTACCATGTATCAACATTTGTACTAAGTCAAATCGGTTAGACTCAATGTAAACCTTTTTTTTTATTAATTTGTTTTCAATATTCTATTAAATTAATGGTTTATCCATATTCTATACACATCTCAATTTATACTTGTTTTTTTTTTAATCATGACTTTTCCACAAATGTTACAACCCTGTTGCGCTTCCGTACTTCTTAGCGTCAACCAAAGATTAAATATTTAAGCAAATATCATGGGTTTCTGAAGAACATTATTTTCATTTTTTTTTTACAAGAATGGAAAACTAACACCCTAACAAATAAAATTTGGATATCTATACATATTTTATATGCTTCAAAAACATATATTACTGTAAATCTTGAAACCTTCGCTAAAAAGGCCCGATTTTCATGTAGATTTCAGCTTCTTATTCTCACACGCAGCAGTGATTGTCTGAAATTTCTAGCCAATATTGTCAGTTTTTTGGAGTATAAAATTCACGTTTCAATGCAGCTTTCTCCTGGATTTTCAAAACGCACGAGATTTTTGATTATTTTATAGTGAAAACAACAAAATTCCCGTTTATGGTAATGTTTTTTCTTCCGCTAAAGAGGGACAATCGCGCTTTAGCGAGATGATCTCGCTAAAGGGGATGTATTCCCAACCTGTATAAGGCTGTTTACTACACAACCTGCTTTAGATGCTGGGTCTGACCTCTGTTTTCCAGATGAGTGAATTTTAACTATATTTAACCAATTAGCATGGATAATGTATAGAATCTAGGGATTGACACTTCCATGCCAGCTTTGGATGCTAAATCTGACCTATATTTTGCAGATGAGTAACCAGAATGATAGATGTAAAATTTATGAAGTGAAAATGTATGTGGCATGAATTAAAGCTCACAAGTAAAACAAATTTAAATGACCATTTGGCTTGAAAGAGTACTTCAAATTCTTCTGTTGTTATGTAGTTATGTACCTACATAATAACCCAATGTACCTTGATTTTTTTATTGGTCCATAACAAGCTTGCAGTGATAGGATTCACCTTGTTTAGCATTTTGCTCTACTTGTATAAATTAGTTCTTAATTTTAACCTGTGTCTATTTTGCAGAATATGTCTCATACTTTAAACAGCAGTGACACAGAAATAGTCCCCAAAACAAACACTTCCCAGAGATATCTAGAACACCAGTGTTGACATTTGTACGTCCAAAACAGAGACAGACAGATATGAGCTTTATCTTCCTTACCTGTGATAATAATTAATTAGACTTACCTGTGCAACAGGTGAAAAAGAGGAGGAGGAGGCATTAGAGGATTGACATTATGTCAGTGCTGCAATGTGTTAGGACCCTGTCCCTGGGCAGGAGGACTCTGCTTGCTCAGGGAGGTAGGACTTATGGGGGACAGAACAGATTTCAGGCAGTGTTAGGGGGGAGGGATTGGAGGAGTTACTCAGAGACAACCTCGGATGCACCCCCAGCTCTACCCTCTAGTGCCAGGGTGGTGGTTTGTGGAGGGGGTGTGATTGGGACATCAGTGGCCTATCACCTGGCCAAGGCAGGGTGGACAGACGTGGTGTTATTGGAGCAGGGACAGTAAGTCATTACTTTACTGTAGATCTTGAATTATCTAATATTAATATGCAATATTAGGCATTCAAGGTTTTCATTTAAGCAATGCAAAAAAAGTACTAAAAATCCATTTCTGTATATTTTTAAAAAGTATTTCATAATATAGAAGATTGCGGAAACATGAAGAGAAAATAAAACAACTGGACTAAAAAACAATATGCACGAAATGAGCCAATTTTAAAACCTGTGGGTTTGATTTAGGTTGACCGGAGGGACCACATGGCATTCAGCTGGACTGATATCTCAGGCCAGAGAGGACGTATCCACCTCTAAACTCATGAGATACGGCAGAAAACTGTACCAAGAGCTGGAGGCAGAGGGACACAACCTCAGTAGGCAAAACTACCACATTCAAATATTGATCCTTCTCATAATACATGATTATTTTAATGCATTAGTTAGCATGGAAGATGAGATTTACAAATTTATGATAAAATGTCTTTATTTTCGTGTAGGTTTTAAGCAGTGTGGTAGTTTAATGTTGGCACAGACAAAAGACCGACTGATTTATCTACAGCGGAGGAGTCAGATTGCTATGTAAGTTTTTTTTCCTCAACACATACTTCATTAGCCTTTTTGTCTCCTTTTGTTTTATCTTCATATATTAAATTTCAGAATCTGTGGATTTTGAAATTATGTTATTTTCCTGACATGATATTGTGAAATAATTATTATTCCTTGAATGATAATATGAAATTACCTGAAATATTTTTTTTTCTTCTGCTTCTCCAGAGCTGCTGGAAATGAAAGTCACATCATTACACCTCAGGAGGCCAAGAAACTTTGTCCTTTGATTAGAATTGATGACTTAGAGGTAACAATTTATTTGGTATAACTGAGGATTTAAGATAAAGAATTTTCCAATTTAATTTTGACATTTATTTTTTGTCACTCAAAAAGGAGAAATCTTTTCATATAGGGGGCTTTATGGATACCAGAAGATGGAGCCCTCACTGCCCCAGATTTGGCGGTGACTTATGCTTCCATTGCAAAGGAATTGGGTAAGATTATAATATATTAAGTTTTCAAAAAGGCTGTTATAAAACTAGGGGTTATATCACTTTGTCTGTATGTACATCTACCAGCAAAAGGTGGTTTCTCTGTGTGAGAGAAAAATTCTGGAAAAGGACTTTAAACAACCAATCAAAATCTACCGGTAAGTCCTTTAATGGCCTTTAGCAAGGCCTTCTCGGACTGTGTGATTTCTAGTTAGCAATTTCATAAAGTAATCTGAATTTAAGAAACTTTTTCAAAATTAACAGTAATCAGATTTAATCATGTCCAAATAAATGAATGATCATTCATGATCTATCAAACGAATTATGATTGAGTCCCATCACTAATTTTTTGCTGTTATTAACAACAAATATTGTGCATATGATGTAGTTCTAAATACCAGTAACATGAGGATGTAAAGCCATTGTCTTTAGAGGCAAAACTGTAAATGTTCATCCTCTTTTCTCCATTTTCTGTGTATGAATGTAAGATCATGTATCCACAAACGTATCTCATTCCTCAGCTAATAAAATTTGGACAAATCTCTTTGTAGTTTTTCTAAAATCATCCAGAACAAAAGTCTCATGTTTTGGAAAACATTTTGTTACTATAGTGCTACATTTGAATTTCAAGGTGTGAAGGTATTTGAGAGAGTAGCTGTGGATAAAGTTGTGGCCAATAAGAGAGTTGTCTCCCATGTAGAAACCTCTGCTGGTAAAATCGACTGCGAATACTTTGTCAACTGTGGAGGGATGGTGAGTATACATGATGCAGGTATAAGATAGTGATTTAAATGATGAAAATTGAGAGCTCTGAAATAATACGAGGGATTGTGATTTTTGTAAAATTTTGAAATTATAATTAGAGGGTATTGATGATTTGCTTTTATGAATGTGTAATAGTGGGCACATAGTCTTGGGAATAAATCTAAACCTGAAGTCAAGGTCCCTCTCCATCCCTGTGAGCATTTCTACATCACGACCAAACCTATAGAGGGCATGGATCCCATGATGCCAGGTACAGACATGTTTAGATTAGAAAATTTAGAAATCTCACTTTTCTTGTCAATTTACTTTAGCTCACCTGAGGCAAAAGTGAGCAATGTGGCCCATGTGCCTCTTGCTTATAGTGTACTGATAACTAGATGTACAGATAAATTACAGCTAGAATTACATGGAACATAAAATCCCTTTCAGTGGTAAGAGATTATGATGGGCTGATCTACTTCCGGGAGTGGAGTGGAGGGATTCTAGCAGGAGGGTTTGAACCTGTGGCAAAACCAGCATTCCTAAATGGCATTCCAAAAGATTTCCAGTTTGGGTTACTACCCGATGACTGGGATCATTTCCGTAAGTTGCCGTGAGATTAATCATTATGATTGAAATCAACTTAGTACTTCAGAATAAGTCCCGAGCACCTGTTTAAACATGACAATTATTCTCTCTGTGTTTCCACAGAGGTTCTTTTGGATCCCATCCTTCACCGCATGCCTGTGATGGAAGATGCAAATGTCCATAAGATGTTCAACGGTCCTGAGAGTTTTACACCTGACGGTCACTGGAACCTGGGGGCCGCTAGTGAGGTGTGAACAGGCACTATAACACCAATTAGGTCATGTCTATAAATAGACATACAGTAAAATGTCTACCAAGGATCTGTCTGGTGTAAAATGTATTCTGTTGAATACATATAACATTGATACTTCTTGGTAATTATTTTTTTTGTAAATGTAAAGATTCCTGAGCATATAAAGTACAATGTGTATTTGTCCATAATCAAATGTAGTTTCAAGAAAGAGGTATATATTTGTGAATTTCTTGTAAAACCACATCAAATGTGCATTTATTTTTAAAGAATGTGGATTAAAACTTGAGAAATTGCTATACTTTTTATTTTGACTTCTCAGAACCTTTAATAATACTACATCAAGATAATCATATATCTGTAAATCTGATGTTGCATTAAGATGTCTGCATTTACTTGTATTATCTTTACGACAATAAATCCACTGTAACTTGTTTAAAAGAACAAGAAGTTTTTATGTTCCAGTTATTTCTTAATGCCTATTTATTTATGCAATATACATAAGTTTAAAAAGTTACCGGTATATGATTTTCAGATCAATAATTACTATGTAGCTGCTGGGATGTGTTCTATGGGAATCGCGGGATCTGGCGGGATCGGGAAGTATCTGACAGAATGGATCACTGAGGGAATGCCGAGTATAGACCTGTCAAGTCACGATATCCTCAGACATGTCCCCCATCATAACAATCCCAAGTTCCTGGGAGAGAGGGTCAAAGAAACACTGGGTAAGTAGATAAAAGATCACAGATGTGATAAGATGCAAAATTTTCATTACTTTAAAAATATTTTTAAGATTAATATTCTTGCATAATGCCTTAAATGAAAAGGTAGTGTTTTTTTAAAACTGTTTGCTAAACTTTAAATTTTTTGGCAAAGAAAGTTGGCATATAATTTTCACTGTTTCTTCAAGTTTATACATATTTGAAAATTCCAACTTAAGGGAGGATTTAGATGTGTGCTCTATGCATCTAACACTTTACTAAAGATTGGCTTTATTAGCAGATAGCTATCATGCTTGAAAATCTGAAAAAGCATCTATTTCTGTTCAAACCCAGTTCTGAGCATTGGTTTATTCTATTTCTAAATCTCTACTTCTTCTAAATCCTTAACAGGTATGTACACTCTGAGATACCCCAATGAACAGCGTTATAGAGGAAGAAAACTCCGAACCTCTCCATTACACACCAGACTGGAAGTACAAGGGGCTTGCTTTGGAGAAACCAATGCCTACGAGAGACCCATGTGGTTCACAAATTCAAATGGTACAACATTTCAGAATTTATCAAACTTTAAGATCATTACAATGATAACTTAATATATTAGGGAAGATAACATTGCACTCAGTAGGTGTAATAAGAAATACTGTAAATTCCTAATTATTAGCGAGGAATTGATTATCGCGTAATTTTGTGAGATGCATTAAACGCAAAATTAAGTTACTCGCTTTTATTTTTATGGTGCAAAATTCCATGTAAATTCTCCTGATCAATTGTTCATTCACGAATAATTATTCTCGCGATTTGACCTTAAAGAGCTTTTTCACAATAATAAGTACTCGCAAAAAATTTTGAGGAATTTACAGAACATGGATGTTCAGTTATATATAGATATGAGAATTTGGTTTAACTCTGACTTTTAGATGACTACCTTCATGATCAATACAACATAGAGAAGGGGGTGAGGACTTTTGGGAAGCCGTCTTTCTTTGACAATGTGAAGGATGAGTACTGGGCTTGTAAGGAAAATGTCTGTCTGATTGACATGTCATCCTTCACCAAAACAGAGGTCAAGGTAAGGTCAACAGTGTCTCAAAATGATAAATCATAAAGTCTATTTATAGTTTCTATGTATACCGTAATCTATTAGATTATGTAGTTCTTCTACACAGAAAGTGGAATGAAATCACAAAGCCATGACATTTTTAGGATTCTCTGTACTGGTACAAAGCAGTGCATTTTCTTAAGTTTTCCTATATTTGCTGCTTTGTTGTACAGTGTATAACCATTTGACCATATTGCGTTGTTTTTTAAAATATTGTCCTATTTAAAAATAAAATCTACCCTGGGTACCAATTGCACTCTGTTATTAGCAGACCTATTTTTGTATTCATATGAAGCAGAATTTGTGCAAAATCTTATGCGTGAAATGAACACTTGCTGTGACCTTCAACTCGACATTTAGATACTGTAAACGTATTACATTTGGCTGTGTATTCTTTTTAGCGGCTTTGGCAGATCGCAGCAACCACTATTTCAAGTACAGAGCTAAATGTCTTGCACGTATACACATATATAAGAATAAGAAGAAAAGCGCTAAATCAAATCTACGCTAACTTATTCAAAAGTCAATATCCGCCAAATATTGTACACGCTAAATATAATACTTTTACAGTATATTGACGAAATATTGTCAATTAACAATGATAATTTCCATTCCTATGCCGATACGATATATCCTGGTTAGCTTGAGATAAAAAATACCACAAAGTCTGACACATCTGTTTCATACTTGGATATATTACTTGAAAAAGATGTAATGGTAATCTAACAACCATGCTCTTTGATAAAAGTGATGACTTTAACTTTCCTATCTTCAACTTCCCTTATGCAGCAATATACCTTCATCACCTGCATATGGAGTTTATACATCTCAGGTGATTCGATATGCAAGAGCAATTTCTAAAATGTGGTAAATTATTGACAAACAAGTTGATGAAACAAGAATATCAGCAGTCTCGTTTAAAGTCAACATTTTGTAAGTTCTAAGGTTGATTCAATGACCTTGTCAGCAAATACAATTTATCATTGAGTCAAATGCTGACTGACCTTTTTCATACTAATTGTTAGTCAATTATTTATACACTGAATTGATGACAGATTTTTTCCGTTATTTACCGAACTTGACAATGAGCACATGGCGGTTGCGACCGGTCAGCATGGGATACTCACTCCTCCATGGCACTTGATCCCACCTCCGATGTTTTGGAGGTCCGTGTTTCCTCTGCTTCTATTTTGTATTATTACCTAACCTACTATATAAAATGTAATTAGGCATTTTGAACTGTTTCACGATTCATTTTATGTTTTTGCGTGATCATGAAACAGTCAAACTGTTGACCGGGCCACAGAATGAACTGTTGCTTGTTTAAGGCGTCATTGTGATATTCAAGCATTTTGATGATCAAGACATCACTATTTACATGCTATAAAATTAACTAAATTGGAATAAAACACATAAACAATCAATTTATTAAGTATTGATTAAAATTATTGAATATTAATTTAATCTTTACATTTTGTGTTCAGCTAATTAATAGACTGGTATGTGGATAAACAGTTGTTAAAACTCTTTATTTATTTGTTTGTGTGTTTTTATTCCAATTGAGTTAATTATATAGTAGGTTAGGTAATAAAATACTTATTTAATGACTACGAGGTAAACAGTCAAACTATTGCCCCTCGGTAGTGGGGAAGACCTGGGAAACTGTTGCCCGAGGCTGAAGGCCTCGGGCAACAGTTTCCGAGGTCTTCCCCACAACCTTGGGACAATAGTTTGACTGTTTACCTCATAGTCATTAAATAAGTGTATATTGTTTTATGGACGTTTGATCTTAAATACTATACAATTATTGCTGTTCGTTATCACCATATGTTTCATCTATCTTCAACAAGAGATTAAAGTAGTAACAGGATGTCTTCATAACTATTTGAATTTTCTTTGCTGTCACTACAAAATATTTTAATAAGGAAAGAAAATTCCTTGCATAATCAATATCAACTCTTAAATTCATAGTCCAAGGGACCAGAAGCTCTGCAATTTCTGCAGTACCTGAGTTCAAACAACATTGAACAGCCTATTGGTACCATTATACACACCGGTATGCAAAATAAATTTGGAGGGTATGAAAATGACTGCACCATTGTTCCTATGGAGAATAATACGTAAGATATTACATGTTTATACACATCCTAGATCAAAGTGCTCTGTCTTAGAAGTACACTGTATATACACATGTATAGGATATTTTGTTCCTAATACCATAAATCACAATTCATTCCCAAGAACCAAATTTTTTGCAGATTTACGTGAAACAGTGTGCTTGCAAAAATATAGCTCAGGAACATTGATATTCATTAAGATTATATTGAGCAGTTACGACACTTTGTGAAAATTTTGCTATGCTAATAAAGAATAAATGTCTATCTCACAAAATTAGGGTGTTGCCAAAATTTAGTAAACTAGAGTACATGTAGTTCTAAAACCAACAGTTACTTCTTAGTATTGAAATTAAACAAAATATGTAAGCATTACAATAATTTTAATGTTTTGTGTTGTTGTTTACAGGTTCTTCATGATCTCACCAACTTCTCAACAGACCAGGTCATTGAACTGGTTACTGAGACATCGGCCAGCAGATGGCTCTGTGGAGATTCGTGATGTCACTTCCGGGTATGCAGGGATCAATGTGATTGGTCCTCATGCTCCTCAGCTGCTGAATGATGTGTCAGGAGTCAAAACCTCCAGACAGGAGTTCAAACAGATGACCTGTAAGGTGAGCTGTTCTTTGGAATCAGTAAAAGATTCATTTGTTGTATGGAAAAAAATTAAAATTAAACCATCATACTTTTCTAAAAGTAAGCTATAAAATATTTCTAAAAAAGTTTTCTAAAACTTTTTGTTTACATATATTTTATCACTTGATTGTTGAAAGTAGTTTGAAATATTTTGTAGGTGATTGACGTTGGTTTTGCCAGCAATATCATTGCTATGAGGCTCACTCACTCAGGGGAGGATGGCTTTGTGCTGTACGTTCCATCAGAGGTATCAATCACATGTATAGTCAGTAATTCAGTAAAGCTTTGTATACAAGCATACTGTGCAAAGGGGTATAATTCAGAACCTGTGAAAATCTTTCAAAATGTTACTCCTTCAGTTAAACCTTAGTTGAACATCATGAATTCCTGATACACAATTTTGTTAAGTAAAATTAATTAGTGTATCAAGTACATTTGCAACCTTTTCTATTCCATTTTTTTTTTACGTAAAAACCATTGGAGCTATACTCTCTTAAGTAACTTCCAGATATTTATTGCTATTCTTAACATTTATTCTTCAATAAAATGAAGAACCTATAATTACCTAAAAAAAAATTAGCCATAGATGTGAAAAATGCATGTTCTTGTTCATGGATGTGCATGTATATATGTATTATCAAGTGCATATACATGTACAGTAAAAGACACTTATAACAAAGGCCCAGGGATGGACAATTCAGCTTAATTATAAGCATAATTTATAATCACTGTAAGCATCAATTCATTATAAGCCTGTTCTTTATAACTTTGTTTCACTGTCTGTACATGTACAGCATACTGGAAAACCTGAGTGAAACTTCTGAATTAATACTGTGGGTAATGCTAGGTACATGTAGTAAGTGATTTTGAAAAATTAAGCTAATTTTATTCTAAATGTATTTTAGGAGATGATTTTGAAAATAAAGCTCTTTTTTTTTTATTTTAAATGTATTTAAATCTATCTTCAGTATGGTTTACATGTGTATGAAACCTTGGTGAAGGCAGGAAAAGACTACGGGATTCGTGACGCTGGGTATTACGCACTTCGTGAACTACGAATAGAGAAATTCTATGCTTACTGGGGATCTGACCTCACAACCCACACCACCCCCCTGGAGAGTGGCAGAGAATTCAGGGTAGCTTTTGAGGTATGTATGCCCCAAAAATAAAGATAGCTGATCATACTCATTCCAAGTCAGGTAAATGAAACTGAAAAATTTCATTAGTACAGGTAAACAAAATTTGAGGTAAAAATTAAAAGAGATCTACAAAAATTATTGTGCATTCTCTTGTAAAGAATTTTCATAAAATCAGATCATCAATCATTGGTAAACTATTGTTACCGGTATTCAATATAAGAACCTGAAGAAGGAACTTTTTTTTTTTTGCAGAAGGGAGATTTCATTGGAAAGGAAGCCCTTCTAAAACAGAGAGAGAACGGGATCAGCCAAAGATTTGCTCAATTCTTCTTAAATGACTTTGATTACGAGACTGATGTGTGGCCATGGGGTGGGGAACCAATCTATCGCAACGGCAAATACTGTGGTACTATTACATCCACTGGTTATGCCCATACATTGGAGCGGATGACGTGTCTGGGTTTTGTTACAGACTATGACAGTGAGGGAAAGAGGGTCTTACACAAGGCCATGCATGACTTTATTCTGGATAAATCAGCCAAGTATGAGATAGCCATTGCTGGGAAGAAATTCCCTGCAGAGGTCAACTTGTACACCAAACAAGCAGTGTATCAGAACGGAGAACCAGTTTTTATTCCCGCACCAAAACGATGAAGAAACCAGTGATCCTTTTTCTGTGAAACTATTCCTGTAATAAATCCATGTGATACCTCAGTTACTGCTGTTTTAGTGTTGCATTGTTTTTTTAACCAGAGACAATTCATGTTCCTGTGATTATTTGTAATATTTTTATTCTGACTGTTTAGGTTGTATACATGTATGGATTCAAGCTAATAATTATTTACAGTATGTGTTGACCCTATATACTGGCAATAAAAGAACGTTAAAGTAAATTTTGTCATAAGAATGTTATACATGTACTGAGTGAGCAACTGTGTAGATTTGTTTATTTAAACATTGTCTTAAGAAATTGATTTTTTAATGATTAAATCATTCCTGTAAATTTGTTTGCCATTATTACTGATACTGTCTCTTTCTAGTTGACACATACACTCCAAAGATATACAGTATCAACTGACAAAGTTTGATTATTTTAAAAATTCTCAATATCTTAAATCATTGAGAAATACCTAGTATTAAATACGAAATGTTTAAAAATATTTTCCATTGATTTCATTTTAATAAAATTAAAGAGTTGTCTTTCTTTGTTTTAGGAAAGTCATAATTTTTTGAAACATTGGCCATTTGGAATATTCAAGTACTTAGAATATATAAAGCACAACTAGATTGGGTGCTAATGAACTCTGAAATGTCATTTTAATTCTACCAGCCATCTAAGAACAAACTCAGACAAGGTTAAATTCAATTACAAATTTTTAAAACTTGTGTAAGTTTTGACAATGAAAAAAAAAAACGTACAGAAAAATCAGTTTTAAAAATAACTTTATTATTTTTGTGGATTTTTTCTCCTTCGGTTTGTACTTACAGTATACATAATTGAAAGACACTCATTTTCCTCTACAAAGCAATGCTACATGTACAATGTGTTTAAAATAACAAAACAATTCATAACATCAATATCTCAACTTGTTAAAATGAAACTAAAAATCTGTCCTGCATTTCATTCCAGCAAATCTGAAAAAGGGCTGCTTCATCTTTATTTTCAAAATTTAAAATGGAAAAAAAATGAGAAAAGAAAATCATCTTCCTTGATGATGGATGTATTTCTGACAAAAGCTGCTATCTGATTATTTGTAATGTTGCCTGATCACCAAAAGGTGAAATGGAAAAGAAAAAGTAAACTTCAGGCAGCTTTGAAATCTATGGCAGTTAGCAGTGACTTTGGTTATTTTTCCTGATGGTGCACTAACTATATCTTTGACAATGAAAATATCTAGCAATAGCCTGAACACCAACTGAATGTAAAATGATGTGAAATATGATTTACACATACACAGAAAATATTTGGAATTCACTAAATTTCTACCACATTGACATAATTTCTTTAAATCAAAACCAAGGCAAGAACATACATGTACATAAAGTAAAACAAAAAATATGCATTTCATCTGAAGTTTAAACAAAAATACCATTAAGATAAAATGAGAAGTTTTGATATTTTTTTTTCTTAACACCAGGCTAACAGTCTTTGCCCTCTTTCATCAGATTTTGATCTAATTATTTACAGATTCTCTTGATACATCCACTATATACAGTATATATAATGCCATTCTGTCAGTCATCAATATAAACTCATTCAACATAACAACCTCCATTCACACCCAGAACCTCTTCAACAGAATCAACAATGTATTAACAAAACTTTCATACAGAGCTCTCATTTGCAGAAAAATACTGTTAATCACATTTCACATATTTTTTTTTTCTATGAGAAATCAAGTTGTAATAAGAGTTACTTCCCCTAGTTGATTGCACATTCTGAACCAAATACAGTCAAAACTAATTATCTGAGAATTTGAGAAGCCAAAGGGAAAATAAACAAAAAATTATTGAGATTTCCTAACTTACTTTAACATATTCATAGTATTCCAGAAAACAATGTTTGAGATAACTGAATTTCAACTGCAATCAAGTTTTCATGAATGAAATGTGATTTACAATACTCTTGTACATGTCTTCTACAACCATACAAATAAAAAAGCAGAATTTTATTTCAGATGAAGTGAAAGGTTGGAAAATATGAAAATCTATGATTTTTTATTGCATAATCATGATGAATTATTTATTGCATAATAAAATAACAATATAGCTAGAGCATGAGTTTCATATCTTAACTGCTGCATATAATTTCTGATTGAAAAGTTTAGAAAAATAAATATATGTTACATTTTAATATGTTTAGAGTGTGCGATTAAATATCAGAATTCATAAATATCTTATTTGAAATGCTGACTTTGATTTTTAATATCAAATTTTGAAGCTCTTCAATATCAGTACATGCACTGCGTTTAACATCACACAAGATTATACAATGAAATGGCAGTATACCCTGTGGTTCAGAAAAATACTTAAACTAAACAGAGAAATACACAAGTTGGGACTAAAGTTCCTCTGACAGTTGAATGCTACAATACTGGCAACTACAATGTCACCTATCTAAGGACTTTAGAATAACTTGTAAAGAGTTAAAAATAAAGAGGAAAAAATACGGGAAAATAATAATTTAAATTACTTTGTATATAAAGCAGGGAGTTCAAAAGAACAACCTGAATGGGACAAAATGAGATGACATTAATTTAATGCGAGAATGATATATAAAAAATACAATGGAAAATATGACTGGATATGTACTGTATTTTAGCCATCTACTTTCTTTAATTTGTTTTGAATCTCTCCAGACATTACAAGTATTTAAATTGAAAACCAAAGCACTTTTTCACACTTTCCCTCAACTAAAGAAAAACTAATCAAAAAATTGTATTCCCCTATAAAGATTTGCTCGAGACATTTTAGAAATTTTGAAGAAGAAAAAAATTTTTGAATTTTTTTCAACAAATAAAATTAAAATCTTTACCGATTATGTTCCCTTCCAACATATTCATATAAACAAAAACCAAGATCCTCAGTTAATGCTAAGAGAAGCTCATGATGAAAAAAAAAATTTGAGACAAATTGTATGATAAAATTTACAAATTATCATCTAAAAATAATCATCAATGAGGCTGTTCAATGTAATGTACATCTATGACTGTATGATTTGAGATATACATAGGGTGTATATTTGAAATGCAAATGAGAAAAATAAACAGATGATTTAAATGAAATATGGCAAAAAGATGACTTTGAACATCATGAAAAAAAGAAATGAAAAAATGAACATATTTATATGCACACATCCCGGGTAAAATTAAACATGATAAAATCACAAAATATCTATTGCATTGATCTGGCAGTTTTTTTGCTTTCGCACCAATCTTTCCTCCCCGTATCACAGTCATTCTCTGCGTTTCTGTCCACAATCACTGCTACCTGCCGGTGGCAGTAATGGGAGTTTCAAAGAACACATTCTGTATCGTGTTTATAGCAGTCCGACACACAGGGCACTCATCCAGTCTTTCTGCGC
Source organism: Saccostrea glomerata (assembly GCA_003671525.1). Taxonomy (NCBI): domain Eukaryota; kingdom Metazoa; phylum Mollusca; class Bivalvia; order Ostreida; family Ostreidae; genus Saccostrea; species Saccostrea glomerata. Next base: position 2,418,151 of record PRKT01000007.1, read on the forward strand.
ACTGTTTACAACAGATCATGTGACCACACGGGCAGAGAGCTGTAGAAATTTCCTTGTCCATACACACTCGGCATATAAAAGATTCTTGGATCTTTTTCAACTGTGACTTATAATCCTAAAAATAAAAACATCTCATTAAATTTTTTTAGTATCATTTCCAATTTCTATTTCTGTAATAACAAAATATGAAGTATCTGGATAGGAGCCTTTAAATTAATTCCTTGTTTGTTTTTCTTTTTTAAAATAAGGATCAATTGAACATGCAATTTTTTCTCCACTTTTCTTGCATCAACATGTACTACAACCAATTTTACTCCCTAAAAAATAATAATAAGGGACATTTTGCAGCAAAAAAAATTGTGTTTATAGGTCATATTCCACAATGATCAGGACACTATTATTTCGACTTTGTACTCCCTCCTTAAACATTGACCCACACTTCAATGTGCCCTAATTTAGCAACTGATGTAACATATAACAGCACTTCACTAAAGCTGGACTTTGACCCTTAGTAACAGTAAATGAATCATATATTGGGCTAAAGTGGAGATTTCTACTTTGTTCACTTGACACAAAAATTGTAACCCAAAACTTTAAATGTCTTAGCACTCTTGTTTGCATAATTTAAAATTTTGCATAAAAAATCAATAATAATGAGCTTTGTATCCATGTAAAAAGACTATTTTTTTATTCTGTGTAGGCAAATATGATCCTTATTGTTACATCTTTCATTTTCATACAAATATACATGTATATTTCCATGACAAAAGATGCTATTATTAACTGCACTTTACAAAATGTGTTCATATTGCATATCAAAACATCCTATTATGACCTAGTTTACAAGGGATTTCTAAGGGAAATTCCACCCAATAAAGTCATTTTACATCAGTCCTTTGTTGTATTTTATCTACATTAGCATATGATTCTATGACTTATTGTTCGAGTTGTTTTTTAAGTTCATCAAGGTAGGATCAGCCCATGCAGTTCTAAGAAGAAATGGACTCAGATTACCAACCCAGGTAAAACCGGAGCAGACAAAAATAGCAACTGTGGTAATAACTTGTTATTGATTTTCACAAGCATAACCATGAAAATCTAAATGTATGATGATCTCATTTTTAAATAAATAATCATCAAGAATGAAACTACACTGTCCTGCCCTGTTAAATCTACACAAATACACAATAGATCGTACATAAATATTTGCTAAGAAAGGTTCAGTTCCAAGAATTTTGATATCTTAAATTTTAAGTGCTGTATTAAACAAGAGGCCCAGGGGCCACAGCGCTCACCTGAGCACATCGGCTAGGAAAAAGCACATCAGATCAGAACTGAAAGTTTACTGAGGAGGGGAGGGAGGGGGCTTGAATTTAAACCCCCCAGGGGGTCATGATTTGAACAAAATAGTATCTACCTTACCTGAGGACAAACTAGAATCTACACTACCTGAGGATGCTTCTGTATAAATATCACTAATCATGGCTTTGAAGTACTTGAAAAGGGGAAGATATTAAAAGGTTTACCTATATATTCCTATGTAAAACTTTGGTCGGCCATTTTGGCCCCACCCTAACCCCGGGGGTCATGATTTGAACAAACTAGAATATACACTACCTGAAGATGATTTCACATGAGTTTCATCTTTCCTGGCACAGTGGTTCTTGAGAAGATTTTTAAAGAATTTTCCTATTTATTCCTATGTAATTTGATCGGCCATTTTGGCCCCGCCCTACCTCCATGGGGGGGGGGGGGGGGGGGG
>PRKT01000007.1:2422492-2439141 GCA_003671525.1 Saccostrea glomerata
ATTGGGAGTCATTTAAGGTACAATTTGTTTGAACTGAACAATAAAGACACAATCATAATTTTATTCACAAAGAACATCTTTTTTTCTGTATAAAATTGCCAGTTTATGGTTTGAATAAGCTTTTAGTGATCAAAGTAATACTAAAAGTTGACCTACAGATTCATAAAACGTTTTCTTTTGTTAAACATCATAGATCGAGATCAAACTTTGTCAAAACACTGATTCAGAAATACTGTTTTATTGAATTAATCATTGAAAATTAATAAACAAACACAATTATATGAAATCTCAACATGAAAAGTTTGCCATCTCAATACACTTAGTTATACTAATTGTTTTTCTAGCAGCCAAATCGGGTTAATAACCACTTACTCTTTAGTCAAATATACCGGTATTCAGATAACAATTGCACATTTTTTCTTTACAATTACGACACATCCCAGGCGCGGATCCAGGATTTGGAGTTAGGGGGGGCGCCAAAATTAGGCAAGGGGTCTGGGGGCCGCCTTGAGGCCCCCAGTGGGTCCAGGGCAAAGCCCTGGTGGGGGCCCAGGGGGCGAAGCCCCCGGAAGCTCCTGGATTCTAGAGATTTTGAAGGGTGAAAATGAGGTCTACCAAGTAGACATATTTGATTTACGCTAACTTTGACAATTTTAGGGGGGGCGCGCGCCGGGTGCGCCCCCCCTTAAATCCGCCACTGCATCCTGTATCAAATATCAATACCATTATAAAATTGTATACTTCATGAATATCATGTATATATTGATCATTAAAAACAACAAACATTTTTTTTAAGTTGAAGGACCTATCGGTGCTGTAGTTTGGGGTTGAGAATTATACACAGATTCGCAGGTCAACAATCGGTACAGTAATTTGATCAGAGAGAGAGCGAATGCACGATCAAATGATGCAAGCCTAAAGCAATGACCTATTGAGGAAGTATTACCTATTCAGCATGTCTACAGCGAAATATATTTAAACACCAATTCAGTAACCCAGCTCATGCATATCCTACACAATGGCATTTATATCTATATTAGTCAGCGATTAGACACAGGCTAAAAATAAATGATCAAATTGAATTTACAGAGTTAAATCAAACAGTAGCGGAACATATCAATGAAATCTGGGTTCAGGGAGAATAAAGTGTAACCTTGGCCCCAATTTATGCCACAAGTCGAAGCTTCTGGAGTCTAAGAATAATGACTGTTTACTATCAAACAAAGTCTTCATCAACTGGCACATGGATCAATTATTATTATAATCTAAAGAAGATGCATTCTTGTAAATGGTACAATCAAATTTTAATAGATGCAATCTGTATAATTCAGAAAGATTACAACTATCATGTATAAACTGAATACTATTTTTTTTTTCTAGGAGACTGAAAATGTGGGGGTAAAATTTAATATCAGCCTTAACTTTACTCTTCAATTTCTCTCTAGTGGTAATAAAAAAAACATGCAAACAAAGGTCTTGTCTCAATATAGGCTCTGAAGTAAAAAGTTCAATTGCCCCAGCTCTCATATTCTCTCAGCTAAACTGTCATAACGAGCTCCCAGCTGCCTCCTTTGTACGATCCACCCCAGGTTAAAGTCCAACCTTAACCTTCTAATGACCATATGAAAGGAAAATTATCCTTTGTTTACATCTTATCTTTCTTTTTTTTCAAGAATTTTCAAGAAGTCCAAGGCTTTGAACTTTGTGCTAATCTAATGAATACGTCACTATGTTGAACATGGCAATTAATAGGCGATTTTTTTAAGTTCATCACTGTAAAAAAAATAATAAAGAATGCATATGTGTGCCTAATCTTGGCAATTCTTTCATTGCTATCCTAATCCACCCATTTGTTGACCTGATGTTGTTTGGTATGATATACATTCCTGTTTGCTCCTATTCCATTAAGTTTGTTTTCTCTACCAAATGTCCCCTTCTGACCTTTATATGATATAGCTCTACAAGTGTTTTCACTACAGCCTAAGGGGTTATAGTGGCCACAGACTATATTATAGATGGTTGGGTCATCTTGAACAACAGAACCCCTCAGAACTGTTGAACAACACAGCTTTCCTGATCAACATCACATGTAAACAACCCTGTATAAATACTTGCTAGCTAATGTGCATAGGGTGAAAGATTCCACTGTTTTTGTTTTTCCTTCATATATAAGTTAACTTAGTAAACCCAAAGATACTATTGATGTTTTTTCTTCCACTTAAAAAGTCAAATATCTAGGAGTGCTTTCAACGATATATTCTTCAAAACATTTAAATCTTTATTGTTACGTCAATTCGCACTCAAATTCATCTAGTTCAATATAATACTTGCATTATATTTTTGAATGTTCTCCCATATAATATTGTTTTTAGAAGATTTATGAAATATATAACACATACATATAATTGCAGTTTATGTGCAACTTTCCTCAAAATTATTGATAAACACTGCAAACATTATTACGCATTTACAATTGGTTTTAGAGTGCATCATGACCTAGATTTTTCTTCAGTTTAAATGGCAGCTTATAATTTTGTAAACAAGCATCATCTGACCCAGTTTTACTCTTAGAAAATAAGTAGGAAAGCAAGACTGCACCTAGTTGACATCCTATTCTTAGATGTTGATGCTGAAATAAGCAATCCATTTGTTTTTAAATTCATCAAGGAAAATTCTGGTAAAATTACAGGAAATGGATTTCTGTCAGGACTCTCGCAAAAATTACTTCTTCAAAATATGATTATTATGATTAATTATGTTCCCTCTTCCTCTATAAATTAGTATCAGGGACATGTATACTAATATAAATATATCCCTGGTATCACATTGTGATTTGATTTTTGTCAGGAATGACAGGATTGGTCAAGATATTGGTTGGGATCAGTTGAGCATAGTAGTACGTAGTGTACAAAATAAAGGTCTGGTCTAGCTGGTTTTTAAGAATAATCAAATAGCTGATAGTTTGCTTAATATGGTTATTTTCACATTTGTGTAAAAAGATCCACAGCCAATGGCTTCTTCAAAAAGAAAATAAAGCAAAAAATTGCATTTAGCACTCAGTATAGAATAATAAACACAGTGTTTTGACAACTGCATGTAGCGGTTTCTTCTAGTTCTACCAATAAATGGAGTTTACCTGGTTGTATCTTGCAGCAGCATGTGAGGTTGGACAAAAAACTTGACTCTCAGATGGAATCTGAAGGGCTGGGGACCAGATAACTGTCGGTCTATTCGGTTTCGCATATTCAGCCACAAGTTCTCTCCCCTGTTTCCTCTGTATTGAAGGCCAAAATAATCCTTTTCTGAATAGCCTATTCCTAGATTTTCACACACCTGTAATTGAGAAGTGTAAAGATATTGACAAAGACATTTTAAATCCATCATTACTCTATTGATTACACATTCCAAATTTCCAGTAAAAATAATTGAAAAATTTTAATATTAAGTTCAAATGGGTTTAAAGCTGTAGCAAAGCAATGTAAACAATATACTTTCATAGTTTCAGAAAGCATTTTCAAGTATCTATATGTCAATATGCAAGGGAGACAGGATTTGGAAGATGTTTCTTTTTCTCATTTTCTATATACTAATGCAAATACAGTCAATCCTCATTATCTAAAACTCGATGGGACTATTGAAAAACTTTCAAGATAACCAAGTAATCGAAATATCAAGGGTAAAAAATACTTAGAGATTAAGTGGTTCTGACTTTCATATCCCTTAGACATAACCATGTTATTTGAAGTGTTTGATATACCATTCAACTGTATATTGAATTCACCCAGAAACATGTTTCTTCTTAGTACTTTTCACTTAAATTGTCCGATGTATAATAAATGAAGCTTTTAATTTTAATATTAGTGATTGTTTTATTATAAGTTGTGATAGGAGAAAATTGTGACAGCTAGGAGATCATTTTCATTTGAGACAGCAACAGTCAAAAGAAGAATATGAACATGGTCAGAAGACATTTTATTGGAATTTTACCAGAATGTCAGGTGAATATCAATTAACTTTGTTTCCTGTTTGTTTTTTCTTCAATACATAGAGCTCAGTAACAAAGAGCTGCCTGGGCTAAATATAGCACTTATACAATATTGATTTGTTTACATAAAACAGCTGACTGTACAAACTCTGCACTGTTTCGCGTTTATGCTTTCCTGTAATTAAAACATTTTTGAATCAAGATGCTCAATATGAATTCAATTTCGATTTTAAAAAGTCAATAACTGACATATTTTTCAAAGTCAGTTAAGTGTATTGCACCAACATTGCCGAGTTGGACTTTGGACCCTGAGCTGAAAAAATGGCGACCTACTCAATCCATGCGCTAACTTTCATACTGTAGATTTCTAATATTACCAGGCAAATCAAGGTTAATTTTCATTTAATATTTTAATAAATATGCATAGTGATTATTGTTAAAATAATTAGAAGTAATGAATTTGACCAGATATTAATTTTAAATAATAGTTTACCTTTTCTAAGCATTCCTGTCCATTGGCTCTTTGATCAACTTCTACTTCAAGAACAACGGAATTCGATTGCGAGATTAGACACCACATTTTAGCTGTTGCCATATTGGTTATTTATGATAACTTTCTTCAAGAAAAAATAAAGAAATGTCAAATCGAAATCGCATTGCAATGCACGTCTGTAAACGTTCTAAACTCACTGTCACACTTGCAATACACTTAGAATCAGAAATGGATCACATGCTTTTCATCGCTGACCAATCACTGCTTCCCTTGTAATAAACGACCAATGAGACTGCAGCAGTGGGTGGGTATCTAATGTAGGCATAAACAAATGCACGTGGTTCTATCAAAATGAAAAAAAAAATTGTATATTTATAACCTAAATGATATTGTACATCAAGGATCCATATGCGCATGATATGGAAAACTCAATAATATTCAAAGCAATAATTCTAGATAAAATAATTACCTCTGCATAGCATCTGAAGTGTTCTTGTTGCAATATCATATTATTACTGAAGTCCTGCTGATGCGCAATGTGCAATTTAGTAACACCTTTATATGATTATATTTTCAAAATGAAATTATTGAAATAACTGAATAACAATAGAGACATAAATGTCTCCGATTACATATCATTTGGCAGTACATCGTACACGGATATAGAATTTTCATTTTTTAAGAGACCCTTAAATTAAATTTTCTAATGGTGATTTAGTTTTGAAAACTGTACAAGTGTACAACATATAATTACATGTGCTATCAGTAAACTCATGCGTTGGTCTCCATTCATAATAATTTAATAATAAATGAAGTTAAGGTTTTACATATAACATTGAAAAAAAGTTTAATATTCAATAACTTAAATCCAAATAAAACTTTAAAGAGATTTTATCTCGCGGAATATATTAATTTTATTAATGACAGGTGTGAAGGGATAATACGTAGCTTCTCATCTGTATCTCGTGGCTTTGAAAATCAGGTATAAATGATATGTAGATTTTTTTTACAGTTAGGTGTGTATAAAAACGAAAGCCCTTTGAGCTCGTTTTTATAGGTTAAAAAAATATTTTTTTCGCGTTATAACCGAAACTTTCGCGAATAAATGCGTAACTTTCGCGTTATAAAGCGAAACTTTTGCGAATAAACGCTTAACTTTCGCGTTATAACTCGAAACTTTTAATGCTTAACCAAGATATTTTGTGATCAAGTTTATTTATTACAATGATAAGCAAAAGGCTATTTCGATCTTGGACTATCACAAGCTACAATTTTAACTTTTCTTTCTATTGAATCAATTTTGTCTTTCTCAACGCTGTTCAAACAATTAAAGGTTTATGTGAATTTCAAAAAGTTAAACTTCAAGATCATGAATTTCTGTAAAAAAAAAATTCAACCCTTTTCGGCGTCTTTTTAATACACTCTCCCACTCTTTAGAGAATTTGAAATAAAGTTATTTAAACAAAGATCAAGATCTCAGAAAATTGACAAAAGTAGGTAAATATGTCCATTGTGTCCCACTACATTTGTGGATAGCATATTTTCATTTGTCTCCGTTGGATTCACATTAGAAATACGATATAGTATATTTTGAGGTTGCGCTACGTGGTCATTCCATTTCATTGCTTACGGAAACATTGACATTTAATTCAAAGTGTACAAATTCTGCTGTATAACTTAATAGTTTTCATTAAAAAAACAGATTGGAAAGGGTTTCAAGTGGAGATTTTCCTTCAAAAAATAATCAGTCTGAAGAATTTCTTGAATTTAATAATTGAAAACATTTACAAGAAAGTAAAATTCATTTTATTAATTGGTAGGGTTTAGAAAAAAAATATTCTGATGCCTAATCTATCCTATTCTTTCATCATTTCTCCAGTACATTTTCTGAGGAAAAGATATTTTATAATTAAGTTCATGAAAGTTCCCGTCTGTGTTCGTGTTCTTATCTGTCAGTCAAGATCAAGATTCTTGAGTACATGCATATTATTTTGCGAAATAACGCGAAAGTTTCGCGTTATATATAACGCAAAAGTTACCATTTATTCGCGAAAGTTTCGCGTTATAACGCGAAAGTTACGCGTTTATTCGCGAAAGTTTCGCGGTATAACGCAGAAAATTTATTTTTATACCCCCGTAAACGAAGTTATGGGGGTATTTAGGTTTTGTTGTGTCCGTCCGTCTGTCTGTCTGTTTGTCCGCAAAAACTTCAACCTTGCCAATAACTTTTGATTTAAAGGAGCTATGACTTTCATATTTCATATGTGTACTCCTTGTGACAAGACCTTTCTTTGGGTACCAGCAAATTTGACATTTTGACCTTGACGTTTAACCCATTTTCACACAAAAATTCCAAACTTTTCCTTTGGCCAGATCTTTTAAACAGTACACTGATACCATGACATTTATACTTCACATATGCATTCTTTGTGGCAAGAACTTTCATTGGATACCATTAACCTTGACCAATTGACCTTAGAGATTTCCGTACTTATGAAAAAACTTTAACCTTGGCCAAAACTTTTGAACGGTAAGGGATAGGCTTACATACTTCACATATGTAATCCTTGTATGAAGACCCTTAAATGGACACCAAAAACTTTGACCCTTTGACCTTGGAGTTTGACCTACTTTTTAAAACTTTTAACCTAGGCCGTAACTTTTGAAGGGTTAGGGCCAGGGCTTATACCGGGTGAATACTTCACATATGTTTTTTTTTGGCAAGACCTTTCATTGGATACCAATTACCTTGATCTTTTGACCTTGACCTGGGAGATTTCCAAACTTATGGGGAAAAAAACTTTAACCCTGGCCTGCTTTCATATTTTAGAATTGTATTTCCAGTGAGTTTGCATTTAAGAAAAGCTTAATCTTCGCTATGTTGCCATACAGGGGCATCAGTGTTTCATAAACACATCTTGTTTAATCTACGAAAATTAGCTTAATGGGCTCTTCGTATATAATCAATAGTGATTGGCTATTCAATAATTGAGATTTTTGGATGTAGACATTTGCTTCGGCAACCAAGCAACCATTGACGTTCTATTCGATCGATGTCATCTGAACTAAACTCTAGTTATACATTTGTCCCTCTATTTTTTCTTCCCGGTCTCGTGATATTCATTTCACTGAAAATAGATAACTATTCCACTTTCATTTCATGGACTATAAATGAATGATTGTGAACATAACGTCACGCACAATATTTTTTTTATAGCCAAGTTTAATCGAAGGAAAAACCTACTTCTTAATAAAATAGTTTTTGGTAAACCCTTAAAAATTGTTTCCTATATAAATTGTTAAAAATCGTTTCCTATATACACTTCTGTAAATATAATATATATTATCATAAAAAGGATAAAAATTCCAATGTTTTACAGAGCGGTCCAAAAAATGACGATGGACTATAGAGAGATGCAAACCTGCCGAAAAGCTATTTGTTTTTTTCTTTTTTTTGGGGGGGGGGGGCTAAAGGGCATAATAAACATTTCTGACATTATTCTCGAACAAAGTGAGTTTTGTCGATCCCATCAAGTTCAGATTTCGACCTGGGTCATAAGGTATTTAGTTATTCGACGCATATTGCCCTTGACCCAGTTGATAAATGTATATTCTTAAGCCCCCCCCCCCTCCCCTAACTTTCATCGGGTGTAATTTTTTTTTTACTTTTTGACTTTGACCCAATTAAAAATACTTTATCCTTGGCCATAATTATTAACAGTAAGATGAGGGCTTTTATATTTTACAGATATTTATTCCTTGTGAGAAGACCCTCCAACAATTTTTACCTTGACCTTGGAGATTGACTTGCATTTGAGAAACTCCAACCCTCCCCTTAAGATACCATTTAGAAGCATCAGTGTTTCACAAAAAATCTTGTTATTTTTCTTTGAACTATTATACAAATATTGACTGGGGTTGAGGGCAACATTGATTATGTTAGCCCAGGAGGAACGAAATATTGCCCGACGCGAAGCGGAGTTCTAATATACAGTCTCTGATTTGACAATGTAGTTGGTATATAAATAAAATATGGGTATTTTAAAATGCTTTATATAGTGATTTTTTTTTATTAAATAACATTAATACCCAGTCTGTATGCTTTAATCAGATCTATACTTGTTTTTCGGGTAATGCAAGTGCTAGGACTGGTAGTCCCTCTGCAGTCTTCACATTTTACAAACAAAATACAAACATCTTCAACAACTTGCAATATTTACAACACATTCTGCTAATCACCTGCAAATACATTTTGAACATTCTTTGTTTTAAATAAACCCACTTCACTCTCTTTATTTACCTAATTGACCTCAGTGATATGGCATTAAAATAAATCATATTGAAAGATAGATCTTCAGGAAAGTCAGAACTGTTCCTTTTGGTTTGTGTTTCAATAAAAAAAAAAACCATGAAATAAAATTTACGAATATTAAACTTTTCTAGTATTTATTTACAATATCTGTACACTTTCAAAGAGTTATCACAGTTAATTCTTGTAAATACTTATATATCCCTCTCATTTCATACACTCCATTCATACAAGGAAAACTCGATCACAGACATGATTCAGTACAAAACCAACAGAATTATTAACAAGTCAGAAATCATAACTTCTTTGAGGCTTGTTTCATAACTTAGTTGAGACCTCTTCTGTAATATCTTAAACAATTTTTAATGAAAACCATTTGTCTTCTATTTGTTGTTTTTTTTCTTTTCCCCATAAAAGCACACTTTATATAGTTTATAGAATGTGATCAATATGGATAAAACATTGAGTGGACGGATTGGAAATAGGCACATTGTCAGATCTAGGATGGGGCAGATACAAGTCCAGCAGGCCCCTGTCCCAGAGCCTGACCCCCAACTGTACTCTCCAGGGGTTTGAAGCCCAGTTCTTCTGTGGGGATTCCGAACTGTGTTAGTTTGGCTTCGTATGTCCTCAGTAGATCATTATGTGCCTGTTAAGATAAATGTTCATAAATTGATATGGTCACAATATTACTAAAAATAAATTTTAAAAATAAAGCTTCAAAATTTCCTTTTATATTACATTTTTCAAATCAAATGTTATCTTACTTTGCAGACTCTAGCCAGTTCATATTGAAGATCCTTGATAGCACTATTCTTGGAATCAAGTACATCCTACAAAAAAATCAAGATCCATGATATAAACGTAAATGTTTCCCCATCTAAATAGGAGTTATACTTATTATTGAATCATATGTTGATGAATCAATTTGTTCAATAAAATTCTGTTTACTTCCTGGAAAAAAATGATTGCATTTTTTTCTTTCAAAAGTTATTTAAGTAGAAAAATCCAACAACATGCTGAATCCAAGTTCCTTAATACTTTTTAATCCAAAAGAATCTTTCAAAATGCATGTAGGATTTTTTTTCTAAACACACATATACTGAAATACTAGAACTTTTGGCACACATTTTTCTTTGCTTGTTTACGTACCTCCAGTTTTCTGGTGACAACAGTAAGTGCCGTGGGATCGAGGTTCGAGGCGGACAGGACCTCATTGAGTTGGGCCTCCTTCTTCTCCAGGGTGTCGGCCAGAGCTCCCAGTTTCTTCTCCAGGAGGAGGTTCTTAAAGTTACTCTTCTGCTGAACCTCGTGGATGGCCTTCACAAACTTCCTGTACAAGTCGTCTCTCTCATCCTGTGTCTGTAAAATTATCAAAAAATTCAGTACATGTATATACATAGATATTGTATAGGGGTATAGGGGGAAACAACACATACATTTCATTCTTGAAAATGACTTCACCACTTTTTTTCAATTAAAAAAAAAAAAAAACCAGTGCTGTGTTAAAAGAAAGATAACTCTGTCTTTGTTGAATCCATACTCCCTTATTTTCATGTGACAAGTGAAGAAAATGGAGACAAGTATTTTTCTGTGTACAACTTATCAAATATTGCATCACAATTATGCAGCACCATATCTTAACTTGGTGCTATAATATGGAAACTTTTATGAAGTGTGCGAAAGGACTGCAGGAAAAACATTTTTATACAAGCAGAAACTTTCATCTTTATTTTTTCCATCTCAACCTGGTGAAAATGAATTAAAATTCATCATTGAGGAAAAAAATATTATTTGTAATAAATTTGCAGCCCACCTTTTCAAACCTCTGTTCCAGAACCTCATGCTCCCATTTGAGGGCCCTCTGATCCTCCTCTGTGACCTTTAGCCTTGCCTTGGTCATCTACAAATATCAGAGTATAATGTATGAAACAAGAACAAGTAGGTCAAATTCCAATTAACTATTTAAAAAAAAATACTTTCAGAAATTCTAATATTTTGTGCTCTTGATATGAATCAAATAGCAATTCATAAAATTAATACATCACATATGGTCATGTATTCATAAAAGAGCTTAATTGTTAGAGCAAATACTTTTGATGTCAAATCCTGACTTTGAATGAAAATTATCCTATTATAAGTCTAATTTGATGTTAAATGAAATCCTTACTCTGAGAGTTTCCTTGTCTTTCTCGTAGTTGGCCAGTTTCTTCCTCAGCAGGTCCACTTGTTCTTTGGCCTCTCGGAGTGGCTCCAACAAACGTTTGTTCTCCGCCATCACCTCCGCACGATCTTTCTCCATGTGTTCGTACTTCTTCTTTGATTCCTCAACTTGTTCCTGTTCAAAACAACATTTTTGTCAGCCATTGTTGGGAGAATATTTAATGCAAGATAACAATAGTTCTTTTTAAAAATATAAATCCTTTCTTGTGACCAGTTCATGTATGGCCTACAACATGTATATCATGAATATGCTGCCAAATAGCTGCAATAATGTAGCCCTCTCCTGAAAATATCAGATTAAAATATATCAGAGAGGGCTACATCAATGCACCTTGTTGCACACATCCTATAGGTTTCTTTTTTTAGCATTTGCTTAAAATTCCTAACTGTGATAAAATATTACCTTCAGTGTGTTGATGAGAGACAGATTGTTGAGAGTGATGTCATTGTAATAATTTTTTATGTCTGTAAAGGCCTTCTCATGTGTCTTCATTAATTCGTTGATCTGGCCATTCTTTCTCTCCTCAATTTCATGAATTTCTGTTTTGCGACGTAAATCTAGCTCATCTCTCAATGTCCTCATCTTCTTTTCATATTTGGCCTCAATTTCTCTTGCTTGTCTCTCAAAATCGCTTCGTAACTGGGTGATCTGTTCATCATGTTTCTAAATTAAAAACAAAACTATTAACATATATTCTCTGTGAATTTTCTTTGTGATAATCATAAATATTAAAATACCTAAAGATTCTAAATCAAAATAACGAATTTCTCATCTGAAATTATGCTCTAAACATTACAACTGACAAGATGCATAAGGAAAATATTCATTACCAACCTTTTTAAGATTCTTGATGATGTCCTCATGGGACAGCTCCTCCTCTTTGAGGGTGACTTTGAGGGCCCTCTTGTCCTTCCTTAGCTTCTTCTCCTCATCCCTGTGGTCCTCCTGAGCCAGTTTTAGAGCACACACATTGTCTGCCTTCAGGTCTGATATATTGTTTTGGTGCTCAAACAGCAAGTGCTTCACTTTTTGTTTGTAAACCTGAGAAAGTTAAAATTACATAAAGTATTACCAACTGCTTAAGAATCCAAGATTACTGGTAACTTTTAGCATATGAATTTCATGGTACTTAATATCAGTTTTAATATTACCTTGATTTCTACTTGATGCCTTTCCTCAGCATCCTCCATTTCTCTATCCTTGTTCCTGATTTCTGCCTTTCTCTCCTCCAGCTGTCGCTTTGTGATTTCCCAGAATGTGTTTACTTTGTCTCTCTCCAACTGGAAGTAGTTTCTCTCTTCCCTTTCACGATCCAATTCTTCTCTTAAACGTACAACATGTTCTTCCAGCTACACAAAGGGGAAAAATTAATTTAGATTATTTGTTAAGAATAGAAAACAAGAGTCCTTAATGAATTTAAAATGAGCTGTGACAAATTTCCATACAAAAACTGTGGTCGTGTACATAGAGATGAATCCAACACCGGAAAAAAGCCTCTAGGTATCTCTGACAAATAAACAATGCATAAACAAGATGATATTGGTAGAATAGTGTACAAAACTTCACCTGTTCTTTGGTCATCTCCTCTGTGGGGATGCCATCGATGACAGTGGGAGTTTTTGCCTTCCCAGACTTCTTCCCCTTCTTTCCCTTCTTTCCACTTTTCTTCTTTGGAGGCTGGAAAAGAAATTGACATCAATATAACAGTTATTTGGAACAATTCAAATCGATTTACATGCATTTTACACATATTTTTGGTAACAAGTTTATTTGCTTATGTGAGATGGTAAATAGTTTAATCTTAATTGTTAAAGGGGGGAAGCATAAAATAAAATACATATAATTCCCAAAGTGAGTGACAAAAACAAACTAGGTAAAAAGAAGGATTTTAAAATGCTTGAATCTGTAGCTCCCTGCTTTATATGTCCAAAATTTTCTCAAGCAGAGAGCTACACTCTGCAGCTAAGAATTAAGGTACCAAATAAGGAAATCAAGCTAAAGCAGTCACAACAAATGATGAAAGAAAATTCATGACAGAATGTTCTTTCACTCAAGTAATAATTATCTTACCAGCCTCATTTATGATTGATTTTTTTCTTTGCATTGGTAATATGTTCTGTATGTTGTCATTATAGTAAAATAAACAGGGTCATATAATCTTAACCTACAATTTTACTACACATTCCAGAGAGCTAAAAAATGTCAACATGGCAAATACATTTAAGCCATACAATGAATTGAATTTTGACCTTTAACAAAAATAACATCGTTAAAAGATATTTGTTTTGTTCTATTTCCACAGAAAAGAAATGGACACAAAAATCATGGCTTGCCACGATGGGCCTATATTACAGTATATATAAATTTTTGAAAGGAAAGAGTACACACAGTCTACACAAACACAAAAATATGTGTAATGATTTATTTTGTAATTATCTTCAATGTACTCCTTTTATATCAATTCTTCAAATTTGTTTCAGAGAGAATCTGCCCCAATTTGCTTAATTGCAATAATAGCGAGCGCAGCGAGGCGGCGCGAAGCGCCGCTCGCGTAGCGAGCTCAATAGACTAACGTGTACGAACGGAGGAAATTCGGGTTGAAATCTGCACATTGTTCCAAGAAATTTTTGTCTCACCGCGTGAAAAAATTCTAAACTCCCAGTAATCCTTTGCGGTGCATAGCAACAAGTTGGCTAAAACATAGCAACAACTTACTTGAAAAAAAAATACAAACAACGATTTATTGCAGTTTCCATGCCATAAAACTATCGATTGCATCCTACATCAACAGGATTTTTTATCTGACGTCATACTTTCGTCACTTTAACGGTTCGGGTATTTCCGATTTTGTCGGAAACTTCCGAGAAGTTCGGAATCTCGATCCCGATGTTTGGGAAGTGATTTCATTTTATTGTTTAGTTTTCTTTCTTTTTTCTTGAATGATAGACAGTTCATGTGTAAGTTTATGATAGTACATAACTGCGCTCGCCCCAACGGTCATACCGTAAAACATATATTATGGGCATATTTAACTGTCAATGAAGACTTGTTCAAAGACACAGTAAGATGACATTTAACTTTGAAATTCCAAATTAGTGTGTTTGGAATAAACTATCCAAATGGATAGAAATGACAATATTAGGAATAATCGTCATTATAATGCCTTGATAAAAAATGTAGTGCCATTATTTAGAGTGAAACATGATGAAGATCTCTTTTTGACAATAAGTTAAGAAGCAATAAAGTTGAATAAACATATATCAAGAGAGTCTACAAGAAAATTTTAGTACAGAACTATTTGTTTCTGCAAAATTAGAATGTAGTAACTAACAGCTCCTTTGCATTTGATTAAAATTTAAATAAGAAACCACATGAGTGAATTACGTGCTTTATTTAATTACAAATGCTAAGGTAAAATGACACACAACTGATACAAATTAACAGTATTTCTTACCATGTTTGCTGAGACTGCACCAAACAACAAATATGGCTTCTTAAGTTGTCCAGGCAACAGTGCCCGGATGAAAATAAGGATCGCTTAAATCATAAACCAAAATAGAAATCTTTTAAGCCTAATTATTTGAAATGTGAATTGTCAATAATGAAATAAAATTATATCTTTTTAAGAAATAAAAAGAGACATTTACAGCAAACAAATATTATTTTTTCAAACAATATTTTCAATGATGTAGGTAATATCTAAATTTAAAACCATTTCAAACACAGTCATTATATCCGGATACTTTTTAGAAGCAAAAACTTGTTATTACATTCAGAACATTAATTTAGAATAATATTTATATTAAAGCATAGAGATAACAAGAACATTAATGGCTGTTTAAATGAAATTTAATCTATCGACAGGAAAGAATTTTTAAGATAACGTTTAAATTCCGGAATTATGAGTCTTCGTATTGAGGATTTGCATTTTAGATTTGTGTTGTTCAAAGTGAAAGTTAAAGGTTAGATGTTAGGTGTTGTCTTAAAATAGTCGAAGGTTTGTATTAAGCGTATATTTTGTAGAAAATGTAGATTGTATAAGTGTTTGTGTCTTAACTGTCCGTGGTTTCAACAATATGATGAACTTTTTATGTATAGAGGAATTCAGTTCAAGAATCAAACATATTTCCTATGTTTATTTTCACCAGCAGAAATATTGACATTGTTTACCATGGCTAACCACCATATTAAATTTTAACGGTAGCGACATTTAAGGATGTTTTAATAATGCAGTGAACTATATATAAACATGAAAACACAGGTTTGGTCATGAAATTAAACTAGTTTAAAAAATCGTGATGGAAACTATTTTAATTAGGCTAAGTTGTTAACTTGTTATTAAGTTGATTAATCATGAGTAAACCAGAACATCTGATAGGACATTTTGTGGCACATATTCTTTTTGAGTTCAATCGTTCAAGGTAGAATTCAGATAATTTCTTTTTTAAAAAACTGTAGTTCTATTACATCAGAATCAGATCAATCATCATGAGACTGCCTTTTGAATTATTCTCTTGAAAATTTGATCATGATTCAATTTCTGCCCTTAGAAAACCACATAATGCTTACTTATTGTATTAGTAAAAGAAACTGCACTTGTATATTACAGCTAAAGTATGGGTGTCTGTCCTATATGCTTTGACGGGCTGAAGTCCCCGGTTTGCTGTGTGCCGTGTGGACATGTGTTTTGTAATGTGTGTATCCACAGATGGAGGACCACACCCCCACGTTCCATGGGAAATATTCTCTTAAATTATCAATATCATGAAAACAGAAGCTGCCCACAATGTCGGGCTGACATACATGCCTTACAAAGAATTAGATTTGATGATCAGGAGATTCAAGGTACAATGTTAATACTTGAGTTTGTGAATCAAATGACGGTAAATTAAACTTAACACTTTAAAATTTATATCCTCATAAGACTTGAAGTTGACTGTTCAGCTTACAAGGTATTGCCTATAAATTTTCATGAATGATAGATATAATGCCTAAGAAAAAATGTTTGTTTACTATTAATTGCAAAAAAGAAATAGGGTTGGCAAGTTTTTCTTTTATTTCAATTTTTTTTCACATAATGCAAAACTTGGAAAGACA
This sequence comes from Saccostrea glomerata, assembly GCA_003671525.1. Lineage (NCBI taxonomy): Eukaryota > Metazoa > Mollusca > Bivalvia > Ostreida > Ostreidae > Saccostrea > Saccostrea glomerata. Next base: position 2,438,601 of record PRKT01000007.1, read on the forward strand.
TTGCTTTTGTAACCTTTAGAACATTTGATGTCTGATTCCAGAGGGTGAAGAAGTAGAGGAAGATCCCTGGGAAGCCACTGATGATTACAGTACAATCCTAAAATCAGCTTATAACATCTGGTCAAGAAGTGAACTCCGCAAAACCTGTGTCACTGCACAGAGTATGTAAACAGCAAATGTCTCCAATTAAGTGAACATGTACAATTTTTTCTTAAAATAACGGGGATATACTGCCTTAGATTCAACAAAATTAGATAATACATTGTACATGTGTCCTGGTTAAATGGTTTATAATATCTGGTTTTGATGTCACTAGACACTGCGTCACTGCCTTACCAGCAGTTGTAAAATAATTACCGGGTATATAACAAAAAATTTTGAATTACAACAGTAATATTACTAAACAAATATCTCACTGCAGATAAAGTATTTTCCATATCATGGGTCCAGAAAAGTTGGGATGTTGGAAAATCATGTGTTACTAAATTAGGGACCTTTGTATCAGAGTTCAGACATGTTGAAGGTAATTAACTAATCCAGA
>PRKT01000007.1:2447086-2479465 GCA_003671525.1 Saccostrea glomerata
GTGAGGTGCACAACTGGTTATAAAGTGGAAGTGCATTTTCTCTTTGTTACTCTGATCTACCTCTGGGTATTAAGTAAATAGAGTAAGCATGCTAAGTTAATAATTATGATAAGCAATGGTACCTCTTTCAAAATTGTAAATTGTGAATTTCATGGCCTCCGGTTTAAACACGAACCAAATTCAATTGTTTGAAAGTTGTTACACAATACTCAGGTGACCTATAAGGCCCGTGGGCCTCTTGTTTTTTAGGAGCTGGGATGGGGGCTTCTAAAGTGATCTTACACCTCATAAACATAATTTTTTATGGGAATATGCAAAGCATTTAGTTTTATTTCTGTTAAAACATAATTTAGACTACATTTTTAGTGATAATAATTTCTTTTTAATATAATTTTAGGGTAATGGAGCTGCTCACATTGCTCATCACTCATATGCCAAAGTTGTTCTGAACAAAAACTAAAAATTGAGTTTTGTTTCATTGTTGGTTACATGTATATGTATGTTTAAGTCAATAAACAAGTATTACTGTGTATGTGAAATTTATAAATACCGGTAATGCATATTGTATTTTTAAACCAAGCAGGGGTAGAACTTGCTACAACAGATTTCAGTATTAAAATTTTTCAATTTTTGTATACCAAGACTTGGAGATTTGTGATGTAAAGTTATAATTATACATCATTCATATTGCTTTAATATATTTCTCTTGATTTGTGTTTGTTTTAAATCAGGCAAAGTTGAATTGTTTATCATAATATTGTTTTAATGACTTCAGATAAAGATCTTTTTGATTCCAACATTGATTTGTAAATTTTAAGCTTTTTCATGTCATAATACAGATGACAGTGCAAACAAATTAAATGATGCACATAAATATGACAATTTGTCTGCACATCAGCAAGGTGAACATCAATCAAATTTTACAGCTCAATGCTTATATTTATATTGATTTTATTGTAGTTTGACAAGATACCATGTTTAAATGATACACATTGCATTTGTATAGTTAAATTAAGGATGTGACCATTGCTAATCGATGTGTGCATTAATTTTGATTTTCGTTTATGCAATGCACATATAATGGTGTTCTGGATTTGCAATGTTTATAAAATAAAATTTGTTACATTTTAACCTTTGAATCCCAATTCTTGTTATGAATGTGGTACCTATTAACATATTCAGAATACTATAAATGGAATACAAGTATATATTTGTTGGAAAAGAAGAGCTAAATGAACATTGCATTAAAAACAAATTTTCTAAGTACTGTTAGCATAATTTCTTTAAGATGTATTCTATCAAAGATTTAAAACACTGTATAGTGCTATGTAAGAAAACAAAAGTGTACTGATATGAGTTTTTCATACTTTGTATGAGTATTTATTAAATATTAAAGCATGAAAATATGCAAGACATTTTTAAAATGTACTCATTATTCAAGGAGAGACTCATTGATCAACTATCATCTTCATAATGCTAATAAATAAATCTACAATGAAAGTTTTAATTGTGACAAACTACAATATTGACCATTGTCTAAAGAAAAACAAGCAAATATTGATAAATATTTATAAAATTATAGACATTTGATAAAATGAAAGAAAAATTAATATTAGAAAAGCATTTAAGAACCCTCTCTACACTGCACACTAAAGAGTTCTGATTCTAAGGTATTTTTCTGCAATCAGAGTGATCTGCCCTTAGATCTTAATTCTATATTTCTCAGAACAAAAGTAGAAAATTTAAAATTTAAAAAAAATCAAGATCTATTATATAGAACTAATTTGATTCTGTCAGATTGCTGCCATTTAATGACGGTTGATTGCTCTGACTTTGAATGGCTTTGGATGTAGAACAAGCCCGAGATCATAAGATCGAGGATCAACTTCCGGTAGCTGCTCTGTGTTGTCTGGCACAAAAGAAAAATGCTGAAGGAGCATTGTCACAAATAAATACAGCCGGTTCCTTGCAAAAGCCTCCCCGAGACAAACTCTTCTGCCAGCACCAAATACCAACAACCTTAATATTAGGGGAAAATTAAGAAATATTAGTATTACACTGATGTAAAATAAAACAAAATGGCAAATAAAGACTGAACAAGAATAAAACAAGTTGTGTTTGTGAAACACTGATGTGTTTATATGGCAGTTTATGAATATTGGAAAAGTTTCTCAAATGCAGGTCAAACTCAAGGTCAAGAATTCAAAATTTTTGGTACCCAAAGAAACGATCATCTTAAAGACTAGGCCTTTGAAATATGAAAGCCTTAGCACCGACCATTGAAATGTTTTTCAAAAAGTCAAGGTCAAGATTAATGGTGGCAAAGGAAAGTTGGTGGCAAAGGAAAGGCTTAATTGTCACAAGAAATACATGTGAAAAATATGAATGCCAAATTATCAAATAAAATCTCTTTTTTTCAAACAACCGCACACCACCGCCACGTTCTGCATGAGTAAAAGCAAAAACACGAACCTCTTGCGATTGGGATGCTGTGGACTATGGATTCTACCATCGTCGTCAAGGAAACGTGAAGGGTCAAACTTCCAAGGATTGGACCATATATTTTCGTCATGGTGCAATGCCCATAAATTTATATATACCTAAATTAATCATATAAAATCTTGTTTCATATCTTAACTATATACAAAAAAATTAACATCAAGAATTTCACCCCCCACTCTGAAATATTTCAATACATAAATGGAAAAAAGGTTAAAACTAGATGAACTACATCCGCACAACGTCAAGGGTTCTGTAAAAACTTGTTGCCGTGGGACCCTTGACAAATTTCATTCTATATCTTACGGGCTGTCGGCATCGGCATCTTTGGGGAAAATCAAAAACCTTGATTGTTTTTCCTATCTCTCAACCATTCATAAAGCTTTTTAGTGATGAACAATGTTTTATACGTGTATATAAGACACTAACTGTCTCATTTCTGTTTATGATCCGTTTAATTGTTCATTTCAAACGAAAGAAGCAAACCCGAATAAAACTGAATGAAATTTGTCAGGGGTCCCACAGCAACGAGTTGACACAGTATCCTTGATGTTGTGAGGATGAATAAACCGATATAAATCACCGTGGAATTAGCGTCTATATCATAACCACATAATTTAGAATTTTTTGTCGTGGAATGAGGGACTGCTAGGGGGACATGAGAGATGAAGCGTAGGAGCTCTAATATGGCGGCCTCGGTGAAAGGTGTTTGTTGTCGACCAGAAAGCGCTGGAAAAGCGCCGTCCGGGAAAACTCGATCGATCTCTTCCTGGATCTTCTTCTGGATGTCTTGATTGTGTAATAAAACCAGAACTAAACAGGTCAGGGCGGTAGCTGTCGTGTCCACCCCTAAAGATTAAACGTACATAAGTTATCAACACGTTAAAATAAGAGATTGATGTAAATCAAATCAAGAGATTGTTTATTTCAAAAGATTTGGAATAAGACTCCATTAATTAAATACCTGTACATGTGTATAATTATTAAAAGGAAATACATGAAATTAAATTAATGAATACGTAGGATTTAATAAACACTTTTCCCATCTATAATTCGAACAATTTTGAGGAAACATCTATACTTGTACCTGCTAATACTAGATTGGTAAAACACTCTTTGATGGTATCATCATCGATGTGGGAATTGTCTTTCTTCAGACTTTGCAAATGGCCAACAACACTTTCGTCTATAAACTGCTAATCAAAGAATTTAATTAAATAAATTTTGAAAACACAGAACATTAATATTGGTAATCTTGAGTGACTCAAAATGTGTAGCTGAAGTACACTGTGTCAAAACCCTTGACGAAATGATAGTCTATATACAAGTACTAGTAGGTGTACCCATAAAATCAACTTTTTTGATTCTAGGGAGCGCTTATGAATGAATTAAATGGGCTTTATACGAATTAACGCGGACGTCCGCTACACATGCGATCTATGTGAGCGAATCAAAGGATCTGATTTTCATCAGATTGGCAACAATACGTACCGTCCCATTTTGTTCAATGAGAGACGTCCATAACCGATCTCTCATATCCAGAGCACGTTCCAGACGCCGTGTCTCTTTATTCTGTCCGAACCTCAGCCAAGGAATAATATCTAGCCGCTTCCCGTCTCCTGATCCATAGGTTTCGTTAAATAAGTTGCTCATTTCTCTTATCGTTTCAATCTCTGGTCCGTTATACTCAAAGCGTAGTCTTAAAAGCTACAATAAATACAAATTAAGATTTGTTTTGTAATACCGATGTCCTCGTGTAGCAGCTCATGGCGATGGTAAATACAGGTCAAAATGTAAGGTCGAGGCCAAACGATCAAAAATGTTGGTACCCAAGGGAAGGTCTTGTAATAAGAATTACACTTGTGAAATGTGAAAGCCTTAAAGCAACCGTTCAAAAATTATGGCCAAGGTTAATTTTTTTTTCAAAAGAAGGTAAACCTCAAGCTCAAAAGATATAAAAGAGTAAAAATATATAAAAGTCCTATAAAAACCCTTCAAAAGTAAGGCCAAGGTCAAGGGTTCCCAAAAGCAGATCAAATCTCAAGATCAAAGCCAAAAGGTCAAAACTGATGGTATTTAAGGGAAGATGTTTTCACAAGGATTACGCTTTTCGAAGGGACAACTTTTTCAAGAGTAGGTCACTTTAAGATCAAAAGACAAAAAGAGCTGGTACCCAAATAAAGACATATAATCATAACAAAGCACATGCAAAATATTTAAACATCGAACACTAATCGTTTAAACATTTTGTCGAAGGTTAATATTTTTCAAAAGGTAAAACTCCAAGCTTAATGTCCAAAGGTCAGTATTATCGGTGCTCAAAAGGAACGAACACGTAAATTTTGAAAGTCCTAGCCCTAACCATTTAAAAATTCTGGCCAAAGTTAAAATTTTTCCAACGTTGGTCGAACTCAAAAATAATTAATGTAATTAAGAAATATACAAGTGAAATATGAAAGCCCTTGCACTAACCGCTCAAAAGAAGGGCAACGGCAAGGTCGAAGACAAAAGATCAAACTACTGGTATTTAAAGGAAGACTTTTCACAAGAAATACATCTATGAAACATGAAAGCCCCAACACAAACTGTTTAAAATATTTGGCTGAGGGAAGTATTTTTTAAAGATGGTCAACTGCAAGGTCAAATTCAAAGGGTCAGAAATGTTGGTACCCTGATAGGACCTCGATCAGAACAATTAAATGTACACTTCTTGTGGGTACTTGCATTAAAAGTTTGATATATTGCATTTAGTAATATAAGTTTCTTGAAAAAAAAACAAGGTAGAAAACACCCTACATATTTTTGCAATATTTTTGCACCAAAGCCACCAATAGGGTAGTCTTATCCCGGCACCATATCAATGACATATGTACTATTTATTTTCCTTTAAAAAAAGAGAAAGATCCTTCTACGAGAAAAACAGGTAGATGGAGCGACTTGGTTGATAATTCAAATTTTTGAAAATAAACTTATCATGTGGGTATGGCTAAGGTATTTGTAAGAATGATTTAACTTTTTATTGTTGTAAAGTATCTTTTAATACATACTTACGAAGAATAACATTATATTGCATATAGAATCGAAGAAAACATGGCTTGGGTCAAATAACTTCCCATCCATTTCTTGAATTCGATCCACTAAAGCCAACAGGTCTGGTTCACAAATATCTTGCAAATTACGGAGTCCGGGTCCATACATCTTTAAAGACTTGAGTACTTCTTTTCGTAAAAAGATTAGTTTTGGGTTGTATGTTTGCCATACGATGGACTTTTTGCATCTCGCCTTTTGATCCGTCCGGTGCATCTTGGGCCGACCAGCGAAGTCTGTTCCTGACTGCACTAACGCCTGGTGAATACTTTTGTAGTCGTTTAGAACAATTATTTTCTCGTTGAACAATTTCACTTCGAACACGGTCCCGAAACGCTTTGCCCACTCGGCAAATACAAGATGGCACCGGTCCATAGATAACTGGAGTGCATTGCCAATGATGGGCCATCCACCTGGTATAGAGGGCACGCTATGTTTCTTTCTGATTAGTAATGGCCATATTACCAAAGTAACAAACGGTACAATGGAAACAAAGCAGAATGTGGCAACAAATTCTAGAAGCATCCTTACTGAACGCTGTTACGAAACAGTTATCTGCACTAAACTTCATCATGTGCATCTATTATATATTTCCCGCGTCATTTAAGTGGCTTTCTTTCGTGACCGTAAAGAGAGTATATTGAGGGAGGGTCATGACAATAGCAGCTAGTATTTTCAGGACAAACGATGAACTATAAGTATTTGTCCCATGAAAAGCATAATCTTCCTCGTCGTGTTATATAAGATCCGCCTCGCTCCTTTATCTTCCGTTAACCGATAGTTAGAAGTGGGAAGATTCTTAGCAGTGAGAGCAACTAAAAGGAAGAGAAAAGAAAATTTAAGAAAAATGTATAAAGTGTCATTTGTAGAGAAAAGTATCAGGAATATCACAGACATGATAGCCCTACCTTTCAGCACGTGTACTGACACATCCCAAGCAATGATTGCCAGTATTGATTGTAACATCCCTTTATATCCTGCTTAGCTCAACAAACACTCAAGGTCAAAACAATAAAGGGAACACATGTATTTAATCAGGAATTTTGTGCGACGATTTTATAGACATTTTTATTTGGCATAGCAGTTTCAATATTTAAGGATTTTTATCGGATTCTATTTGTAAACAATATTATTAATATTTATAAACGTGTTGAACTGTTCATTAAAAGATGTTTATATTTTGGACAATCCAAATGAGAAATATTAATCGGTTCATACTTCCTGTACATTTAAATATTTTTTCCGGCATTTTTTTTTTTTTACGTTTCTTCCGCAATTTGAAATATACGTATAGACATAATTATATGAGAAAGGTATTCACATAACCTTGTTAAGTGGCCGGGTACTCTACATCGTTTATAGGAAAATACACTTTCAGCTGAAATGAGATACGTACGGTAGTACAGAGAGGTTTCTCGATTTTTTTCCCGAACAAAATCTTTTACTTTTGAAATTGTTCAATGAAAGGCTGGTTGCCCAGATATTTTGTAGCAACCTTTCATCTTCCTATCCTCCTGTGAAGTATCATTTTCGAGTTAAGTCAAATCTGTTCTTGTCAATTTTCTTTTAAAAACTTAGATGTAAACAATCATATTTTGAATTTTATTTTTTATTCACCATGCCAAGTCTTGATCTGTACATTCTCACAAAAATATAAAAAGGGGGCATAGAAACCTCAGCATATTACCTCGCTGCTTTAATTTGAGAAAACAAATAGCAAAAAGGTCTTTGTTCTCATTACTACTTTGCTCAAGTAGAGACACGGAAAGAGTAAAATAGAAATAACACTACGATTATAATGGAGCTATGTGTGGTTGAAGAAGTCCTGTCTGACCTCCTTCCTAGACCTAAATTTTGATATGAGTTGCGCGTTTAATGAAATCAAGCGGCTATTGCACTTTTGTTAATCTGCTACAGCTCGCATCTACACTCTTTCTCTGTTCTCGAAATAAAGCTTTATTGTTCAACTTAATTCATTTTATTACCTCATTATGACAATTTTCCAGATTTGCTGAATCTATGATTTTATTTTAGGGAAAATTTTCAAAAAGGTTATTCTATGTTTGTGTAGATTTAAAATCGGGATCGGCATTTTATAACAATGACTTCACAATATGTGACGTCATAAACATTGTCTTGTTGGAAACAGTACACAATGGAAATCAATACATTATGTAAGACAAAATAGTAAAGAACTGTGAATTTAAGGATTGACAATGGATGAAATGGATAATATTGTTCCAGACGGATTTACCAGCACGCACAGTCGGAAATCCAAAAAATGTCAAAGTCATGCCATCCAAGCTCAGCTGGTTAAAGAGCATAAGCTGATCGATAAGGGAGAAAATGTGTGCACCCGTGAAATGGGGTAAGGGCAAACTCTAAGTAAATAAAAAATATTTAATTTGGATGGTCATTATAAGTAAAGAGAACTATAATTGAAAAACATGTACTAGTATGTCCCCAGGACAGAAATACCCTTGAATGCCTTAATTGCTTCTTTCATGTCTTTGGCATGGCTTGACTCTGAGGTTGTAAAATATATCTGCAGATCTGTAGCATTATGGTTTTATATATTTGTCTTATGGGTAAAAGACAAATATATAAAACCATAACGCTACAGATCTGCAGCTATAAAATATAGTAAACACGATCTCTTTTCTCTCTTTATATTTTTTTAAATCTGAATATGAGGCCTTGGTACAGTTTTTTAGTAGCTTACTGTGCTCTGTTGATTCATCATAACAATTTAACACCTGGTCTCATTTTTAAATGTTCACTCTTTCTCAACTTCTGGATGACCTATTACTTAATTATAGTCAACTTTCATAACATTTCAGGTGCACAATGACATACTGTACATTGCAACTATAAAATGTAGCAATATACTAGTTCCTAATTCAATAAGCAATCTTGACCTTTTCAGCGAAAACAATCGGTCAACCTATCATTAAAGCGAAGGCTGACTAACATTTTTCATACTAATTGACAACTTGAAGCCATTATCATTTTACCTACTGATTGTGGGTGTCTGTACGGACATAGATTTTCAAGTGCCATTTGATTGATCATGGCGAGGAGTACACAGCAGGTGTGATATCGATATGGGATGATTTTTTTCACTATGACACCTAATCCCAGCTTTCATGTTTTGGAGACTGTTGTTTTCTCTGTCTCCGCCTTGTATGTTTCAATGTGCATTTGAGTTTAATTACTATCCTTTATCTCCATATTTCACGGTCATAATAGACCCCAAGAAATTCGTGACACTTTTGAATTGCCCCACCGATTTGTATTAATACTAGTTTGATGAAATAAACACGGTGCGTTTTATTTAGATACTAGTAATAAATAAAAATAATGTTAAAATAGAATTCAAAAATCGAGGTAAGAAAATTTTCTGAGAAAGTTGAAATTGTTCTTGTCATAATGTTCTTTGCTGTCATAGTTATTAATCTAAACTTTTTGTACATTTGTTTCAGAAAGGACCAAGAGAGGATGAGAAAGTGCTTAGAAAAACTCGAACACGACAAGAAAAAAATCTACAAGGAACACGATTCCCATAGAGGTGTACGTATAATAAAATATAATTATGAAAACAGTAAATAAAAAAGATGCCTATGAAATAGTAAAAATAAAATCAGAATTAAAAAAAAGAAAATCCGTGAATTATATTAAGTTGCACCTAAGTGGCCATAAATTTCAGTCCTGGCAAAGAATTCCCATTGAAATACAAGTTGTATGAAGGGATGATATATATTTTTTTTAAATTCATATAATAAATGATTCAAAGCACGAACATTAACGTTAGCTATAGTATATACTATTATATACATATGAATAAGATTAAATACTGATAACTATTTGCATAATAGAATTTTTTCTCATAGAACTTTGTATGTATTTTTGTTAAGCCACCTCCAATATCCAGCCTGGACGAAAGAGCACACAGGTAATTCTACATCAAATTCAAAGGTTTCTAAAAAGTAAAACTATCTATGGCACCATACCCGCTATGATTTGTCAATTTTCAGCCGTAGCAGCAGTCGCCCTCTCAGTGGATATGAGGTCAAAGTTCAATCGCGCAGTCGCCGTCAGTTACAGGAAGCTGGGGCCACCTCTATGGACCTCAAACGTACCTCATCTCGGAGGTCCACTGACCAGGGTACGTGTAACGCTGTAACGCCCAGATATTATTAAAAGAATCTTGATTCCTTATCTTTTCAATAGGCCATTATATGGCTTTTTATAGCTTTTCCTAGCAAACACTGAATGGAATAAAAGAATCAGTATATTTACTACAATGTACACTATTCATTAAAAAAAAAGAAAAGACAGCCACATTGTGTAAAATTGATAACCAGATTTATCCAAGATCTTGATTTAAATTCTTTAAAATAATTTTAACCAAGGAAACTTTACGCCGAAAAAAATTTCTTTTGATGTTTAAATGAATAGTCAGAATTGAAAAATTAGGCGCTTTTTAATAATTTAAAGTATTTTCTGAGAACCAGGTTTCAAAAATTCAAGTTCTTTACACATAGAATTACATTTTTTGATATAGAAATTTTTTATGCAAAAAATGAATTATTTATATCAAGAATATATTTGATAACAGAAAATACCTCAAAAATAATAAAACAGTACCCCATACCAAAAAGTGTAAGATATGAATTTTACATAAATAAATTACTTGTTTAATCAGCCAAGATATCGGATCACAGCCATGAGCACCATCAACACGGACGACAGCGCAGCAACTCTTTGTCCCTACCCGGCCCCAGTGAGTTTAATTTATTCTTTACTTACTACAGTAAAATTGAAAACTCTTGAATTATATATTTTTTTAAAATCTCAAATGTTTCCATTACATGATTTACACACAGACACCTTACAATACTTATTTTTCTTATTACAAACAAGATGTTTTTGTGAAACACTGCGCCAGACGACAACAAAGTTAAAAAAATATTTTTAGCATATTGGTCACAGTAAAGGTCACAAGGTCATTGACCTTGGTATCATTTGAAAGAGCTCAATTAGTGAAATAAGCATACTAAATATGAACTCTCTATCTCTCATGTTTCAAAAATTATGGCAAAAGTTCTAAAAAGCTATTTTTAGCATACAGGTCAGTCATTGTCACTAGGTCATGATCTTGGTGACATTTGAAAGAGCTTTATTGGTAGAGTATGCATACCGAATATGAAGTCTCTATCTCTCTTGGTTCAAAAGTAATGGCTAAAGTTCGAAAAAGCTATTTTTAGCATATAGGCCACAGTCAAGGTCACAAGGTCATTGACCTTGATGTCATTTGAAAGAACTTTATCGGTGGAGTAGGCATACCAAATATGAAGTCTCTAGCTCTTATGGTTCAAACGTTAAGGCGAAGATTAAAGTTGACAGCAGACAGACAGACAAACAGATAAACATACAAACAGATTAACAGAAAAACAGACAGGACAAAAACAATAAACGCCTTGGATCTATCGATCCGGGCGCATAAAAATTAACCCCATACCTGATTTGTTTAATTAAAAGAAAAATAAGTAAAGTCAGATGCCTTTGGGTTTACTAATATTCATCTTTCAAGAATAATTTTAAAAACTATTTACTAACTTAGGTAATTTTACCTGTCCGTTTTGGATTAAAAGAAAAAAGTTTGCTGAATAATGCACCAAATATTAAAAAAAATACTAAAATACCACTAACAAACTTAGTTCACCATTGATTTTTATGCGCCCGGATCGATAGATCCGAGGCGTATATTGTTTTTGTCCTGTCTGTCTGTCTGTTTGTTTGTTTGTTTGTTTGTCTCCAAACATTAACCTTTGCCATAACTTTTGAACCATGAAAGATAGAGACTTCATATTTGATATGCATACTCCACTAATTAAGCTCTTTTAAATGACAGCAAGGTTAATGACCTTGTGACCTTGACTGTGGCCTATATGCTAAAAATAGTTTTTTTCTACCCACTTTAACCTTCGCCATAACTTTTGAACCATGAAAGATAGAGACTTCATATCTGGTATGCATATTTTACTAATCAAGTTCTTTGAAATGACACCTAGCTCAATGACCTTGTGACCTTGACTGTGCCCTTTATACTAAAAATAGCTTTTTTCGAATTTTGTTGCCGCCGGGTGCATAGTGTTTCACAAACACATTATTGAATGATGCTGCCACGGTAATGATTAATTAATTCAAATATACATCTTGTTCGTTCTTTTAGCTAGATTTTTATCCATTTTTTTTATTGAAGTATGTGGACACGTAGAGTTACTTAATCAAGAATTTAAGTTATATCATTTGTATTTCGTGTTACTTTTTATTGAAATTCAACATCAGAGAAATTTTAACTGTTATAAATGGATGTCAACCGCAACTAAAGCAATTGTATCGCCAGATATGTACATGTATATATATTTCTTTCTAAAGAGTACAATATTGTAATGGGAAATTTGTGTCCCGTTCGATTTCCTCCTCTTTCTGCCTACTCACATGTGGACAAATTTAAAATAGAAAAACATTAAAAGAGACAGTTTACCTGTGCATTTGTAATTTCTTAAACAAAATTTTACTGGGCGAATTTAAAGCGGGACAAAATTGTTTGCAAGTGTGAAAGGACAAAAATGACCCTGTATATGGTACTTCGTGTTTCATCTTTATATTTTTATTTCTTTCTCTTTCAGTAAGGAAATTGTCCGTTTCTCATAAAAGTTCAACCAGTACTGACATCGATAAACGTATGTTAATCAATTAATATATAAAATAATTGAAATTAAAAAAAATAATAATTTTGTTGATTTTTTATATACATCTTATATAAGATAAAACTTAAAAACCTTAACATTTCAAAAAATTAATTAAAATAGCCATGCCTATCGGTCAGATCCCATCGATCGTCCTAACCGAAGAGGATTGTAAGAAATCTAGCGTCCTTTATCTGCCTCCTAATGCAAAACAAAACGTGGATCCCATAAATACCAAACAAGGAATAAAGAATGAGAGCGCAAATAAAGAAAATTCAGCGCCATTTGGTCAAGAGCACCCATCTAAACAAGGATTCCGCGAACATAACCCCTCTCCTCGTGAAAATACCAAAAAGGATTCCCTGTCTGAAAAAGCTGACCATTCTCAGGATTCTAAAGATGCACATCATCACCACGGACATCAAGGTGCGCGCAAGAAGCATGATCCTCACGATCATCATCAACACGGAGCGCACGCTCATGGGGCACGTGCGAAACATGTGCACATCGAACGCACTGGGTCACATGACCATCATGGAGAACGTGATCATCGTGGGCATCATGGGGCACATGGAGGGCATCATGAACGCCCTATGCCACATGAGCCTCAACATCACGGTGTTCGTCGTGTGTTACAGGACCATTACGATTCACAGAGTGGTCTGGCGTCAAAGCATGACCACGACCATCACAAACATTCACCCAGGGAAGGCAGGAGACACAGTCTTGTTGAGCATAGAAGATCATCTCTCGGAGCCCGTGTCATTGCCCAAGAGGATAATTTGGAGGAAGCACAGAATCTGTACGAGTTAGCGATTCAGTCTGTAGCAGAAGCTCACAGGCACACACCGACTGGAAGACGGGGGTCTTTACCGGGAGAGAGGCGAGGATCCCTTCCGGGAGAAAGGAGAGGATCTATTTCTGCTGATAAGGTAAGAAGTTATGATAATATGGTTAACTTCAATAACAGTCATTCGAGTGACAAAATATAAACACTGTTGTAAAATTACATGAATTTATTTGATAGACATCCCAGCTGACTCTTCCTGATCACTTGCCTAATCTGAGTATGTTGGACAAGTCTGCGATGGAAGATCTCGAAGAGCTTCTGAAAGAAGTACGGATATACAGAGATAGGTATGTAACAATACAAAATGTAACGACAACGCAAAATGTAATAAATTGAGATTATCATATTTTGCGTAGAAATTGTTGCAAAATGATTTAGTTAATTGAAAATATAATAACACCTTGTAGTTATTACATTTTCGCTATTACTTAACGCAGAATGTAATAACGCCAAGTGGAAATCAAATAATTTTTTTTAGGATTTTTATTTTGCATGCGTTATTACATTCTGCATTGATTTGGATGCAAAATTTGATATGACGCATGCAAAATGTAATAATCCCCAATTGAAGTATGTTATAAAATTCTGCGTTCTAATATGGTCCGTGTAACACTTAACAATTCAAATTTTAAAACTATTAAGAGTTTTAGAATGTTTATATATTAGATCAAATATCTAACTTTCAAAAACTTAAACTGATTTGGTATATTGAAATTTAATGTTTTAGTTCAAAAATATAAAATTTCAAATTTCCAAACAGGTTTAACATTTTGAGTTTTTAGATTTTTACCTTAAATATTCAAAATTCAAATTTCCAAAAACAAATTTTGTATTTTAAACTTTTGAGTTTTTAATCTACCGTTTGTTTAGAAAGTTTACGCTAAACAATCTAAAATTCGATAACATTTTTGTCTTTTGATTATTTAAAGTTTATATCAAACTTCCAACTTTCAAACGCTTTAGATTTTTAGAAATTTAGAATTTTGATTTAAAAACTCAACTTTTAAATAACCAAAACACATTTGTACATTTCGAGTTTTTAGAAGTTTATTTCAAATATCCAAAATATGAAATTCTATACCTGGTTTAAATTTTGGATATTTATAGTAAAATTCAAAAAAATCAAAGTGTTAAGTTATTAGAAATTTAAAAATTTGAATCAAAATTCCAAATTTCTAAAAATCTTAAACGTTTCAAAGTTGGATTTTAGAAGTTTGAAGCTAATTTCAAATAATCGAAAGACGAAAATATTACCGAATTTTAGATTGTTAAGTGTAAACTTTTTGAACAAACGGTAGACTAAAAACTCAAATGTTTAAATGTTTAAAAACTTAAATGTTTAAATAATCGGTTTTGGTAATTTGAATTTTGAAAATTTAATGTAAAAATCTAAAATATTAAAATTCTAAAACTTATCTGGAAACTTGAAAAGTTAGATTTTTGAACTTAAATATTAAATTTCAAAATACCACATCAGTTTGAGTTTTTGAAAGTTAGATATTTGAACTAATATATTAACATTCTAAAACTTTAAATCGTTTTAGAAATTTGAATTGTTAAGTGTTTCACGGACCTAATATTCTGCGACGATTTCGACCTAAGCTTCTTAATGCAATAAAAAAATTCAGTTTATGATATTTTGCTTCCTTATTATTCAGTTCTAGTAATAACGCAATCGTGTGTGTTCGTTTGTGGTATAGAGTGGGTGAGCGAGTTAATTCTGTGCAAAACGGAAGTGTCGTAATTTGCATCGGTTGATGCCTTTTGGTTGCCTTGTTACTATTTGCGCTTTTATACTGGTA
This sequence comes from Saccostrea glomerata, assembly GCA_003671525.1. Classification (NCBI taxonomy): domain Eukaryota; kingdom Metazoa; phylum Mollusca; class Bivalvia; order Ostreida; family Ostreidae; genus Saccostrea; species Saccostrea glomerata. Next base: position 2,462,080 of record PRKT01000007.1, read on the forward strand.
TATTGCTATATTATAATACCTCAATTAACGGAACCTTCGTTAAAAAAATAAATTATTATTCTCCTTAGAAAAACTTCAGAAGAGGAACATGGCTATCATTCGCAAAGTCGTATGCAGAGAAAACGACTCGAACACATCGAGGGTATTTTGGAAAAACTGAGCAGACATTCCGCCACCAAATTCGACCCGAAGGAGATGTTATCCTGTGGTTACTTAAGATTGTCCAAACATAATATTGAAGCTCTCGAAAATATGGTCAGGGAAGCAGGTCAAAATCCGGGGATTCATGCACATTCTGACGTCACGAATTACGATATTTGGGCAGCCATCAAACGAGAAAAAGAGGAGGAAGAATCTGCCGCGGCGATAGAGACTGACCGCTCGTCTCCCACCAAGAAAATCAAAAGTTAATTTCAAATATATATATATAGACTACGCATATTATAAATCTTCAAAGGTGAAATAAATTTATAACGTTATATTTTTAAAGATTTCAAAACTTTTTAGTGCTATGGAAGTTTTATAATTAAACTAACATTTAGTCATTATTATTTAAGTCTGTCTAGTATTATATTATAGCGAAAACTGTGTACTGTAATAGTGTATTTTTTTTTAATTTGATATAGTATCTAGTGTTCCAAACTTTCGTAAAATAAATTGATTCTTCACCAAATTTCTGCTATTTTTTTTAATTATTAAAAACTGTCGCTAAAGTGAATCTATATTCACATAAGTTATATAAGCGATACCATTTTAATTTTTAAAAAAAGACAAAGATGAAATTTACTGTTGAATTCGATTCACTTGTGTTTTAGACCAGATGGGTTTTTCTTCTTAAGGTATAAGACCCATATTAGGACATAATTTTGGAACCTTAAATATCCACTCTGTATTCAATACTTTGAAATTGATTCAAAGTAGTTTGGAGTAGCAAAGGATTTACAAAGAGAAATTTTCGAAAATGTAATTACCTGAACAGTAATTAATTAATGAGGTCTATGGGAACAAGAAATTTTTTTGAAAATAAAAATTAAATACTTAGAATATCAGAAAATGCCATCTTTTAAAATTATTTATTATATTTGTCATTCAATTATCATTTATGAAAATTCGTATTAGAAATTAACTTTAATATATTCTGAACTTCGGGGTCCTGTACATCTAGCTAGTAACGTTGTGCGACCATACTTTTAAATATAAATTGTTGTTAATTTTGTTAAATATAATTATATCAGAATATAATTTTTGAAAACTTGAAAACTTTTTGTTGATTTCTTTCGAAAAAAACGCTAGAAGGTTTATTCATATTTCGCTACCAGAAATTTTAAGACCATATATTAGCCGCGACCAGGCTTATACTAGTAAATACCATATTTAGTTAATAAAAATACTTATCTTATTTTACGAACTCATAATGACGCAAACGTTATAGAGTTAATAAATTGATTGTAGCAATTCATTCCTTGTATAATCAATAGTTTATAGAAACAATTCATTTCTATTAGTTGGAGATTTATTACTTCGCCCGGCCTCCACTTACATTTGTACCCCCGAGTGCTGCAAAATGAAATTGAAATCTGTCCCCTTCATTTGAAACCCTGTGGAATTCTAGGAAAGATTAAATATCTACAAGTTCCTCACATAAGTCAAATGAAGTTGAATCAGGCAACAATATCCACCAAGAAACGGTCAAATTTGCGTTCACGCATTCTTTTACCAGATATTGCAGAAGAGTTCGTGTATTTCTAGGACGAATCCCGAGCTGGAAAACGAGTAACAGTAAGCTGGGATATCACTTTGTTTCGCCGTAAGTTGATTTAGGATTACTTTCAAATCAATCACTGTAGGAAAACTGATCAGTCAACTTACAGTGTACCTTGCAAATTCCGCGTCAAAATGTGCGCCCCCGAGTATCAGCATCCCGCATCCCCGTATGTGGGGTTATACACGGTGCTTTACGTGAATAAATCTTCTTACGTTCATTTATTAAACTTTCTTAGAGCTTTATCAAAAACACTATCGTTTTAACCGTTCGATCAGTAACATAAATTAGTCAAATTACTTAGAGATTTAAGTCAAGAGCTTGACAGACCCCGCAGATAGCAGTTCAACACACGATGATAAGGGCACGGTGATTAAGCCCTAACAACTCGTCAGCGGAGAACATTCCACTTCACTTCTGTTTCCGATTATCACTCCGTCATCATCGATACCTTTCACGCCAACCTCAGAGTCATAATCTACAGCAAACAAGTAAAAGTTGACCTTCTGATAGCGGTTTCATGTTGTCTTTTGATCGAGTCCTCTTGTCATGGCAAGGGTCGACCTATTGAAAAATAAACGATAAAATAATGAGATGGATATAAAAGGGAGAAAATGGCACATTTTTCCATTATTAGAAACTGAAAGGTTGAAAATGGATTTCAACGCCACCAATGGTGTTTCTTCAGGAAATTTATCGTCACCGGCGGACAAAACTTCTCATTTTCACATAAATGGAAGCTTGTCCTCTGTAAATGACAGCAATTCCTCGGAATATTACTACTACTACTACTATGACACTGTTGCATTACCGTATAAAGTAGATGTTTTTGCCTCTTGGCAGAACGTTATATTAGGATACGTATACTTTCTTCTGTCTTTGTTGACGATCGTCATTAACTGTCTGGTATTTGCTGTGTTTATTTGGAAAAGAATTAGGACCCCGACCTCTGTTGTTCTTCTAGCGTTAGCTGTATCTAATACAATAATATGTGCCACAATTATGCCTTCAGCTTACCATCTCTACATCAAGGGAAACCATAAGCAGTATTTACCCTATCACTGGTGTGTTGTAAGACACGTTCTGTATATAGCTCATCAAATGTCCAGAACTTCCTCCAATTGGTTGGTGGCTCTTCTGGGCATACAGCGAAGCATCATTGTTCTTTTCCCATTTCAAGCCAAAAGGTACTGTTCGATGCGAAATACTTGCATTAGTATCGCAGTGATATTTCTTGCAGCATTTGTCATTTTCATATGTGAGGCTGTGATCATAGACATTTCACCACTCGAGGTTCTAGCAGAGGATGGGATTACAAAACTTCCAGACAGTTGTCTTAGAGATTTTGCGCACTGGTTCAAGGAATCTTCGGATGACCTCGGATCTTCAGTAATTACAAACTATATTGTCACAGGAGTGTTTTCTAGACTGTTGCCTTGTATCGTTCTTTCTGTAACTACTTGCGTTTTAACCTTCAAACTGTTGTGCAAAGGTAAGACCATTTCCGAAGGAAGTCAAAACTCGTCGTTCACAGACAAGAAAATATACCGAGCAACTATAATGTTGTTTGTAATTTTGTTCTTGTTTCTGGCTTCTGAGCTACAGGATTGTGTTGCTTTCTTTATATACGTGCACGAAATTGCAACAAATAACAGAAGAGGCGTCCTCTCAGAAGAAGAAGATAAGGCATGGGACACAGTCGGTGTGGTTATTTGGCTTCTGGTGTATAATATCAATTCTTGGATCTTCTTCTTCATGAGTAGCCAGTTTCGGGAAGCATTTTATAAAATGTATACTCCTAACTTACCGTTGTTAAAGGACAGTAATAATACAGGTACAACATTGCTGAAGAGTGCCAATTCCTCGCCTAGATCTGGAAACAGAAGTCGCGTTAAGACTTCGCGAGATGCTAGCCCAGATTCCCGCCAATTTTTGAACGTTTGATCGTTTGATTTACAATGACATACATCTTCGTAAAATTGAAAAAAAAAAAATAAATATATAAAGAAATTGGGATGATTTTTCAGATAATTAATGTTTTATAGTCTTGTCATTATTGTTGTGTCGATCAAGTACTTTGATACTATTACTAGTACTTTGTTTGAAGAGCATTTGATTTTTCCACTTGATTGTCTGGTGTGCTATTGAGTAATCAGAGAGGCAATATCCGGTAAAGAACATGATGAAGATCTTAATCTAACAATGTCTGATAGACTTTAAAAAATCAAAATATACGTATTATCTTATTTATCTGGTAGATATTTATATAAATTGTTGTCCACTGTCTTAACTTCTTTTTTTAACACGTTCAAGAGCACCCATCGTCGCAAACCACGGCCAAAATGTACGCTCCTCTCCCATCTGGAGAGAGCTATATACCCCCGGTATGCGGACTCCGGACCGTGACTTGAGACGATGAAGAGCACTCTAATTAGTATACAATTCATGACACACGTTTATGTAGACGTTTTTTTTTTCTCACAGGGCGAATGTCTTTTGAAATGATGAATAGGAAAAATGAAAATTCTGAACCAAGGAAGGATTATATTAATATATCATGCCTGTGCAATGTGTTTGTGCTTTATGTTTATGTCCCCTCTTCAAGAGGTGCAAAGTTTGTTGCTTTTGCTTACGGTTTAACCTTTGTTACCTTCGCTTACGGATAGAGTCATCTTCCCAAGCCAAGAGTTTCTGATCCGCTTCGCTCCACATAAACCCTTGACTGAATAGACCGAGATCGACGGGGTTAGAAATGCGTTCTCTGATTGGCCTCATGCAAGTCTGCATGAACCAATCAAAATCATTGTTTTCTTTAAACTTAAACTAAATTGTAAGCAGAAAAAACAAGTTAGTTTTAGTCCTAAGGATAACGCCTTTATCATGAAATAGCCCATTTAAAGGTTTGTCTCGGCTTTTTAGTTGAATTATATAGAATTTATTACCAACTTCCAATATTATCTCGAATTCTCTGCTGAATTCGTTAACTCTGATTGGCCGACAGCAGAGGTCAGTAGAGTTCAATATATGTAATCCCACTAGATGGCGTGACAGTAAACCCCATCAAACTTGGTCTATTCAGTCAAGGGTTTATGTGGAGCGGAGCGGGTCATAAACTCTTGATTTGGGAAAATGGGATAGAGTCAACGAAATGCTCTTTTAGATCAATCCATTTCTTACGTTTTTCTATCTTCAGTAACCAGTTAGCCCAGCAAACCCTGTCTTTCCTTTTGGATAACAATCCGTTTCAGATGTTTTCTACCGTTGCTAACTACTTTGTTTAATTACATTTAGTTACAGTCTGTTCGTTCCATTTACCTTTGTTGTCCCACGCTGAAAGTGAATATAAAGTTTGGTCTGTCTGTCCGCCTGTAGTTTTGTCTGTCTGTAACGCTATCGTTTTCGTTTCCATGCGATAACTCGGCCTTTGAGCTTTTGCAATGAAATTTCGATCAAAAACTCCCTAAGGCCTAAGGAAGATCCCTATTAATTTTGAGGTCAAAAGAGCAAAGGTCAAGGTCATATATTTAAAAAAATTCGGTCTGTTTTAACAGTACTGATTCCGTGCGATTTCTCGAGAAGTGTTTGAGCTTTTGCATTGACATTTGATACCACACACCTTATTGTTTATGGAAGATACCTATCGATTTTGAGGTCAAAGGTCAAGGTAAAAAATATTTAAAAATTCTAAGCGTTTGAACTTTTGAATGACATTTTATATCACAACTCCCTATGGTCTAAGGATGACCACTATTTATTTTGAGGTCTAAAAGTCAAGGTCGTAAATTCATACATTCTGTGCGTGTGTGTAAAACTTTAATTTCCGTGCGATGTCTCAAGAAGTTCTTTCAATCGTAACTCTCTATGCCCCATCCATCTCCCGGGTCAGCACATTCTCTTCTTTTTCTTTTCCTTCAGCGGGGGACACAATCTCTGAATTAGCTTGCTAAAAGTATTGTTATGCCCTCTTAATCAAAGATTCAGAGGCATATACTGTTTGGTCTATCCGTCTGTCAGGAAAAATGTTATTCTTGAACTTTAATTTTGTACGACTGTTACCTGTTTGATATCGATCTTCACATGTGTATTCTTGTGACAAGACTGTTCTTTAGGTATCAGCACTTTAACCTCATGACCTTGAGTTAAACCTACTGTTTTATTGATTGTGACATTTGACTTACTTTTGAAAAACTTCGCTCAACTTTCAAGCCCTTGGTGTTATGGCTTTCATTTATGAAATTAAATCCTTTCTGAAATAAATTTTGTAGATTTTTGAACTCACAACATAAGTTTGATCTACACTTTAAAAATGTTAAAATTAGCCTTTTAGTGCCAAACAATGATATCAGTGTTTCACAGCATGTCCATGTACTAGTAATTGCTAGATTAAAATATATAGAATTTTAGGAATCTAGCTTGCAAAGAACAAAAATAAAACCCCATACAATTAATTTCAAAAATCATAAAAAGGTCAAGTAACTTAATTATATAGGTAGCAGTGTTTCAAAGATTGGAAAGAGGGGTCCCCTAAAGTAATTTAACAGCAAAACTGAAATGATAAACAACAATAAACTCAAAAATTCTATTTTGAGGAAGATCTCTCTACACTTTCTTGCACATATCTTTTTCAACTGCTATACTCTGCCAGAGTCCAATTGTTTATTGTTTGAAAGCAAATGATGGGGAGAAGTAGGCACTTTTCATCTTCAAAACTAAATTTACTTAGTCGAATAGCAAACCTATTAAATTAACTCACTTTAATAAAAAACTCAGAAAATGGGGTTTAGGGACCCCCCCCCCCCCTAAATCTATTGGTCTGCATTTTCACTTATCATCAATTTTATCTCAATAATTAAAGATATATTTACTTGTCATGAAATGAAATTTATCTTCACTTGAAATGAAATTGCTGTTTATTGTTTTCCTAACTGTTTGCAATATTGCAATACTAGATTTATTCATAAAAAAATACCCTCTGTTTAATGAGAGTAGTAGTTGTAGATATTGTTAATTTACCGAAACAAACTATATGGACTTGTATAAATTTATTCCAAAGTGTAAAATATAACTGCAATATAAGTCAGCAACAAAACAATACATATCTTGATTTATCCCTGAAACAGGAAGGAAAGAAATCGCTACGCATTTGTCAAGGCTGACACTATATGCCTTGACTTTCTGTGGCATCTCTCTTGGTGTATTAACTGCATCAGAGTAAATCTAATAAATACTTTCTTAAAAATTCAACTCTGCCTCTCTGGAGTTTTAAAGATCCCTCATTATATTAGATATAACCTTAATTTTCATCTCCAAGTGTATAGTGTAAAGATAGTTCCATGGCTATAAATTGTTCACATACATGTAGCTACTCTCTTTGTATGGAGCACATTCAGATTTCTCTAAACTTTCCTAAGGGATGTGTCCTCAACTGAAATCATCAAAATCCTCATCTCTGAAGTTGTGGAAGTTGACTTCCTCTTTACAGATGAGGTCCACGATAGCGTTAATGATGACCTGGTCCCTGGACTCGACCGTTAAATCGAAGGCCTTGGGGGACACGATTCTGTCCTCTAGGATTCTGTCTAGCCGATTCCTCAGGTCCTAGAAAGTAAGTGTACAATCAGCACTAGCGGCAATAAAGTAACACTCTCTGATTTTTTTTCTGATATTTTCTCCTCCCCCCCCCCCCCCCCCAAAAAAAAAATAAGAGGAGAGGGCTACATTATTGCAGCTAAATCATATCTAATATCTAATATATTTAAAATATCTTTTAAACTGATTTTTCTATGGAGCAATTGTAATAACTACAAAATTTTAAATCATTAGTACCAGTACATGCATTGTAAAACTTGCTTAATACAGACATCACTGGTTCCATATAAATTGGTTTGATTTGACATTTTTGATTAAACATTTTTTTTAGCAATTAAATTTACTACAAGGGTCAAATTTACATTGTATATGATAAGATATCAGAATACATCAGTATTGGAAAGTTTCACTGTACTTGTAAGGAACATACATTTTATATCAAGTTAAATACATGCACCTCTGTCATAAATTTTCCCTCACATTCATATTGCTGGAGAATGAATCTTTAAATCAATTGACAAATATATTATGTCTTATATTTGCTTGTCTGCATTTTTTCTTATCAACAAAATTTTAACAGATAACTTGATTAAAAAAACCTGTTATCTTTGTGAACAAAACATATATTCTGAGCTGGTGAGTAATGTACTCAAAAATGAAATAAAATTAAATGCAGAGCAATTTCATGTACTCTGGTATAAAAGGATCAAAACTCCAATTCTTTGTATTTTATTACAATAAGAAATCTGCAATGCATCCTCTAGGTTTGGTTGGCAATTATCCTTGATGAAAGTCATAACTCAAGATTTGGAAGACACCTTTTTAATTAAGAGAAAAAAAATGTTTGACACAGGTTATCTCCCTTGACTGGAGGTTATTTACCTTAACTAGATCAAAGGTTGCTTTGTCTGTCCAGAACGTGATCCAGTCATCCACCTTTATACACTCTCTGTCCCTGCCTTTCTGTAAAAATCACAGGGGTCATGTTACTGTAAATATTAGACATGCTTATACTTGTACAGTGTACTTTTAAACAAATAGCCCAAAGTCCTGAAAAATCAAATGTAACACTATAATTGCCAAAGATTGAACGTAAATGAAAATAAGCTGTGTTACCCCAAATAAGAGAAATAGGATCTTTGATTTACTTGTCTGTACTTGCCCCCATGTTTCACTATCCCTATGCTGCCTAAACAAATCAGTAGTTCATGAGCAATACTAGTAAGCCTATCTCATTCCTTCTCACATTAGCTTCTCTTACATTTTTATGTACAAAGATAACATAATTTTGTCCCATTTCAACCTTGGTCTTTCTAAGGTTTCTTCCATGGAGGGATTTGTTTTGAACAAACCTAAATCTGCACTACTAACTACTTTATAATGCTTGCTTACATATCAATATTACTAATTATAATCAATGCTGATGTAATCAGACTACTTACTATAGGGGATACAGAGAAAGAGATTTTTCCTCCAAAGAACAACAGAGGGTAGGGGGACACCATACTGCAGTCATACACATTCACCTGGAATATGTAACAATTAACTGTGATACAAAACCTATAAATTGAATTTGTTTTACAAGTTTATCAAAATTTCTTATTCTCAGTCATGCTTTAATTCACACAGAATTTGCATTTTTCCCCTATACATATTTTCTCACCCCCAGCCCCCATATCAACAAAGAGATGGAATATTACCGTCTGAGTCTTCATGATCTTGTGGTAAATTAACCACTTGGATGGGAAAAATTTCACGTAAGAATTAACAGACTGCTTGTGGACAAAAGCCTTCCCTCCGTTCTGAAGTTGTACACTTACAGACCTAAATAAAATACAACTGCCTGGTCAATCCTGTACAAAACAGATAAACAAGTACTCAACAAACTTTTAAATATAAAATAACTCTCTTACACATGTACATATGTTTATCTTCAATGTTCAACTTTCTCAGTTTCTGAAACAATTACTCATCAGCCAACACTATTCAAATGTTGTTAACAAAATTGATTAAGGAAGACACTAAGTGACCTAACATAAGTAAAAACAAGTCAAGTTTGAAGGTACATGTACTGAGTATGTATTGGTACAGAACTGTAGATACAAAACCATAGTGTGGTTCTTACGTCTTAGAAATCTAAAAATATTTGTTCTCAGAAAAATGCATTACAAGTGAGGCTGTCAAAGATGTTCCATCATAAGAGGATGTGCTGCTTTTGATCTCTGTATTCTAAGTATCAGTAACTACCTTTTTCCAGGAATGGCTTCCTTTGTGACCTTGGCGATGTTAGGATAAAGGCCAGCACAAACAACAGCTGTTATCAAGTTCTCATTATCTAAGAAGAAAAAGTTAAATCTGAACACATTTTAATAATAATGTACTGTCAACCTTGTTTAATCTGAACATCACTGGTTCCATAGAAATTCTTCGAAACTAGAAAACTGACCAGTCAGCAAGGGCCCCGCCATGGGGTAGAATTAAAAGGGTGCAGCTTACAGAATGATTAATAAATGTACGAAGAATAAACAACAGCAACTGTATTCTTAAAATTTCAAGATAATTCCTGAATATGCAAAAACCTGAAAATAATATCCTTGTATTTACATTAGGCAGTAAAGAACAACTTAACATTGAATGTATATTTAAACAATTATGAAGCTTGTGTTATATAAAATGCCAGCCTTCAATGAATGCAAATATCATGAAGGCTTGACCTTAACTTCAAACAAACAGCAGTTGCAGACAAAGGTTTTCATTAATCTTAAAGTGACAGATAAAGAAAAGCCTACTAAATTTTCTGCAGCAGGCTAGATAATTAATCCCAAGGGATTAATTGTACCTCTCTCATCATTTTCTTCTAAATTTACAATAAGAACTTTTTCAGTATTAATGATAGAATGGGGTTTTTATACAACTACATTAAAAATTAATAATATTCTTGAATTAATATATTTTTAAAAAAAAGTGAAAAAAGTGAAAAAAAGTAAATCAAAAAATCTTCTTTAATCTATTTCTTTTTTTTAGAATTCAATGAAATCATAACTATCAAACAAAAATAAATAATAAAAATTTATATTCAAATTTACATTTCAGAGTGTTCATAGCATTCCAAATTGATTTAACTTCAAAACACACTTCATTTGCAGACAGAGGTGGTAATTAATCTCAATGTGACAGATAAAGATAATGCTCTGGATTTTCTTCAGGAGGAAAGCTAATTAATCGCAAGGGACTCCTAGCAGCATTCAGTTTACAATGGGAACATCTTCAGCAGTTATCTCTCTTTGCCAATGCATTCTTATATAAAGTTAAGGAATCTACCCCACCACCCCAGCTCCAAACCATGGGACATAGAGAACCAAACTTAGCATCAAAATATGTATTTCTGCCTACTGAACTACCATACCAAATTTGAACTTGATTGGGCAACCATAAAAAAAGTTATTAGAAAAAAACAGAAAATTTGTGGACGGAAGAGTGACAGACGGACAGCTAGACAGACGGACGGACAGAGTGATTACTATAGGGCACCCGCAAATCCTTGCGGGGCCCTAATTACGCAACATTCCAGATTAGGCAATATTTTTAGCAATAGAAATAGGCAAGATTTTGGAATTACATTTTTGGCAGAGGAACTATACATATGAATGACATTTCAAATCCTAACTTTTGAATTAAAGTTGAATCAATACAGATATTACATACATTGTACTAAGTTAAAGTTAAAAAAAATAGGATTTACAGGTATGATTTACCTGAGTGAACATTGGATTTTCTGTTCTCTGGATCAGAAGAGTTTACAAATCCTATATCAAATAACAGCTCTGCAAATTGTTTCTTCATTTTCTTTAACAACTGCAAGACAAAAACAGATTACAATTAAATCAAACAGATGAAAACATGGGTACATAAAGCAATTATGAGACACATTATTATATGAATATTCATTATTGTCTATCCATGACAAAAATGGAGTTTCAAAGAATCTTGTAACATATAATTCATCTTCACAAACCCTGAGTGTTGCTTCTGACATAAAATTATCATAACAGAACTTTCCACCATTTCCATTTCGTGTAGCCCTCTCCCATCCCTAAAGGATAAAAAAAGAAGTCAAAAATCAAGTTTTTACTAATAATATTTCATAAGCTGGTTTTGTCTACACACTAACCCTCTTCCTCACAAAAAATAATTCAGACTTTTTAGAAAAAGAATAATTCAATTAATGTCATCTAATAATTGAATTTAAAAATTCAAGGACCTTAAAAGCTTTTATTAGCATCATGTGGTCACTCTTGCTCCTCCCTGCAAGTTCCTTTCTGCATCTATCGGCTTGAGATTCTTTTCCCTTCAAAGTAAAAACATGACACTCAGTGGTTTTGAGGGTCCCCTACATGTTTTGATTTCTTTCAAGCCTGGAGCAACTCTGTCCCATCCTGGACTGAAACTCTTCTCCAGTGAGTCAGACATGAATTTAACAGTTTTGTGAGAACCATTTTAACTATAGAGAACAGTTAAACTTGTCTAATCTGGCGACCAGTGGTTCCAAAATATTTCCCTGGATTTAATTGACAACATCTGGATTTTGGAGAAAATTGAACCATAAAAGCAAGTAAAAAAAACATTTTTTATCAGCAATGTGTTATGCCTTCACACTGGTTATGTACATGAAGCAATCACCTGTAAAGCCAGGTGTTTATTTCTTAATGATAACCAAATATAATTTGAAAAAAAAAAAACAAAACAAGCAAACACACTTATTCCTGTTCAAGTTTTTTAAAATTCAATAGCAGATTGTAACGGCCATTTGAATTTGAAAATTGTTCAATGTTTTAAACACACTCCAAAACCTCATCGTAGCTGTAAATATTATTTTGTTGGGAACAGATTCCTAATCCATGTCTTTCTTTAAAACCTAATGAAACTGAATATTAAGAAAATTTAAAATAAAACTCTATGTGTTCATTAATTTCAAATGTTATAATGAAATAATGGACCAAAATTTTCTATTGTTATAAACTAGTGAAACAAAGGTAAGTAATTCGAATTGCACGTAGTGCACGCAAAACAAAAGAAGAAAGGAGGTCATGGATAAGTCTCTAAGTTTTTCTACAGACACGCTAACCGCAATCATCACTGTCACTCATTCTTTTGCTTTACTTGAGCTATTAGTGAGTTTATATCACTTCTTTACAACTGGGGAAATGATATATGGCTATGCTTACCAGAGGTGTGAAGAAGGGCGACTTAAAACTGAGACATGCTGCCACCAGACACACAGGATCTAGACAGCCAAACATGGCGGCAAACAGAATCATTTTACCAGTGTGAGGGTCCAGTGGGAGTCGGGCCAAGTGATAGCCTAAGGGAAGTAACTCTTCATCGTCACCCAGAGCTTGCTGAAAGTGATAATATACTCAAGTTTACTACATTTAATCAAAATATTCTTCTCTTAATAGTAAACTGATATGCCGGTAATTAATATACATTAAAACTTGTCAAAAGCCATCAAAGGGTTTTAAATTTTATGATTGAAAATTATCAGGATCAGAGAGAGATTTAGAAACAGTCAGAACTTTCAATGATCAAAATGTTTTGTCAAAATAAATATCACACAGATAGAACAAAATTCATTCAGTTGTCATCATATTTTCTATTTTAAGCTTGTTTTTTTTTTACTTACTAAATTCTGTAGTAGTACAATGGCAGCTCTCACAGACTCGGCTGAGGGAACATCCAAGGCCTTGCTGACAAAGGGTTCAATCTTCCCTAACTTCAACATCTATTTAAAATCAATTTGGATCATGAGTTTTTGGTATTCAATGTTTACATAATGAAATGACATTTGAAATTTTGTTATATCAGGTTGGGTTTCTCTGAAAAGGTAACAGATCAAGGTCAAAACAACAATAAATCTTTACAACCCTTTAAAACACTCAAACCTATAGCATCATTCACTCATCGACATGGGAGATAATTTTCACAATTTTCTGAAAACTGATTTTTATTTACAGCTGGTCACCATAAATGAGATAATTGTTTTTATCTTTTTTACTATTTATGACTGATTACCACACAGTAAATAATAAGGGGGTGTGTATCATAACCACTACATTTTCGAAATTTTCATTACTGCTACATAGTCATTACCGCTACATATAAAAGTGTACATTACCGCTACATTGGTTATGTTCAAATCTCCCAACTACTCCATACTTATTAGTTTTATAAGTTTTATTTTACTTAATTCATATCAATCGATAACTAATACTGCATTGACACGGTTTGTTACAAAATTCTCAAAGTAGCCATGACGTTCAAGTGTCGTCAGGGTTAGAATTAAAATCGAATTTGTACTTCACTACAGAGTGATTCTGGAACTTATATTCATTTCAATAGAATTTGATATGTAATGAGTTATTTTCGCTGATTCAATATGTAGCGGTAATGAGTTGTTTTTGGTAAAAAAAAAATGTAGCAGTAATGATTGGTCAAAATTTTAGAAAAATGTTGCGGTAATGAGTTGAAATTTTTGGCGATGTAGCAGTAATGTTGACCTCCCATAACAAGGATTCACCTTAATCATTAAACACAACTCCTCCAGCCTTGTCCTCAGGATCTCTGGAGCCAGATATTCCTTCATCTCCTCATACTGGAGACTCGTAAACAGATGAAAGCAATAGCCTGCTTGAACTCTACAAAAAATAATTATTATAAGAATATTGTTAACAAAAAATTATACTATAAACTTTATTGGTTTAGTACCTTATATTTCTATTTCTAATTTTTTTCTCTGTGATAATTCTTTGAAAGTTAGCGGAGTTGATTTCTTGATTATTCTACCGAAATGTCAATTAGGCAGGTCGATAGGTCAGGAGCTACGGAGGCCTAATGTGCATCGAAATCTCGTGTGCATTTGTTTCTGTGTCTTGATGCCAAGGAGGCCAAATATGCATGTAAATCTCATGCGGCTGCCTTTGTGTTTGACGTCAGTGGGCAAGGACTGTTGAAATTGGCATGAGAGTCCTCGTGTAATTTAAATCTATGAGGGTCATTCATAAAATATGTTGACAATGTTCCTGAATGTCATATTATTATTACAAGATTATAGATCAACACATTTTTGTAAATAAAAGCATTTATTTTGTGCAGTGTGAAGTTTCATTCCATTTGATTAATTTGAATTCATGCTAGCCAGTTTTTAATGCAACATGTTTTGTTACCATGGAGCACGGTTAACCAAAATTGTAATGTCAAAAACAATGTTGTAAAAGTTTCTCAATATTACTCTGCTTTTTAATTTCATACACAGTTTGTAGCGTCTTCTCTATTCATAAAAATGTATCCATAATACTAAACACCTAGTTTACTAACAATTGTGCAAATAGGTTGAACTAGATTGTCATTGTTTTTTAATTCCTTAGGCCTACCGCGGAACTCGATTAGTTCCGCAATTGTGAAAAACACATCACGTTTAATGACGTTCCTAACTCTTTTGACAAGATTTTTAACTATAACCAGTTTCTTTGCAGACCATCACATCATCTGATTTAAACTCGCTACCACTCAAAAATTGTATTTTCCATTTCATTCAAATACACTGCTTATTATTTATACATTTCCTGGTTTATACAGATTTTTTTCAAAGTTTGTTAAAGAAATTTCCCAATTGCAAAGCAAAATTTTAGTGCTACTCGCTGCTCTGTGACATCCTCCAATGCCATGGTTTTTACCACATGTATTTAGAAACTGATATCTTTTAAACAGAATGATATACTGTATTATATTACCTCATAGCATCTTAAGTAATACAGAAAGACTGAATTTAAACATATAAATTTTATTTTGTTTCAGCTCCATTTATTCGAGTTCTGGCAATAGATACTATAAAGTGATAATTGGTAAATCAGTCAATATTTGCTGTTCCGAATCCTTGATAATTTGCATAAATATG
The DNA here is from genome assembly GCA_003671525.1 of Saccostrea glomerata. Lineage (NCBI taxonomy): Eukaryota > Metazoa > Mollusca > Bivalvia > Ostreida > Ostreidae > Saccostrea > Saccostrea glomerata. The sequence continues at coordinate 2,477,385 of PRKT01000007.1, forward strand.
AAGATATATTCAAATTTTTAACTCAAAATTATTCGAAATTGTTGTTAAAAATATGTGTACCAAATTTGGATATAATATGACATTAAATAAAAAAGTTAGGACAAAAATCTACGAACTTTTTAAATGACCCTTGTATGTCTTCATTTTTAAAGTTTAAATCTACTATTTTATTTCAAAATGAAATGGAAATAATTATCCCATGTTTCCCACTATTGTTGATGCCTGGCATACTATACTAACAAGACAGTGATTCCTTCAATAAACTTGTTACTTAAAACTATTACATGTCCTAGAAATATTGAATGTTTAAGAACCTTAAATACATGTACATGTAAATGGATATGTCTTAATTTACCATTCATGCTTAAAACTTTTATTGAAAAAAAAACCCCAAGAAACAAGTAATGATGATATACATGTACAAACGATTTAATACTTAAGTTATAAACAAATAATTTTTGTATGTGACTATTTAATTTTAACAATTTTGTCAACAACATAATTACTGTAAACCAACTTTTATTCGCGTGCAAGAAATTTTCGCCATCTCGAATATTTCTCTCCGCAAACCGGTCCTTAAAGTCTATATGCCTATTAACAACAGATCCAAAATTGGCTTCATCGTGAAAATTAATCGTAGCAAACTAGTTTATCCCTAGCAAATTGCAAAATAAAGACATCGCGAATAAAATTTGGTCTTATATTAGTGCATCTGATAAGATTGTCTACCTTCCAGCCCTCCCTTTGCGCTGCTGAGCGTTAGCTCTAGAGACCGGGTGACTGTCTAATGACAATAATCCTGTATCTGGCTGGAAGTCCTTGACCTTGATAAACCCACAGTCCACTACATACACAATGTCATCTATTGTTATACTGAAAGAGAATTCCAAGGAATGCTAGCAATACATCAAGTAAACACAATTCTGTACACGACCCAACTTGTACGCAAACCGTGAACTTCAGTTTTGTATACAAGTTGACTCCTTGATGTTGTGTACTACTTGGTTTGTGTACCAGTAGGGTGATGTACAAGTTGATTGGACACCTTTCAAGGTTATCATGTTTACTAGATTAACTGAACATTTCTGTTATCAAACTAATTTATTTAATATTTTCAAAATCAATAAGCAAGTTACTTATCGTCTCAATAACCAAAAACAATTTTTCTGAACATTTTTATAATTTGTATTAATAATACCTTGTTTCTGCTATATTGGTTGCTATGACAATTTTACGAATCCCTGGAGGTGGTTTGTCAAAAACTTCCCTCTGATTCACTGTGGGCATCAAGGAATGTAATGGGACAATTCGAAGCTTTCCATCTGTAAAAGATTTACTGTCACATATACAAGAAACAAGGAAACACCCATACAGTCTAACAATTGGTACAGTACTTTTATGCTACTAGTGTAGTTTCATTTTTCCAAATACTTGCTGTTCATTCTGGAATCTTTCTCTAGCATCTTATTTAGATCAGATATCTCTTTCCATCCAGGAACAAATACCAAAACTGCCCCATCCTAATCAAGACAAGAGGCCCAGGGGCCACAGCGCTCACCTGAGCACATCAGGCTTGAATTTACTCCCACCCCCACCCCCCCTCCAGGCATTCATCATTTGAACAAACTAGAATCTACACTACCTGAGGATGATTCCATATATATGTAAGATAGTGTTTTAATTCTAAAAAATAATAATATAAGATAAGTTATCAAATATAAAAATGTAAGGTAGTATATTAAATATTAAACATAATAAAATAAATTTTATCAATAAAAAGTGTTGCCCATGCTGGTGTTTGATCCGGGGACCTTTGGATTGTGGGGCGAGTGCTGACCCACAATCCAAAGGTCCCCGGATATGTAAGATAGTGTTTTAATTCTAAAAAATAATAATATAAGATAAGTTATCAAATATAAAAATGTAAGGTAGTATATTAAATATTAAACATAATAAAATAAATTTTATCAATAAAAAGTGTTGCCCATGCTGGTGTTTGATCCGGGGACCTTTGGATTGTGGGGCGAGTGCTGACCCACTTGACCAGTAACACCTTGCATATAATGTCCATTTAATTAATA
>PRKT01000007.1:2496778-2533801 GCA_003671525.1 Saccostrea glomerata
GATTAATAAATCGTCTGATTACGGCATATCAAACGCTAATAGCGGGGTTTAGGTTAAAGAGACTAATCAAAGAACATCTCCCAGACAGAGTGATTGCAAAATTATGATAGGTAACATTAATTATTACCTTGGTAATCTGTCTCGAAGTAGGGGTTCCCCGTTTGTTTACAACTTTTGTTTCTTACCTTGTGTATTTTTATTATACCGAATAAGGCCATTCTTTAAACGTGAGAAAAAGTACAATCTGCTTGCATATAACGACATATAGATGTGTTTGACGGGGAAATTTTATATTTTTGAGATATTATACATACACTGTTACATTTTTTTTTCATAAAAAAAAGGGGGGGGTATTATCCATACTTCAGGTGCCTGTGGCCTGATTTATGAACGTTATAATTGTAATAATGGGTTATTTGTTATATTTTAAACGATTGAGAAAACTTGGCTTGTCAAATTGGAGAGCTATACATCCATAGTTAGAATAATCTAACTGTGTCTCGGTACAGGCCCTCACCACAGTTAGAATACGTCCCATATACTTGCAATGTAGCAAATCGGAGCGGATCCGCTCCGAAAAGATTTTGAAGAATATAAAATGATTTGCACTGGGAATAACTACCAAAATAATCAAAACAAACCTTCTTGAGATTGCTTATGCCTTCTATCCCAAAAAATAATCCATATAAATATGAAAATCCAATTAATTTTCTCAACGTTTTTCTCTCGATTTAAATTACCTGCCATGTTTACATTCGGAACTCTCTAGATTGTTCCTAGTAAATGCACTATGCGAGTTATCGCCCGTGTTTCTTTCTGCTACATTATGAATACACGGAACGAATTCTATCGTTAAACCGGGTCCGTAGGACAATATCATTTTAACGATAGAACATTCTATCTATACATCCAAGCAATAATATGATATGTGACAGTGTTCCCCACACACAGGCATGGTATCTTTAATCATACCATACATTTTACTCCTTATCTTGTTACTTTATTTACATTTTTGCCAATTGGAATAATACAAATAACACTCAAACTAGCATCAAGTCTGTTTTTCATGATCTAGTTTGAAGTAGTTAAATTATCTTAAATTTACTTGCATGTAACAGTATAGATGTTATGCACTGTTGTACATTTTTTGCAGATAACTGGCCATGGGAGTTTTGTCCGGAATTTTTCTGTTACGAGTCCCAGAAAAGACAAAGTTGGACCACAGGCTCATTTCTTTCCTGCTGTGTCAACACCCATGCTTCCCAAAGATACATTTAAAGGCAAGACAGCCTTTATCACAGGTGGGGGTACAGGGCTAGGGAAAGGAATGACCACAACACTCTCACAGCTAGGGGCCCAGGTTGTCATTACAAGCAGGCATGCACATATATATCTATATTATATTTCTATCATTCCATGCTTTCTGATTTGCTCAGACTTCATCACATAGTCAAGTATATAAGTTAGAGCATTTAGACTTGTGTTACTATTTATAGATTCTGAAATGTACATTCACTTGATGTTTCAAAATTCGAAATAATCTTCTATAAAACAACAATATTGATAACTTTACAATATGACTTGTTTCTGAAAAAATACTTCAACTCCTATTTATAATTGTGATGCTCTGTAATAATTGGTAAGAAATAACAATGCCTTGAATAAGCATATTCTTTATATAAAACATATTAGAAAATGTATTTCTGAATCATAACTTGATATGTACAGAATATACTGAAGCCAGTATTGTCTTTTAAATTACCTGGTAGTACATTTTCTGTTAAATTACTCTATCAGTATAAAGAAAATGCAATTACATTATTTTGATCTTTAATTCTCATGTGTTTAAAAATGACAAGACAGAATACAACTTTCTTCCATTCTTTACAATTTTTTTTCTGGTCAATCTCTGTAAAAAAAAAAAGTAATACAAATATAGCCCTTTCATTCTGTCAATCAATCAATATATTGACTTCACTGAAAAGCATATACCCGTACACGGAGACCTAGCTCTTCATGCTTAGTCAACAAACTTTCTGTGAAGTCAATATATCTATAGATCGATCTCATGACAAGGTTATATTTGTACAGAGGTTATATTTAGATACAGCTTATTTAGTCAGATGCATACCTTTGAAAATCTTTTTTTTTATTTAATGTTTTGTAGAAAATTGCCAGTACTAGAACAAACAGCTGAAGAAATAAGTAGTGTTACAGGGAACAAAGTAAGTATTACATTTATTTTCCTTTCAAAAATATATACTTTATTTTTCAATGGATTGAAAGAATGTTTCTGAAATAAAATATCTAGAAAAATGGAATGAAAATAGAAGGGGAATTTAAAAAGAAGGATGGGATCTGGGGTTCCTCTCCTAATGGAGAGTTTAGGAGGGAATACCAAAATACTTGGGTATTACATCATTATAGGTCGGTAAATTCCCTTGTCCCCGGGTCTTAAGGACAATCCTATGGGGTCTAGGTATGTAGACAGTAGTAATATTTCAGAATCTATTCATTTTTTAGCCATCTCTTCTCTTTCATTATTCAAACATGATCACCTGTAGGTTCTTGCGGTGGCCGCAGATGTTCGGGATCCAGACAGTGTGAAGGCAGCTGTGGATCGTTGTGAGCAGGAGTTTGGATTACCCAGCATCGTTATCAACAACGCAGCGGGAAACTTCATATCCCCCACAGAGAGACTGTCCCCTAATGCATTCAGAACTGTGGTGGACATTGTACTCAATGGAACCGCAGTTGTTACCTTAGAACTGGGAAAAAGGCTCATCAAAGCAAAACAGGGTAATGTATTATAGCTAGTTCATGTGGGATTTTTGTTTTAAAGAATTTATTCATTGACCATCAAAATTGGTCCCCTTCCAGTTTGTATCTCATTGTAGGGTGTTTTTGACAAGATAGCTAGGAATCAATGTTTTCTTTAGGATTTCAAGGCCTTAAATTTGACCTGTTTCTAGTTATTTTCTAGTTTACTTGCTTTGTATTTAGACAATACACATTGTATATGTATTTCAGGTGCTTCTTTTTTGTCTATAACTACAATCTATACTGGGAGTGGATCAGGATTTGTTACACCAAGTGCAGCAGCCAAAACAGGGGTGGAAGGCTTGACAAAGTAGTTATTTTATAAGAAAGCACATTTATGGGCTTTTGTCAATCTGATTCATTACATAGAGATTATAAATTTCAAATCAGCAAAAATATCATAAACAGAATCATATTACTGTTATTTTGTACTTAATTGAATAAAGCAGCAAGAACAGTGATTCTTTTAAGATGATTTAGTGATTACTAACTATAATATGAAAGGAAAACATATCTTACAAAAGTTTTTGCAATCAACACAATAAATAAATGGAAAAACATTTTCAAATTTGTGCATAAAGTGTTTCTATGGATTCTTAGGTCTTTGGCTGCTGAGTGGGGCAGATATGGACTGAGGTTTAACTGTATAGCTCCTGGACCAATAGAAACTAAGGTAATATAAGAAATGATATAAATTGGTAAATTAATTTTAAATCCCTTGTACTTTTTGATACATTGTCTACCAGTAAATGCATCTGTATTAAATTATAATGCATATTTGTTTTTACAAACATCTCTGACAGAAAACCCTACTTTGAGATATCCCTCCCTAGTATAAAGCTTGAACTCTTTTTCTGTCAGGGTGCGTTTAGTCGCCTTGACCCGACAGGTCAGTTTAAGGATAAGCTGATAGATGTTATACCGGTGGGTCGGCTGGGGGAGGTGCCAGAGATCGCTAATCTAGCCAGCTACATGGTCAGTGACTACGCCAGCTGGATGAGTGGAAGTGTAAGTCAACATCATTTTCTTACTTTGTTATTACAGATGTATATTTAAAATTTGTATTATAGTGTTGATAGTTTTCACAAGAGGTATTCATTCCATGAAATGTCTTGCAAAGCATCAAGGACTGAAGTTTTGAGTTCTTTGCATTTAAAAAAAGTTCTTGAAAATGGCCTTAAAAAGTGCTTGAATTCTGCATAAATGGCTGTACAAACCCTGTTAATGAACAGAGATCCAGAACAGGAAATAGATTTGTCAAATTTTTCCATACATACCGTGTAATTAATGAATCTTTTTTAATTTCTTCTCAAAGATTATAAATTTTGATGGAGGCGAGTATGTGATGAGAGCTGGGGAGTTCAATGACTTGAGGATCGTAACTAATGAACAGTGGGATCAGCTGGAGGCCATCATCAGAAAGGTCAAAGGGTCATAGAGGCAGCACCTGATTGGTCTTGGTTTGTGTCCATAACAACCATTATCTGAACTATTTCTTCTTCCTAAGGATGCTCTCATAAATTTATACAAAAATGCATGAATTGAATTAAAGATATTCTTGTTGAATGTCATAAATCTACATTGTATCAAATGACACTAATGACTTTATTTAATGTCTCTCTAATAATTCTTTCTTTGTAAACTTAATGTTAAAGGTTAAAGAACTTCTACCTATGTACTGTATGGGGTCTTTCTAATGTACATGTATTTGAATTGTGCATTATTCTCTCCCAGATGGTACTATTCTAGAGTTCATTTCAGACCCATAAATTAGTGTATCAACAATGCATGTAATTAATTGATTTATCAATATTGATCTTATGCATGGTATTATATACCTCAAGTTAGCTCTGATATAAATCTCTGTTAAACAGATAACTGTACATATGATACATATATGTAGTTTTATGTACTGCTAATCTTAAGTTATGCATAATTATTAATTTATATTGTTTGTATGCACATTTTGAAAAATAAATGCATTTCTAGAAACAAGAATTTTAAACCATTTGATGCCAATTTAAGTAGGATATATAGAATAGGAGCAAAGCAGATTTGGAATGCGATAAGAACCTGTACAGTTTTGTACATCTGAGGGTGTGTGTGTGTGTGTGTGTGTGTGTGGAAGGAGGGGGGGTGATGTTGCAGTGCACATATCAGGATGTTCTGGTGCATTGTAGTAAATCTAATCTGTAGTTTGAAATATCATTGATTGAACTTTGGTTTTCATAGGATTTATTTGGTTGCATTGGAAACAAATTCATTATCCAGGCCCAATCAAGGGTGGTCACTGGATGGGGATTTACCTTGGCTTGATTGTATACTTGTATTCCATACATCCCTCGGTCTGGCCTCAGGGTGTATATGGAATGAATCACTTAAATTTTATCAATCCATCCCTTTCTCATATAATATTTCATCTCTATGTTAATTAATATGCTTGCTACTGAAGACCCAGAGCCTAACTGTTATCTGTCCTATTAAGATTATGAATGAACAACTCTGTTTGCAAGCGATTTTATTTTTGATGGAGACTGTCGTTTGATAAAAAATCTGTTGTGTCATAAACTGCCCACCGTAATATTATAAGTGAAAATTGGTTATGAGATATAAAAAAAATCTCTAACGCAAAAAGAGAGATTTTCATTTGTAACTAATAAGGATGGATTATGATTTGGTAGTGGATGGTGCACCAACCAAAGTGACGTTAAATGGAGAAAAAATTACCTTTAAATCACATGACACCAACAGCTGTAAGTATGACTAAGAAAAGAGCTCTTTATTTTTCCCCATTAAAAATGTTACTCTAGCATATCATGTAGATTAATAGTACTTGTTAAATTCAAGCCAGATTTATTTATCTAAACTTGATAGATCTATAAATAATCAATTTTACCATAAACTATTATGCACATATGGAAAGCAACGAGTGCAATAAGCAAATGGAAAAAAATTATCTATAATCGTGCTTTTAGCAGAATATACCCGCATAAGCAGAATTTTTGGCGAGGATTTAAAATTTTGGCATTATTAGCTAGGGTTCCGAGATCGCTAAATTTAAAATATCGCTAACAATAAACTTTGTTTGATTTCTAACAGCTTCTTAAGTGAGTATTTTAAATTCGCTATAATTACTTCTTGCTAAAAATGAAATACCATATTTTAAGGACAATTCGCTCAATTTGCGTCTCGCTAAAATTTTCACTTATACGGTAATATTAAGATGTGTTTGTGAAACACTGATGCCCCAGTATGACTGTATGACAGCTTATGGCTAGGTTTTAAGTTTCTCAAATGCATGCAAGGCAAACTCCAAAGGTCAAGGTCAACATTGTTGTTACCCAAAGGAAAGTCTTAATTGGCGCAAGGAACACATCTGTGAAATATGAAAGCCCTATTCCTTACTGTTGGAAAGTTATTGACAAGGTTAAAGATTTATAAAAGTGGGTCAAACTTTAAGGTCAAGAATATTTATAGTTTTATACAAACTAACAGGTCTTGTCGCAATGAATACACAAATGAGGTATGAAAGCATTAGCACAAACAGTTCAAAAGTTATGGCCAAGGTTAAAATTAGGATTTTTCTATGTAAAAGTGGATCGAACACAAAGTCTTGTCACAAGGAATACACATGTGAAATATGAAAGCCATAGTCGCACCCACTTAAAATTAGGAGGAACATTAACATTTTTGCGGACAAACTGATAGACGGACGGACAGGGCAAAAACGACTTTATTCGGTTTAATATATAGAAATTTAAATGGGGTTGGATTCCGATACTAGAATAATTATAAACAAACTGCATCAGAACTTAGTGCAAAAGAACCGTTATATGCTTAAACAAGAATTAAAAAGACTTTCAAGTTATCCAACAATGCAAATCCAAGTTGTACACATAGATTTTCAACTATTTAAGGACAGACGAGACATTCCTTAATACATGTAATATATATAAAATTTTCCAAACATTTTTTTCTCACAAAAAATTGAGGTACCCTACCAGGCATTTCTGCAAGATATCAGGGGTAGCTTTTCTTATATAATCCATCTGGGAAGAAAAATAATTTTCCAATTTCAAAGTGTTTGGATTTAAGAAAAACGTCTAGAAACTGGTTTAGAAATCAGAATGTAATTAAGATTTTGAATATTTTTCAAACATTACGAAGATATAAAAAACAGATATTGAGGAACTTCTCGTCTGACGTTAAGGACTAGAATATTCAATGCCTCCGGATCTGTTTGTTTGTCAGTCTGTTGTCAACTTTAACCTAGGCCATAACTATTGCACTGTCAGGTATGGCACGCAAAATTCACAAAAATGAGCTAAACATAGTTTCACAGTCGATAAACTAGATTTATTGGTTGTGAACTATTGTTTACGGACTGTAAACTATGGTTAACAACGTTAATCAATATTTTACATCTGTTAACTTTTTTAAATAAATAAATCTAAATATGTTTATTTAATATTTGATAATATTTGAAAGAAACGCGCAATATCACACGATTGTATTCATTACTTATTGACAGTCAGCTATCAGTTAAATGACGTCATCGGTTGTGATGAGAAAGTGACGGGGTGGTTTAGCAAGGCTGAAGTAACCCGGATTTGGTTTATCGAACACGGTCCTTCAAACTATCTCCTGAAAAAATGCAAGGCAGTATCTGGGAACCAAAGGAAACGTTTCCAACAAGATTTAACAGAAAAGACAATAAATCGTAAGTTATTATGAAGTCATTTTGTACAAAATCCTAATATGAGTATGGTATTAAAGCAAGGTTTTGTTCAGACTTGTTGTACCTGACTTTATCTACGGGCACTTAAAATGGTATTTTTATTATCAATCGAGGTGCAATATCTGAACTAACGAGTATAACAAAAATGAAAAATAATTTCAGAAATTGAATTTTTATTGTTTGCAGTTAACTGTGAAGTTTTACGTAACGTCACGATCTATTTGACAGCTGCGCATAAGGGAATTAGGACACGCCTCCTAACCGCAATCTTTACGACTGGAACTTTCTTCTTATCCCTGATTGGTTGCTCGTTCAACAGACTATTTCCGTGTCAATGTTGATAATCTGAGTTGACCAATTACGTCAATTGTTTACTCTGGATGCATCTGACGAAAAAGATAGTGACGTAATGCAAAACTTCACAGTTAACTGCAAACAATAAATATCAATATGATAGAATAGGAATTCAAATACATGTATTTTGGACAATTTATTGTGTCGAGTAAAAATACTCCGAAGGAGGGGGTGGATGATGATGCCCCATCCAGTCATTAGGTACCTGTGCCATTATTTCGATCATTATAAAGCGTATATACTAGTAAGCTAACGAATCTAGTATTTTTCCTTCCTTCATACAATTTTTTTCGTATTTTACAGACACAAAACGCCCAAAACGTTTGTTGGTGATGATTAACTCTATCGGTGGCAGTGGTTCAGCAAAGAAGTATTTCAAAGACATAGTGCAGCCAGTTTTTAAACTTGCAGGAATATCCTTGGATGTAATTTGTAAGTTAAGACGTCATAACGTCATAGCCCTACATTCAATTTGTTTGCACACACCGTTGCAGTTATGAAACTATATCACTCAAAAAATAATGATTCATTGCTTATATTTACATTTTTAAAAACTTTCTACCTTAACTGCAAATGTAATTCTATTTAAAAACCTATGTATTATCCTTCGTGTAAGATACATTTAAGGTCAAGATCTAGTAAATGAAAGGTGCCTACAGATTTATCAAACTTCAGAAATAAATTCCTTTACTGATGCTTTACAACTATAGCTTGGTCAAATAAGGTGTTTCGGGGCATAATTTGTAGATAAACAAGATGAAAAACTGTATCTTAAACTGTCATTTTCAATGAAAACTTAAGAAAACCAGTCATGAAAATGGGAGTTTTTTTCGTATTCGGCAAAGGAAATGTATCCAGATTGCCTACAGTCTCTCAGAAAACGGTAATCAGTATGTTCATGGCCTCTTCTTTAAATCAATATCAAATTTAATATAGGTATCCGGTTTACTTTTCATATGATTTCAAGTTGAATGACATGAAATACCCTATTTTCTACATAATTCTGCTAAAGCCGCATAGTACGGGAAAAAGAAAGTTGAAATTGATTATGACGTCATAATGGATCTAGCACCAAAAAATTAGTCTCAAGTTATTTACTAGATCTTGACCTTAATTTTAATGGATCAGCCAACGTAACAGCTTCTTGTAACGTGATTTTTTGATTTTCGCTTGTGACGTTGCACTTCCTCGGCGTTCAACAATTATGACGTCAAACTAAAACATATGTTTTAACCTCTTGGCACCCTGTCTGTGTTATGGTGTTTTGAATGCAATAGATCTCTATTCATTTTACATGCAAAAAATATACGTAATGTAAATATACTAGTATACATGTACACGTATGTTCAAGAATCATACCATGTACTACAGTTTTAATCTATATATTGTAGTATTGAACCTGCAGTTATCGTCTGGAAACCCAGAATGATGACAAAAACTAATGAACCGTTCAAGTCATGAGTAATTCGTTAAGTATCGATTACTATACAACAATTTCTTTCTTTTTCAGTTACTGAGCATGCGGGGCATATGATTGATATTGCAAAAACCTATGACTTTTCCAATACCAATGGGTAACATACATAAAGGAAACAATCTTTCATTATTGAAAAAAAGTTTTAAATATTCTAGCTTGGACCATCTGAAAAAGAGAGCAAACTTAAGATTTTAATAAAAGATATCTGTTTAATTCAGTATATCGGATATTTCTAAATCATGAGTAAAATGTTATTGTATATTAAAAGTTTGACTCTAGGGTAGCACTCCTTGGAGGAGACGGGTCATATCATGAAGTGGTCAACGTATTGATGAGAAGGAGACAAGAGGAACAAGGCGTGGATATCAATGATCAAAATGCTCAGCTGTCTCCTTTGACCGTTCCTATAGCACTGATACCAACTGGTAAACTTATTCTTCTTAGGCTAATCGCTAACTTTATTGGGAACATGAAGAATATACACTACATGTACATGTATATAAGGATAAATTTATATTTGTTTTATTTCAGGAACTGGGTGTGGGTTAACAGAATATAATACAGGGTGTAAAGATATTTTGACTTCTTGTCTTCATGTTATAAAAGGTAAGATTTTAAAAAAGGTGATTATTCGATTTGGTGAGAAAAAAATCTTTTTTGCTAGGTGATACTTTCCTTTAACGAGGCCCGATCTACTTGAACTGCGCATACGTTTTAACGCAGCGTCGACTCAGGCACGTCACAGTACCCTTGACTGCCGTCACAATTGAACACAATAACGTCACAATTAAAATGACGTCAAATTGCGCTAAAATGTTTCGCTAATCTTGCATACCTGGTAGCTCTATAGACTATATACATGTTGAAAGCTGGTATTTCTATTATTTACCATGTTTACATTTTTTTTTAAATTTAATTAATAAACAACTTTGGAACATGATTTATTTTGAGATATCAATTTCTTGGTACATATTCATTAATTTTACCTTGTTTTATTTCAATTTGTGAGTTAAAAAAACAAACAGTTGCAACCAAAAGTAAACGATTTTAGTCTTTCTCCTTGAACATGTTGAAGTGTTTATACACACCCTTTTTTATTGAGGACTTAAATATGCATGGATCAGCTTGAGTTAAGAAAAATCAGTCTATGAAACATTTAAATGCAACCCCCGAAATATTTTATTTTTCTATATAATACATGATATTAGTAAAATTCGTTATTTGTCGCCTTTTTGTCGCCCCCCTTTTTTTTCCACATATAACAACGTCGCGTGTTAAGTAAAAAATAAAGCATGGAGAGAAAATTATTTCAAAATGTAAGAGTTATTTATTTATTTAGAAACTAATACAGTATTGCAATCGTTTGTTGATGTTATTTAAACCCACGGCGACTTATTTCATATCTAGTTGGATAAAATAAATATTAATTTTGTGTTTTGATATGCCCCCTTTTCACTGCAACAAAGGCTACCTCCAATTTTCTTTTCATTTTTTATAAGAAGAATGAAAATTGCATGATATATGTGAAAAACAAAACATTTCATCATGTAATTTTTTTTAAATTTTCAATTTCTTTGTTTATTGGAGAATTTTACTATGTAATTGTGTATAAAAACACGTAAAATGGTCCATATCTTGACAGTGCCCCCATTTGACTACAATAAAGGCAAGGTAACAAAATTTCATTCTAATTTTTCTTAGCATAATACATACAAAAATATTTCCAAAAATTAAAATTTTTCATCATTCCGTTTTCGTAATTTTCAACTAGATCGGACCTCGTTAAATGTAAAATCAAATCTTAAACTTGATAACCAAATGCTACACGAATACTAGTAACCATGTTCAAATTTTCTTTATGTGTGGATTTATAGACGTGAACCAAATTAAGTGGTAAATGTTGTAATGTACTGATAGGAAGGACTGTTCCGTGTCACTTATTGGCTCTGTACAACAATGGTAAACTCCTGGGATTTGGCGGAACAGGATGTTCATACGGCTTCATGACAGACAACCTGTTCTACTCCGACAGAATGTTCCGCTGGCTCGGACGAATCCGCTACTTTGGTATATATATATATAAACAACCAGCACTCTTGAATAATATTATTGTTTTGATTTTTTATGAATATTCTAAAAAGTAAACGTTTTTGTTTTTTTTGTGTCATTGAAAATTTCCTCTTTTTGTAGTTGTGCCAATTTGGCTGTTTCTTTTCAAATCTCAGAAGAATCGACCATTCGATGCCAAGGTCACGTGTTACGCCTCGTAGGTATACTTAATTTTATAATGTGTGAAAGAGGGGTGGTGTCCGCTGACAGTAGAGGCATCCAATAAAATTTACAATGCCATAGAGTCATTTATTCATTGTATTTTTCTTTATGATCACTCTAAAATGTATCCGATTGATTCATCCCGTTTTTTTCACATATCAGAGTCACAGAGCGACTTAACAGCGAAAACAATAAGACAGAGATCTTTATCGAAGATAAAAAGCTATTGGGACATAGTTCTTATACTCCTGATACAGGTAAAATGTTTACTAAACCAGGCTTAGCTGAAATTTTCATGATAAGTAAAAAATTCGAGCCACCAATAATTTTGAATGAACAACTCTTTACAGTGACCTTCAAGCGGAAGTTGTGGAACTTGATGGTCTTTAACATTAATGCCATGATAGACGGCAAAGTCGTGTTCGATGTCCCTGGAATGTATGTTCCCAAACCCGACACATGTACCTCCTTCCTCTTTTACGGCGATGTATCGGCTCGTGCCATGTTCAGATTTCTCAAAAATATAGTTACCCGGGCACCTATGGTAAGACTGAAATGGTTTGCTTGATAATTTGACGAGCAAATAGGGCAAAAAAGCTCTTTAGTAAGTGAATGCATGTACTTGAAGTACATGCGCATGCATGTTTAGCATTTTATGTTTTAATTATGTAGAAAAATCAGCAAAATGCATTATAAACATATGAACTCTATTAAACTGTGTTTCAAAGGATGGAACAAATAATGAACTGGAGGCAATAAATATCCAAGGGCTAAAGACGGAAGTGACAGATAGTTGTGACAGGCAGGAACCGGAAATGACGTTGCTAAAGCGACTCATTCAACTGGATGGTGAAATGTATCAGCTGGATTCTCCTTCGTTTCAGTTATGGTTCGGATATAACAATCTCTATTAAAGTTCATTAATTGAAACTCATTATTTTGCCATAATTTCATTCTAACTTTTATTTGTAATGTTTTTTTTTTGTTTCAGGCGAACGTTTTGCAGTTCTTTTCAAGTTATCGGTAAACAGTAAAGAAAGAAGAATTCCCATCATTTTTGTTTTTGGAATAAATGTTCCTCAAAATCAAAGAATCTTTGCTTGATGTTTTCTTATTTATTACAAGGAACACCTTGCATTTCATTAAACTATGTATACATTAAAATCTATGTTCAATATAAATTTAAAAAAATGGTTGCTTCGAGTTTTATTATACATGTATATTATCTACTATTACTGCTCTTTTCTTAAGAAATAAGGTATCATTTTTTGAGTTTTATTGAGATGTAAAACGGGTTGGTCACGTGATCAAATCCCATAAAGCCCGAAGGGTTTTATGGAAGATTTGATCATGTGCCAACCCGTTTTACATCTCAATAAAACTCAAAAATGATACCTTATTACTTATATTTACATTTGTGACTTATTCATACTTTATATTTGCCTGATTGTTACTTTTAACGTGTGAAATGCGTTAATTTTTCAAACCCAACGGCATGTCTGTAATCCACTAAACGCGCGTCGACCCTTTATGACGTCACAGAGAAATTACGTCAATCGTTTATCCAAACGCACATCTATGACCTCTTGACCCCATACCTGTATTTACACAGTTATAAAAACGCTTGCCTTCAGTAGTGTTATGTAAAGGAAAACATTTGCAAATGTAAATATTAAATGTATGAACAGTTTTAAATGTTCACACTGTCTATTCAAGACAGGTTATCGAATATTGACTTCCATTTAGCCATGTAATCTTTCCAAGTCGGAGAGATTTTAGAGTTTCTAATACTAGTAATAGGAACATTATCCAGTAGAATAAGGTTGCAAAGAATTTCATTTTTTTTTAATTTGGAAATATTTAAAATAATTTATATAATTCATTTTGTTTAAACCCCTTAATTCTATATTTTTAAAAGCCTTCTGCTTTAAATTTCTTTTCAGAGTTTAATGTTATAAAATATTGAAATGAAAACTTACAAAATCTGCATAATTTTTAATCAAATCTACAAAAATAGACAAAAGAAAAACTTAAACAGTATTTTCTTGAGAATAGCTGGTTTGATTTCTTACAATATCTGAAAATAAAACTAGCATCAAAGGGTTTAAAGGATGAAAAAAGAAATTGAATGAAATTGAAAAACGGACAAAATTTTTAAACATCACCAAAAATTCAGATGTGATAGATCCGCTCCCAAAGTAGGCTCAGATACCTTGGTATTGTGTTTCTATATACTTCATCTTAATTCTTCTAAATCTTGCACAAGTATTGAAAAAATTAAAGATGTCAAACAAGGACATCAAAGAAGTTCGTGTTGTATTGTTTTTCAAATGAATTTAAGCAAAAAACACCATGTTTCCAATCAAAGGCGAAATTTATAATCCGGTAGAATTGTCAAGAAATCAACTCACCTGAACTTTCAAAAAGTTTTCACAGAGATTTATTGTATGTTGTTTTACATCCCTCTCGAGAATTTTGCACTTAGGATTTTATCCTTACTTTGGACTTTCAGTAGGCGTGACTTTCTCGGCGCTACGTAATGGCGAATACTAGTAGATTCTCATTGGTTACGAAATTAATAACATCAGGAACTTAATAAAATTGTTGTTGATAACGATGTGACGACTTATGCCCCACCTCAGTGCCGTGAGAGAACTTTTAATTGGCTATTTAAGTTACGAGTTGACATTCGGCCACATTTCTATCATATGTATATTTCAACAGTGAAGGGAAGCTGTGTAAATTTCAGAAGCTAATTAGGTTAGGTAACGTCGAGAATGTCACGCCTTAATGCTCTTAATTGGAGACGCCACCACTTGAAGGAAAAGCTTTAAATTTGGTCCTATACTCGGCACTGACGGCCATTGAGCATCGAGAGATCTTTTTCGTGCCAGCACATACTGCCACGATCACAGGACCTCGGTTAATACAGTCTCATCCAAAGGACCAGTCTCCACGTCCCACAGTGGGATTCGAACCCGCGATGTAAGGATCAACTCCTTACTCGCGACCCAGAGCAGACGCTCTAACCACTGCGCCACGCCTGGGACAGTTATCACATAGAAAACAAGAAAACATTGATGTAATCATCAATTGTCGCCCGGGAAATAAATAAGGAAACGAGTCTTGATCATCAACCGCTTCGATATGTGTGAAAAAGGCATGCGTCTAAATTATGGAGAAGACAGGCGAGAATATTTCACTTTAAGAATATAAAACAAGAACTTTAAAGAGTACGTTTTTATGCGATTGGTAAAATTCGATGTTCTAAAAAAGGGACCTGTCGTTTTTTCGATTGTAAATGATAAGCAACTTTATGTATTAAATATGAGAAACTTATATATTTATACAGATTCGCTTTATGGAAATAATTCTATTGTGTATCTTGTAATTTAGAAAGGGAAAGAACATTCTGATTAACAATCTTTTTAATATTTAGAAGACCTTAAATTCTGAATAACTTCTCCTACCTCAATCCCCATATACCAACACTTAAACTTATATGTATAAAGCAGCCCGGTCATCCGGGCTGCAAAAATAGAAATGAATATATTTAACTATCACTTGCATGGGTGTTTACCGTAAATCTGGAAATTTTTGCTGTAGATAAATTTTTAGCAAATTTGCGAGTTCATTGCTTTCGCAAAAATATTTTTCTTAAAAATTAATTAACAGTAAGAAAATATAAACAAAGCAGTGATCATTCGCAAAATTTTGAAGCGTAAAAATTAATCAACAGCATTTTGACCCAAATTCGCAAAAAAATCGATGTAAAAATCTCCAGATTTACGGTATTTCTCCCGTTATTTTAGGTCTAAGAGCTGATTACGATCACTATATAAATTGGCTACTGACAAATAAATTAATCTTACCAGGATTTCAACAATCTCAGCATTGAGTAAATTATTCAACCGTTATTATGACCTTGTTAGTAAAAACAAACTATCTAAGATCGTATTTTGTCAGAAATTACATGAACTTTATGTTTTATTAATTGTTTAAAGTTATTATTGTCTTCACCTATTTTATATAGATAAGATGATCATGATAAACAAATATTTTAGAAGTCCCATACACGCAGCAGTACTGTAATGAGTGATGTTTATTCAGATCATGTGTATTTTAAATCTTATTTCTAATTTTATACACTAGCAAAACTCTTCGAAATATTAAGATGGTGTATAATTTGGTCGTAGATGGTTCCGAGGCCACTGTGACTCTTTCTGGAGATAGACTAACATTTGATAATGGCATAACAGACCGCAAGTCTAACGCAAGTGTATTTATCCTTTGAATATATGTTTCTTACTCTAGAAAATAATTTACAGGTCTTCGTATCGATGTAAATAATATCCTTGTAAAACATTACTTGTACCATAAATGTGAAAAAACCCATAAATTACTTCTCTGCATCGAATATACTAATGTAAGCACATATATGGTGAACCATGTATGTCTTAAACTTATTGTGTACATCAGATAATGTGGTTTCTGGGAGATTACAGATGTAATTTTGAAACACATGCGTAAATCTTTCAAGTTTCTCAAATTCAAGTCAAAATCGAAGGTCAAGGTGAAAAGGTTAAAATTGATGGTACCAAAAGAAGGTCTTGTCACAGGGAATACACATGTGAAGTATGAAATTCCTAGTATTAACGGTTAAAAATTTATGGCCAATATTAAAGTTTGGATATTTTCTGGTTAAAGGTCAAACTCCAATGCCAAGGTCACCAGGTTAAATTTGGTGGTACCCCAAAAAGGTTTTGTCAGAAGCAGTACACCTGTAACAAATGAAAGACATAGCTCCGCCCACTGAAAAGTTATGGCTAAGGTTATAATTTTTTCGGACAGACAGACAAACGAATAGGACGAAAACGATATACGCCCGAATCTTCGATTATGGGGGCATAAAAATGCAAAGAATATATGGTAGATTTACTAGATTACTCATTAAACGTTGATGATGGTTATACTATTTTTCAGTCAGTTACCAGTTAGATGACGTCATAGGATGTGATGAGGTAGTGATGGGGTAGTTTTACAAGACCGAAGTAACGCGAGTGTGGCTTATCAAACATGCTCCTTCAAACTTGCTGCTAAAAAAGTGCAAAATTATTTCTGGAGACCGAAGAAAACAATTTCAACACGATCTTACAGAAAAAATAACATGTAGTAAGAAACTTTTTCCCCATATATTCCAAAAAAGCTCTGAAAGTAAGGTGATAAATTATTTTAGAGATTCAAAATTTAGATATTTTGCTGAGTATACAAGTACTTGGTACCCCAGTAATAATGTGATTTGATACACAAGAGCGTGTTCTATACACGTGAACAATTTTTAAAATGAGGCAAGCTATTGAAAAACAAGTTGATGAAACAAGGATATCAATAATCTCGTTTGAAGACATCATTTTTCAGGTTTTTGGTCGATACAATGACCTTATCAGCAATTTATACAACGTATCCTTGTGTCAAAATTTAATGTTGACTAGCGTTTTTCGTTCTAATTGATAGTCTATTTGATACACAATACATAACACAATTACTAAGTACAAATTTTGAGGAGAAAATCGTAGGTTTCTCAGATGAGGCAATGTGCTTCGATAGGCGTTAGTGCAATAAAGATTCCTCCTTGTTCAATGCATGCTTTTGATTGCCATAATAAAAGGGACAAATTTGAAGTCTGTCACCGGTATATATGGTGACGTCCTTCTGTACGTGATTTTTTTTTAATTTAGGTGGAAAACCTTATACAATAGATGAAAAGATGACGATACCGAATAGTGATCACTGAATCGATCAATTTTTAATGTTCTTGTAGCTACAAAACGTCCCAAAAGAGTATTGGTGATGATTAACCCTAAAGGTGGAAATGGTACAGCAAAGAAGGACTTCACGGACATCGTAGAGCCGGTTTTGAGACTCTCAGGAATATCTATGGATATAATTTGTGAGTATAATCCTTTTTAAAGTAGAAATTGATCATGGCAAAACATTGGACATTATGTTTTAGTAACCTTGATGCATTTTTCTCATTATTTCAGTTACTGAGCGGCCTGGACATATGACGGATGTTGCAAAAACCTATGACTTTTGTAAAAGTGATGGGTATTGATTTAATAATATATTTTCAATATACATTTGTACATATAAGAAACTTCATTTACAAATGTATTTTACATACCATATGCTGTTTAGTTTAGTTGATATTTCTATTCTTTGTTATAGTTACTCTCTATAATTGACTATAGAATAGTAATACTTGGTGGAGACGGGTCGTATCATGAAGTGGTCAACGTATTGATGAGAAGGAGACAAGAGGAACAAGGCGTGAAGATAAATGATCAAAATGCAGCGTTGTCCCCTTTGAACATTCCCATAGCCATGATACCAACCGGTATTTTCCCTAATTCATCACAATATCGCTTACTCTGCATTTTACCAGATTTTAGTTCTTGTCAAGAATTTAAATGTTCTTGTCTTTTCAGGTACTGCTTGTGGGGTGACAGAATGTAATACAGGAACCACTGATGTCCTTACGGCTGTTCTCCACGTTATCAAAGGTAAGGTTCAGAATGTTCGAACGGCTTTTCTCCACGTTATCAAAAGTAAGGTTCAGAATGTTGTAACGGCTTTTCTCCACGTTATCAAAGGCAAGGTTCGGAATCTTGTAACGGCTTTTCTCCAAGTTATCAAAGGTAAGGTTCAGAATGTTGTAACGGCTTTTCTCCACGTTATCAAAGGTAAGGTTCAGAATGTTCTAACGGCTGTTTTCCACGTTATCAATGGAAAGGTTCAGAATGTTCTAACGGCTGTTCACCACTTATCAAAGGAAAGGTTCAGAATGATCTAACGGCTGTTCTCCACGTTATCAAAGGTAAGGTTCAGAATGTTCTAACGGCTGTTTTCCACTTATCAAAGGAAAGGTTCAGAATGTTCTAACGGCTGTTTTCCACTTATCAAAGGAAAGTTTCAAAATGTTCTAACGGCTGTTCTCCACGTTATCAAAGGCAAGGTTCAGAATGTTCAAATGTATTACCTTTAGGTTCAGAATGTTAGACTGATGTTCTAACAGCTGCTCTATACATGTACGTTATCATCTATAGGTAAGGTTCAGGATGTAACGCTGATGTTTTAATGGCTATTCTCCACGTTATCAAAGTTGAGCTTCAGAATATTAACAACAGACCTTAATTTATTTACGAAAGAGCAGTCCTAAACTTGATGCTACTATGATATATATACGTTACCAAATGAAAAGGGGTTTACTTTCTGTGGTCTATTAGATATTGATATAATTTTTACAATATGTTAAAAATGTACGCACAGGCAGGATCGTGTCATCTCACCTGCTGGCTCTGTACAGTAATAACAAACTCCTAGGATTCGGTGGGACAGACTGTGGTTATGGAGTCTTGACAGATCTCCTGTACTATTCCGACAGGAAGTTTCGCTGGCTTGGTCGATCCCGATACTTCTGTATGTTAAAACAAAACTCATTTCTAATAACATATATCGTTTATTGAAATATATTCTTATTATCATCTCAAGTGATATTTTAATGGTTAGAAGTTGTATTTATAGTTGTTCCAATATGGATGTTTTTATTCAAATCTCAGACGAATCGAAAGTTTGAAGCCACTGTCACCTATTACACATAGTGAGTATCTTATGATGGTTAGAATCTTTGAAAGTCTACATTTGGTTATTTCTATGGTCGTTTTAAGACTTTTATATTATCACATATAATCTATCATTGACTGTATGTTGGCTGAGGTGTTTCATAGCAATTCTTAGGCTTTTTAATACTTACCTGACAACAGAATGTTCCATCCACCTAATCCATATATACATGTATAGGGTTCAAATCGTGTGTGATAGGTCTGCAGGCAATACGTTCTCCTCCTAGGCACTCAATATTGGAGACGCCTTATTCAAATTCGTATTTTTTTTTTTAATTTATTGATCACTGGCCTATTTTAAACAATAAACATAGTTCAAAATATCTTTTTCTCTTCCTATGAGTCTTTCAGTACGTTTTCGTGGAGTCTTTTTGTTGTAAACCGCTCAATTTATCCTAGAATATAGTCTCAACAGATTTTTAATATGTATGTACAGCATACATCAACTTCCGAATAGGTTATAGTTTATGATAAAACCTGATACTTCAGCATGGAGCTCTATTTTATGAACCATGTGTATTTCTGTTATGCATTTGTTTTTTGTTTTTTTTGTTTATCAAAGTTTAAGTTATGTATTTAACAAATCAGAGTTAATGAGCGAAATAACGGAAACACCGGTGAGACGGAGATCTATGCTGAAGACAAGAGGCTTTTAGGATATAGTTCTTATACCTCTGATACAAGTAAAACGTATTCCTTAAAGCATTTCGATCAACTATTCTCGTAAGATGAAGAAAAAAAAATTTAGTTCTTCAGTAATTCCTTAAGTATTCATTTGTTATAGACTGCATAATAAGAAAAGCACCCTCAATTTCTGAAGGACAGTGCTTTTAAACATCACATTGTCTTACAAAGAAACTACATTTAACAGTGACCTTCGATTGCAGTGACCTTCAATCGCACACTTTGGAACATGATGACCGTAAATGGTAACTTCATCTTTGGTGATCAAGTCGTGTTCGATGTACCTAGAGCATTTGTACCTAAACCCACTACAGGCTCTTCCTTTCTGTTTTGTGGCGATGCATCTGCTAGGGTCATGAACAAATTCTTCAAACACATTGGTAACAGGACTCCTATGGTAAGACGGAAAATACTGAAGTTTGAGCAAGAACATAAGTTAAAAATATGTCATAAATAGTCCAGCGATTGAAATAAACAAATTAATTCTCACTTTGATATAATGACTTTCCTTTAATGAACCTAACCATGAAGAGTAAAATATCAAAGGCATTACTCAAGTATCGTTTCTTTGAAAGGAATTTTCAGACAAAGAGTTGGAGGTTCTGAATGCCCAGGGGCTCACTGTGGAACTAAGGGGCAGTCTGGATAGCAAGGACCCGGAAATGGCGACATTGAAGCGACTTATACATCTAGATGGGGAGATATACCAACTTGAATCTCCTTCATTCCAGTTGTGGTATCGATAGACTATAGATTGATTCCCTTTGATAAATGAATCAAAATATAAATGTTTGGACATATTATAAGAAACCTTTGAAACATTTTTATCTTGATGTTATAATACAGTATTTTAAGGGCATGGAATTCATTTAATTTATGAATGTGGGGAATATCTTCTCTGTATTAGATTTTAGAATTGATAAAAAAGTAATCATACCTTTGTTTAATCGATAACATATTTGTCCCCAAAAAAGTTTAAATAATAAAGAATAAAAGATAAAAAAATGGAATAACTTATCATTAATTCTCAGAAATTATTCTCGGGAATTCAAATTTCTTTTACCCCAAATTACATGTTTTTTATGACTTCCTGTTTATATTTTTTCCAGGTACAAATTGGACGTTGTACAGATCTTTTCGAGTTATCTATGAATAGAATGAGAAGCTTTTTTACTTGCACAACAGACATTTAAAAAAGATAATGTAGGAATAAAAGCATAACCTGTTATGTGTATCCTAATCTTCGGCATGTTTGCAAATACATGTATGATTTAGGTAGGACCTATTTTCAGGTATCTGAGAATGGTCTCGGTCAAAACAAGGGTGATCTATCATTTAGCAACAATATCTTACTTGTATAAAATTTTGAAATTTATTCATATCATTGTATACAAACTTGATTTAACTTTCCATATAATTTTGAGGGTATATGCATAAAATGTACATTTAATTTGAGAATAAATGTGTTGAAGGATTTTGGCTTTTAAAATAAAAGAAAGTGTTTGCATCTGTACATGTTCATCTGCAACCTTATCATCAGTTATCCTTTGCAGTCAGAATAAAATGACTAAAAACCTATGTACTAGTATTCAAAGACCTTTATCATAACAATAATATATGAGAACGCTGTTTTGAACCCATGGGAAACCTTATGATATATATTAAATCATAAAATGCACGTTAACATCGTATAGCTAATCATTTAGAAATGTTCGTCAAATATATTATGTATGCTCCCTACCTGGTAATTGTCGAGTGCATGAAAAAGCGTCTATTGATAGACAAGGAAATACACCTGTACATGTACTTTTGCAATGTCTAAAGCATACTAGTATATGATCTATGTACATTTTTTGCAGATAAGAGAAATCAATATATGTAAATATTACACTTCAAAAAGCTGGTCAACCATTTGAAGCATTTCTCTGAAATAGAAATTATGCAAATCAAGAGTTGCAATGAGAACAAAGTATGACCGCCTGATACATCTGTAAAAAAAAAAAAAGGATGATGATATTTATTACATAATTGCATTTTTAGACATATTTGAAAAAAATCAATAAAAACACAATGAAGCATCATGTATTTGAGAAGTCACCAACGGACAGCTGTACTTTGAAGAATGATGTCAAATTAGGACATCCATTGGGCTTGGTCAAGTTGGTGCCGTTTCCTGATTTAATACGTTTTGCAAAAAAATCCCCGTGAATGATGGGATACGACCTGATTGTGGATGGTTTGCAGACCAAAGTGACTTTATACGACGATAAATTAACGTTTGAATCAAGTGACAAAACAGAGAGTGAGTTTACTTGTTGTTAATTCATATTTTAACTCTTTTAAGCTTTTTTGAGAGGTCGTTTTTGGCATAAAAATGAATTACACTGTACATGTATCAGATATTTTACTCCTTTAACAGTGTTGCATACTAGTAGTAGTGAGTTGGATAAGGTAAGGATGTTTTCCTAAATGTGTCATGTAAACACGGGTATGGCGACCAAATTGTGCCATAAAACCACAGTCAAGAAAAATATGACTTTTTGAGAGCAAATCTTGAAATATTGTAAGAATTCTGAGGAGTACCTATGGTATAACGTGTATTTTTTTTTTTTAAAGAAAATTGAGTTTCTCGTATGATAGAAAAAAAAAACCCAGTGAAATAATACTTTCTGGTTGAAATACTTAGTAAAACTGGTATAAATTGTTAACTTGCAGTATTATATTTTAC
Source organism: Saccostrea glomerata (assembly GCA_003671525.1). Lineage (NCBI taxonomy): Eukaryota > Metazoa > Mollusca > Bivalvia > Ostreida > Ostreidae > Saccostrea > Saccostrea glomerata. The sequence continues at coordinate 2,519,533 of PRKT01000007.1, forward strand.
AGATTCACTAAGTCTTGTCGAATAATATCTAACATAAATTGGTAAAAATACACGTCGGCTTGATTTTTTTCGATTAGGATTTCTAGTTGCATTTTCAACTTTGATCATGTTTATTATCTATATTGTTGAAGAAATAAGAAGAATAAGAAAGTTCAATTTTAATATCCATGTACCAGAGAATTAAAAAAAGATTTTTAAAGAAAGTTTATATTTTTAACTTTTCCGTTCATGCAATAGATGTACAGCTATAAGATATTTTTGTGAAAGAAATGGTGGTTTTGTGCCCCAACAAAATTCAATTTGCATTCATTATCAGAATGAAAGAATTCTGATTAGTGCATCGATTGATAATAAATGATATTTCAACAAAGATCAACTAACCTTAAAAGAAGATATAATCGACGAAGTATAAATAGTTAGTGGTTGATGTGTGCTGTTTGTTACTTCCAGTCAGTTTCCAGTTAAATGACGTCATCGGTTGTGATGAGGCAGTGAAGGGATGGTTTACCAAGACCGAGTTTACTCGAGTATGGCTTATCGAAAACGGTGCTTCAAATACGCTGCTGAAAAAATGCAAAATAATATCTGGGGATCAAAGAAAAGATTTTCAACAAGATTTGACAAAAAGAATAGCAAATGGTATATTATCATATGTTGTCTTAGCATTTCTTGACACTTAATTAATTATTGCTTACTTAAACTACATGTATAGAATAGAGTACAATGATTTTGGTATATTTTATTTAACTTTTCAGGAACAAATCGCCCAAAGAAAGTTTTGATTATGATAAACCCTATTGGCGGCAATGGCACAGCCAGAAAGGATTTCCGGAAAATTGTGGAACCAGTTTTTAAACTTTCGGGAATATCAATGGATATACTTTGTAAATATAGTCCATTTCTGGACAATTTTTTAAAAGAATGAAGCATTTTTCAATCCATGTACATGTATCTTCTAATTCATTTCAGTTTCTGAACGTGCAGGACATATGATAGATGTGGCAAAAACCTACGACATTTCTAAAATTGATGGGTAATGCTTTATATAGTTTGTTAACTTGAATGTTGGTCGCAGATGTTGAAATTTGTATAGGATAGTTCATTTTTTACGAATTACACCAGAATAGTTCTTCTTGGGGGAGACGGGTCGTATCATGAAGTGGTCAACGTATTGATGAGAAGGAGACAAGAGGAACAAGGCGTGGATATCAATGATCAAAATGCTCAGCTGTCCCCTTTGACCATTCCCATAGCCATGATACCAACTGGTAAATTTGTTATCGCTAAGATATGTTTTTTATTTTCGGAGTATAATGACGTCACATGTAATAATGTTTTAATAACGACTTGGTCTTTTACCCTCAGGAACTGGTTGTGGGGTGACGGAAAATAATACTGGCTGTAAAGACGTCCTTACCGCTGCTCTTCATGTTGTTAAAGGTAAAGTACATTAAACATAGTACATACTTTTATTTTTAAAATGAGCAAAATTCTTCAATGTTGTAAAATTATTGAATGTTGTCAAACATCTCTGGTGAGATTCGATATATTAAGTATTTTACTTTTTGAAAACTTATGTTTCAAGTCTTTGAAAATGTAACATTTTTCTTAAAAATAATGACTTCTTTTTAATTACATTTTTAAAGGAAGAACTGTGTCCTCACACCTACTGGCTCTGTACAACAATAGTAAACTCCTCGGATTCGGGGGGACGGCGTGTACTTACGGGGTACTGACAGATCTCTTGTACTACTCCGACAGGAAGTTTCGCTGGCTCGGAAGATCGCGATACTTCAGTAAGTTTGAAGGACAATTCAAAAAATATATTCATCATCATATTATCTTAGATTTTTCTGGAGCAAGTACTCATGCCATTTTGTTTTGTTGGATTTATAGTTGTTCCTATGTGGATGTTCCTTTTCAAATCTCAAACAAATCGCGTTTTCACAGCCAAGGTCACCTATTTTACATCGTAAGTTTTTTGTATTAAGAATTATTAAATTAATCATTATTTGTTTCAAGGGGAAGTGAATACATCGTTAAAGGGTTTGCAAAAGAATTCTAAAGCATTGCAATAATTATGCCCAATGTTTACAGTTATATCCATGCATTCTGACGTCTATAAATGTGTTGCAAGAATTTTTTTCATGTAATTAATAATATGCATGCATATGTATCCATAAAATATGAATTGAATGGATGAAAAAAAATAATCCTGTGTTTTGGCCTGTAACAGAGTTACTGAAAGACGCAATAGTGACAGCAATGAGACGGAGATCTTTGTTGAAGACAAAAAGCTTTCAGGATATAATTCGTATACTTCCGATACAGGTAAATAAAAGGTTTCTTGCAAAACGCTTCTTTGTCAAACTTTCATATATATGTAATTTGGCATTCTAAGATTAAACTAGTATATATAAATGAATAAAATTTACTAAGGTACTACATGTAGTAACTGTAAAAATATTCCTACAGTGATCTTCGACCGGAAGTTTTGGAATATGATGACGTTGAATGGTAACGTCATCTTTGACGGTCAGGTCGTGTTTGACGTCCCTAGAATGTTTGTACCTAAACCCACCACGCTGTCCACATTTCATTTTTATGATGAATTTTCTTCTGGGGTTATGTTCCGGTTTTTCAAACACGTTGCTAGGAGGACACCAATGGTAAGATGGGTCTTGTAAGGAGGAAATAATGAACAAAGAGTACAATGTTAAACCGTAGCAGTAATGCTATGTAGTTGTCAAATATTTTTTTCATTAGAGACATTTTATTTTGAAAAAATGACCAAAATTGAAATATATCTAACTGATGTTTTAAAGGAAGTCTCGAACAGTGATTTGGAGGCATTAAATGTCCGAGGATTTACGGTTGAAATGAAGGACAGTTTTGAGCACGAAGACCCGGAAATGACGTTGTTGAGGCGGCTTATTCAGTTAGATGGAGAGATGTATGAGCTGGAATCTCCATCGTTTCAGTTATGGTATGGAAAATGGTTGCAAATTCAGCTACATTTATAAACAATTTCGTAGCATGTTTAATACATTGATCACAAAACATTTCCTGAACATGTACATGAACACGTTTATTTACACTTTTTTTTAATGGTCGGGAAAAACGGATTAAATGAAACCCCCGGTCGGTATATTTCTCATCAAGATTCAGAAACTTTGAAAAGAAATTGTTTCTATGAAAAAACAACAAACAAATACAAAGAATCGTTAAAGATAAATGAAACAAGTAGATAATAATGATGAGAACATTCTAAAACTTTAATGTCCGGGGTTTGATCTTTTTTCCCCCTTTTCATGATAGGTTATTAAAAAATAGTTTTTTTGGTGTCTTTTTCAGGTACAAGCTGGACGTTGTACAGATCTTCTCCAGTTATCTTTGAATCACTCAGATACACAACTTTTGAAAAATGTGATCGTTGTATGCCTTAATATTACTTTCAAATTTTTGAACATATCAAGGATTATTTTATATACGCAAAAGTAAGCTTTATTGTATTTTCAGTTGATAATCTAAGATAATAAATTAATAAAGTTAAAGATATGAAGATAACGAAAAGTGATCACTCTTTGAGAATTCTTTAAAAAATAATAATATAGAGGGCACAAAACAAGGAGCCCTGAAAATTCCAAAGGTGGGATCAGGTGCGTGTCTATAATAACCTTGAATTACTAGTGCAGTTTACAAATGAAAATAAAGCAATCAAACCCTTTATACATGTATCAGTTTACAAATCATACACTACATTGTATTTATTTACTCAAACTACACAAGTATGTTCAACTAATTTTTTTGTAAATTTTAGTTGTCTGAGCTAGTTATTGTATGGTGCTTTCTTTTTGTCCTTGCCACATTCTTCGTTTTTCATAAAACTGTATGTTATGTTGTAATGTAAGTTGTATTTTTTAATGGCATAATTACCTCCTCTTTACAGGTATATGCTATATAAAAATACTGCGTATTTTATGAATAATAAATAAATATATATTTCATTTTTTATTGTTTGAGTTGGACATGTAAATCACCAGGGCAAATTAGTGTGTTTTGCTGAACCCTAATGAGGCTAATGTAATAACTTGATAAACCCAATTTCAAATAATAAATTGCATCAAATATGAAGATCAGGCTAAAAAAAGTCATTTAATATTAAATAAAACAAGTCATGGGCAGAGCAAATACGGAACTCTAAAACACCAGAGGTTGGATCAGGTCTCATGGAGGAGTGAGCATCCCGTGCAGACAGGCGGTCACGCCCGCCGTATGCTCCTTGTCATGATCCATAAAACGTAAAATCTGTAGACAACTCGATGTGGGCTGACAATTCTAGTATGAAAACCGTCTGTCAGCATTCGACGTAATGACCGTTCTTGCTGACCTTATCAACTTATTTTTGTCAATAACTTACCTCATTGTAGACATTGTCCGCGCGTAAATCATGCTCTTTCGTATCGAATAAATTGCGAGACATAAGTCCCATTTAAAGGTGCTATGAGTATATTGCTATATTTATAAGAGAAGTTGATATAAACTGAAAACTTAGATTATCATGTTTAATCTGAATATGCGATTCTTCTTTCTTTTTTTTTTTTATTGAGTACTAGTATATTTAAAAAGCCCATTTGGCGGTCTGCAACTAAAGTGAATCTTTTAATAACAATTTAAATTTCCCGCATGTTTTAAAAATGTAGAGGGGAAGTTTCTTTGACGTACAATGTATGACACATGCCCGAATCACAATATCAAAGAAAAGTAATTGTGACGTCATAATCAACATACTCATTGTTACGTCACCAATAGTTTGTGTGTTTTTAGATACAGTCATTGCCTTGGAGTTCTGTAAAGATCATGGGTCTTTTTCAGAGCTGCTTTGCTAAAAATAACAAAGTAGGGGTAATGAAGGAAGAGATGGAGGCGTACGAAAAAGTACGACGTACAATGGTTACAGAGGAAGTAACAAAAAAGAAAGGCGGTGTGGCCTTTGATCTCACCTTCGTTTCAGAGGAAATCCCAAAGATGCCTCCACCCAGATTGCTTGAAAACAAAAAAGAAGATTTTGAGAAATGGAGAGGTAGGTGTTCATGTATATCCATTCAATGAGGTTATTCCGACTAAAACTTTTTTGACCAATGTATAGTAGGTATCAGTTTGTTCCAATTATTGGGAATGTAAGACTTATGACCAGGAAAAAGTATCAGTATTTGTACCAATTTGAAATTAAAACATAATTTTATATTTGATTATCTTTATGTTTGACAGAATCCCAGGAAAAAGCCCAGATCGAGAAACAAGAGCGGGCACAGCAGAACAGAGAGGAAGCCCGTATCCAGAAAGAGATTGAAGTGGCCCACAAGGAGATGGAGAGGCTCGAGAAATATGTCAACATCGATAGCACTGCAGAATAAATTAGACTCTTGTTCATTGACTAAATTTTTAATTTACACAGTGCTTTAATCTGTCATTTTGAACATTGGAACCAAAGAGGGGACACCCGAGGTCTTTATTTGCTTTGTTTGGCGATTAATTTCACCTCTTTCTTTTTTGGCCTTATGATGTTATAAAACTTTCAATTCGCAATGTGGGCCTTGGAGACAGATCTAAGCCTAGCATTGCGATACAAAATTCAACTATTCCAAATATTCACGTCTTTCTGAACTTTGGCCCTATAAATACTCATTCCGTCAGGGATCAGGAATGGGTATAACGTTGGAACACCCATCCCGTTAGTGATCAGGGATGGGGGTTCCTCGTCAAAAATTTTTAAATTGTAAATGAAACATCCGTTTAGAGATGTCCAAAAGCTCCGTTGTCCTCTCTTTTTAAAAAAACTGGTATTCAAAGGTTTAATAAACCAATTATTTGCAAGCATATTATAAGCATGTGCCACGGTATACACATTTTGCAATAAATTGAAGCATAAATGGGACAGAAAACGTTATGATGTGTTATTTTTTAGCAACTTACTGAGGTACTAATGCTATTGGTTGCAAGATCAATCGTTTTCCTAGCTTTTGAAGAACTATTCAATTCAAATAAATACAACATCATCAGGTGTGTTGAATCTTTTAATTATATAAATTTTATATTAATTTTTATATTTCCACCCTCTTTGTAAAGAAAAAAAAAAGTACTGATCCAAATATAAAATACCGAGCATTTAGAGGCAATGTAAACAAATAAAATCTTTACATGTAATATATTTTTAAAATCGTCAAAAAATAAGGTACCTCTTTGAATGAGAAGAGATGGGGCTTTCATATTTCACATGAACATTACCTGTGGCAATACCTTTCCAAATATGTTCCGATTTTTAACCCCGTGACCTTGACGTTTGACCCACTTTCAAACATTTTAACATTACTTCAAAATCATAACTTTTGAAAGAGAAAATAATAGTAGGGTTTTTATATTATACATGTATATTACCTGTGAAGGGCCTTTCTAATATGTTTTTTTTTTTTTCAATATAACTTTTGGTTGAGAAAAGATAAGGCTTTCATATTTACATACATGTATGACAAGATGTTTCCGAACAAGCTGATATACCAAAAGCGCGGGGGGGGGGGCACGATTCTTTATTATCTCCATATATTTTGTTTCATAAAAGTCAAGGACAGATTATTTTAATATTTTCAAAATGATCAAGGCGAGCATTATTTTTTTGTTTTTCCGGAAATTTAAGTATTGCAATAAATCATTTATTATTATGTGGCGTAAATGTTCTTCCTGTTGTTTTGACACAGATAAAACTTGCTGGAACTGGAAGTGCGTTTTGGACTATTTAGTCTTTGTAGACCTTGATTCATTAAGTTTCAGTTTTAATTTTTTTGTGTTTCTTCACAAAATTTGCGCTATTGCAAAAAGATGCGCCGCTCTGTCTTCAGACTACAGAAACTGAAGCCTCAAAAAGTGGTTAACTCAAATGTCCTTGGACATCATGTTTGCAGTTTTCACACATCATGTAGACGCCAAAGGGTTTTAACTCTGGATACCGTGAATCCATATGTCAAAAATATGGAGTATGCTGTCCGAGGACCCATTGTAATACGGGCAGGAGAAATCGAGGCGGAGTTAAAAAGTGTAAATATTGAACAGTTGCATAACCTGATAACCATAAAAGAAGAAACGAAATTACAAAATGATTCAATTATCAACTAAAACTAACGTTTTTTGGTTTTTGGAAAAAGAGAGATTAATTAAACTCTGACTGGTCTCATGTATTTTTCTATGCTCAGATATTTCCATCTCAGTTTAAGCTGCCTAAATATACATTGCTTTCCTGTTATCTGAACATCTCTTAGTTTATTTCCTTGTATAACTCTTTTTAAAAATGCACTCTTATGATTTTTCAGATCTTTATAATAAATCAATATTGTATGTACGATAAAAAACACAACACTTTTAAAATATGTAACATTATCACTAAATAATTTATTGTCGAAAATATGTTGGTACTTTTTTTTAATGACAAATTTACTAAATTTTTTCATAATCTTGCACTTCAGGGTGTCAAAAAGGATTTCAAGGATGTTATAAGGGCAAATATTGGGGATTGTCATGCAACTGGTCAAAGGCCATTAACTTTCCTCAGGCAGGTAATTCATTGTTTAATTTTAAAGATTATTTTATTGTGATTTGTTTTGTTATATTTTTGCAATTTATAAAGGAGGATTATGGTCTGCTACAAAAAGTGCATTGTTTGGCTATATTTCATTTCTTTTTTATCTAAAAAAAAATTTTGTCTACATGATGATGCTTTGCAGGTCGTAGCCCTGTGTACAGACCCTGACCATTTGATGAGGAATCCAGAGTATCCAGATGATGCTAAAGAGAGGGCTAGAAGAATCTTAAATGACTGTGGTGGACAAAGCATAGGTAATCTCTTTAATGATCACAAAATTGTTTTTAATTCAACAAGAAAAAGTGGGGAGGGGGGACATGTTGATGAATAGAACAATAGAAAAAATTTGTTTTAATGTATAAGTGTAAATGTTTAGGTGCCTACAGTGACAGTGCTGGTGTGAGGGTGATTCGAGAAGACATTGCTAAATACATCAAAGAGAGAGATGGACACCCTTCTAATCCTGATGACATTTTCTTATGTACAGGAGCAAGTGATGGCATAAAGGTTAGCAGTATTAGGTTTTATAAAGAAATAGAAGGTTAAAAAGTAGTGACAGCAAATGAAAAGATGATGGTTAATATCATTTATTGTGGATAAGTTTTGAAGAAAAAAAAAACAAGATATTGCTTTGTTCTTTAATCAATGGTTTACCTTCCAAGTCAGACAATAGGTGTCAATGCTGTGTAGTCTTTTTCGTAAAAAATACTTACCAGGTATTTTGAAGTAATATTGCAATTTCTCTAATTCTAGACAATAATGAAGCTGTTGATGACTGGGAAAGATGGAGCAGAGAGGGCAGGAGTTATGATTCCTATCCCCCAGTATCCACTGTACACTGCCACTATAGCTGAATATAATGCCTATCCAGTAAGTATTTACTGTACACTGCTACAATAGCAGAATAAAATGCCTATCCTGTAAGTATCCACTGTACACTGCTACAATAGCAGAATATAATGTCTATCCTGTAAGTATCCACTGTACACTGCTACAATAGCTGAATATAATGCATACCCTGTAAATATCCACTGTACACTGCCACAATAGCTGAATATAATACCTATCCAGTAAGTATCCACTGTACACTGCTACAATAGCTGAATATAATGCCTATCCAGTAAGTATCCACTGTACACTGCTACAATAGCAGAATATAATGCCTATCCAGTAAGTATCCACTGTACACTGCTACAATAGCAGAATATAATGCCTATCCAGTAAGTATCCACTGCACACTGCCATAATAGCAGGATGATGACTGATGAGTGTCTTCTAAGTAGGTAACTTATTCATATTACAATCCCAATAAAAGATAGATAAAAAATGAGTTTAAATTTGTAATTTTCAACATTTCCATGACTGAACTAGCTATAACCTAGATTGAATACATCATTATATTCAATTTGATGTTTTGTTTCCTTCTGTTGTAGATTAGTTATTACCTAGATGAAGATAATGCTTGGTCATTACATGCATCAGAACTCAGAAGATCTCTTAACGAGGCTCGTAAACACTGTATACCAAGAGCACTAGTCATCATCAACCCCGGCAACCCTACTGGTAAGCCAATAATAAAAACAGCAAAACCTCACTACATGTATCTCTAACAACTATTTCTTAAATATCATGGATATGTCAAAGAGTTTTTGAAATCCCAGGCATTTATCAATATTTTACCCTGGATATCTGAAATCCTCAGGTACTCATCTCCATCAAGTTTTAGATAATCAGGATTGACTGTGTATATACTAGTAGGATGAACTATAAAAGAAATTGTAATAGAACTTAAAAAAGTTTTTCCCCCTTTTGTTGTTTATTGCATTATTTATGTGTGCTTAATATTGGTATATATGTGTAAATTTGATTACAGGTCAAGTTTTATCCAGAGAAAATATTGAAGAAATTATCAAGTTTGCTAAGGAGGAGAATCTCTTTTTAATGGCTGATGAGGTAAATAAATTCCCAGGCTTTGATTGAAATTATGAACAGCTACTTCTATCTAACATTGTAAAAGCACTAAAATCAAAGAGTGGCTGTTCATTTAATCAGAATGTTAAAAAATGTAGATTTTTAAGGGGATGAAAATTTAAAAATGAACTATTTTCTTTCAATGTATTGGTAAATTTCTCTCATGAGCATTTAAGATGTATTTAAAAATAAAGAAAAAGCGAGTTTTTAAGACACTCTGACATTTTTACAGGTATACCAGCACAATGTTTATGCAGAAGAATCTAGCTTCCACTCGTTTAAGAAAGTCTTGATGGAGATGGGGCCGGAATACAAGGACATGGAGCTGGCCTCCTTCATGTCCACCTCTAAAGGTTTCATGGGCGAGTAAGTTGTCAATAATTCTATGTAAAACTAAGTACATGTAAATTCATAGAAGCATTCAAAATGTCGTGTTTTATCTCATCTCTAACTTTCTTACAACAGTAAGTAACGACTGATTTTCACTCTATTCCGATATATAAGAACGGTTTTAAAACGTGTGTTATTTCAGATGTGGATTCAGGGGAGGTTACTGTGAGGTCATTAATCTGGAGCCTCCAGTCAAAGCCATGCAGGTCAAGTCCATCTCAGCTAAACTCTGCTCCTCTGTGTCTGGCCAGGTATACTGAGTTCTGAAATTTAGATACACAGACATGTGATATGAAAAGAATAATAAGTATTAAAATATCAGTCTTTAGAAACTGTTTGGTTGAACATGGTATATTTATTAACTGCACACTTTAAAAAAATTAATTTAATAAATGTTTGATTGATCATTTGTTGTAATGGAGTGTTTCAAATATTGATGACTCATTTTTCCATAAAACAAGTTCCTAATCATGTCAATGATAATAAATAATGATTCTTTTTTTTTAGGTAGCCATGGATGTAGTGGTGAATCCCCCAAAACCTGGCGAGCCATCGTATGACCTTTTCATGAAGGTAAGTCCCAAATCTATCATTCTTATTAAACATGGCAGTTTTGAGCCATGCCTGTTACAATTATGACTTGGCAAGTCAAATTCAAGTACTAGTTAGAATTTTGACTCAGTAACTCATGATTCAAATACATGTACTGGTTAAAATTTGACTGAGCAAGTCACCATCCAAGTAAGTTTACTAACGCAATGTTAACAGGAGAAGAACCTAGTGCTGGGTCAGTTGAAGCAGAAGGCTGGACTGGTGGCTGAGACCTTTAACTCTATGGAGAGGCTGTCTTGTAACCCAGTACAGGGGGCTATGTATGCCTTCCCCCAGATCTACATGCCAGAAGCTGCCAAGGAGGCTGCTAAGGTAAGATTTACATGTTCAGTAGAGATCAGAGGTGAGGTCAAGGTTACTGAACTTAAAACTATTGATTTAGGGTGAGGTAATAACTTCAAAGGGGCAAAAGGATCTGAAATCTGCATTGATCATGATTTCTTCCATAATTTTGTTGTAATAAGATTTGCATTAAAGATAAACACCTCCTTTCAAAGATTCTCAGATCAATAAATTGTTTAAGAAATAGTGACAGAGTTGTGGAATGGATTTACACATGTAATTTCACATGATTCTATAAATTTTACTGTATTTTTAGAAAAGAGGAATATCCCCTGATGCCTTGTACTGTTTTGACTTATTGGAAAGCACAGGAATCTGTGTTGTTCCTGGATCAGGGTTTGGACAAAAACCAGGGACCTTTCACTTCAGGTAATTTTCAGAATTTGAAAAATGTAGATGTTATGCTGAATAGAATTGTTAAAATAATCTACAGTTACACTAAGTTCTAAATCTTTTTGCATCATTACTCATAACTTTACTTACTTATTTACTTCTTAGAATTGAAGTTTTGTTCTTTATTTCCACCCTAGGATCATCGTTTAATAATACTTACATATTTTACTTCTGATATATTTCAGGACAACCATACTTCCCCCTGTTGACAAACTAAAAGAAATGATGGAACGCTTCAAGAAATTCCATATCGGTTTTATGCAGAAGTATAATTAATTACAAAGAAAAAGTTGCCCTGTGTGTTATTAATAAGGATATCTGTTACTGAAATTCTAAGGTCTGCAATATTGTCACAGCTGTGTAAAGATTTTAGAACTGATGCTTTATTTTGTATTAAATGTTAGGGAAATGTTGTCAGTGTGAAATGTGTGAATTTTAAAAAAGGATAAATATTGTGGATAATGTGAATCTCTTTGCCAAAAATATATACATGTACTAGTATATATTATTTTCTTTGTAATTTCACCATTTTTATTCAAATATTAGTGCTGTTTGATACTAAATTACAATGAAGCGCATTGAAGTGGTAAAATTTTCCGTTTGGATGGAACGTTTTGAGCTATCTTAAGACACGCCCATTTCTTTAGAAAGGAAAAATCGGTCAAATGATTCAATAGAACAGGTATTCCAAAAATATAATAGCCAATCAAATTGACGGTCCACATAAACAGCGAGTAAGCACGTGTTCGACTTATACATGTGTTATGCTAACTCCAATAAACATGATAAAATCATAATTATGTACAAATTTGTTGCAATGCGTGTTTTACAAAAGCGGGGACTCTCTATATAGTTGTTTCTTATTTAAAAATCTTCAATTTAGTGTAACTCATGTTGCTTGTCGCGGAAAGTGGGGTGTCCTAAAACATTACGACGAATATTTCTTTCTCATTTCTAAAGAAATGGGCGTGTCATTATGTTATAAATGACGGTCAAAACATGACTCAGAACGTTTCATTCAAATGGAAAATTTTACCACTTCAATGCGCTTCATTGTATATTGTTTCATTCTACAAGTACTTACATTTTTTAAGTATCAAATATGTTGTAGTTAGGTGATCTTAAAAAAAAATGTTTGTTTGCTCTCTCCTGACCGACTGCCTAAAAATTTTTTTTTTTGCCTAAAAGTGGCCCAACTTGAATTTTTTAAAATCTCTTTGAAACAAATTTTTTTTTATTTATTCTCAAAAAATATGATTTAAAACTTTAGCATCAAAATTTCAATTTTCTGAAAAAAAGAAAAGATTTTCCCACCTTCCTACTGACCCATTTTTTTTTTAAATTTTGAGTCAGAAGAGGGCAGGCAAACGTTATGTTAAAGCTGGCCGTACCCTTTTATTATTGAATATTCAATCCTTGCCAATATAATGAAATATATGTATGTGGCTTAAAATGTAGTCAGATTTAATTATTGGATAAAACAAAACATGAGAATGAAGACATTAAACCTATTGAAGTAATTTTGATGCTCTTGAACCATGTTCAATCATTGTTATTTTTTGTATTTTAATTTATAGAAAATAAGAAAAAAAATAGTTCTTTGTTATAAACAAAATTTGCATAATGTATTTTTATATTACATGCATAATTTATTGTGTGATATAGAAAAATGAAAAAGGTCATAATTGTATGTCATTTGCTAAAAAGTAATCGAAGGGGTTCGTACAAGGATTGTGTATCAATTTATCATATGATTTTTTGCTGCCACTTTTGAAGATTGCAAAGCTTTCTCCACGTTTATTATATCTTAGACTAGTGAATTCCCATGTATATTAAATATGCAAATAATATTTGCCTAGTCATGCATAGATATTGATTGGTGTCACCAGTCTGCCACACTTTTTAAGCACAGTGTCTTTTGTGGAAACTTCTTATAAATGCTGATAAATTTGATTTTTTGCTATTTTTTTTTATTGCCAAAATTTTGTTGAATGAAAGTAGAGTTTACTGGGTAATAAAATTTTATCTTAAATTTTTTTTTTATCTAGCCTTATTGTAGCTGCAAAACTGTAGCGTTATGGTTTTATATATTAGTCTTTGACCATAATGCTACAGATCCTGTAAATGCATATAAGTTGCAATTTATGGCACAAGATTTTTTGCGCACATTTGGGAAGAATTCTTCAGGCAACAAACTCACTTTTAGTGAATTTTTAACAATTCAGAAAAAAAATTTTATCAAGCAAGTTAATCTGTTATAGAGACAACTATAAAGGGTTGAGAGGTGGATAAAATATACAGATTGGTTAAAAAATGTGTCTAGAATTAGGGAGTTAAATGTAATTGATTGACCTGAATGCTGGAAAGTGGAGAAATTCTCCCAAAAAATGCGCAAAAACTGTTGCGCTGTAAATTACACCTTTTTTGCATTATGGGATCTGTAGCATTATGGTCAAAGACTATATATATAAAACCATAACGCTACAGTTTTGCAGCTATAGCCTTGTTGGTGATGAAAGAGCTAGAGTCTTGTATTTCATCAATTCCATTGACCTTAATAATAACCCTCTTTCACACGCACAAATCATTTATGAATGAATGATGGAAAATATTATATCATACATGCCAACTTTCCCGATTTAGGCGGGATCCTCCTGATTTTACCCTCTCATCCCGCTTTCCCGATCGGGAGAGAAAAATTGCCCTAATTTCCCGATTTAAAAAAAAAAAAAAATCACCAAAATTTCCGATTTTAAACAATGTTAAAAGTTTCCCTACTGCTGAACTTGTTTATTCAATGCACACAGCTAACTTTCATTGTTTATTTAACCAGGTGTTAATTATAGCCACAGGAAATCACTTCACGCTTGAACGCACGCAGTTGTCCAGGTACAATTAAGGGGACGACCATTTGATCCTGAGGGGGGG
>PRKT01000007.1:2535336-2595116 GCA_003671525.1 Saccostrea glomerata
CCCCCCCCCCTCAGAATCAAATGGTCGTCCCCTAAGTAGCTTATAGCTTGGGGCAATTAAGGGATTATCTTGTCAGTTTTAAGGGATATGTAAGGTGAAAAACATAGATTAACGTGATAATTTGTTAGTCATTTATTTAAAAACATAAATTAAAGACAATAAAATACTAATCAAACCATAAAATCGGAATCCAAAGAGATCGTTTTTTGAAAACGAAAGTAGAAAACTACAAAGCATAGCTGCTAATTTTATCTACCTATAATGTAAAATATTGTAAAGTTTGCCAGTTAAAATATTATGAAAAATTTAAAATGAAACAAGAGTATGTCAATTAGAATTTCTTTTCCCTCCCTTCTCCCAAAAGTAATATTGTAGGTAAGGTATGAGCATGGGAAATACCCACATGGCACCATCAAGCCTAACAAATTTCATGACTGTAACAAAAATATTTCTCTTTTGGGTAGGTGGCCCTTACCAAAATATTGACCTTCTGGCAACATCTTCTGGCTTTATTGCCGCAATATTGCAGCAACATTCTGGCAATACATTGCCGCAATATTGCGGCTATATCGTTTTTCGTATGTAAATTAGTTTTGCGGCAATATTGCCAGAAAGGGGTTGCGGCAATATTGCTGCAAATCATGACCCAAATATTGATCTTCTGGCAACATCTTCCGGCATTATTGCCGCAATATTGCGGCTATATCGTTTTTCGTATGTTAATTAGTTTTGCGGCAATATTGCCAGAAAGGGGTTGCGGCAATATTGCTGCAAATCATGACCAAAATATTTTTCTTCTGGCAACATCTTCCGGCATTATTGCCGCAATATTGCGGCAATATCATTTTTCGTATGTAAGTTAGATATAAATTGGTATTTAATAGAAATAATGATCTATCAATCTAACAATTAACAAACTGTGCTGAGGAATATAACAAACAATAGCAAGCCACAGGGTCAATAAGAAATAGCTACTTCTGCTATTCTTTGAACAGATAGAAAATTATGTTGATCATCATAATGAAAATCAAGATATGTTTGTGAAACACTGTGCGCCTGGTGGCAATAAAGTTTGAAAAAGCTATTTATAGCATATGGGTCACAGTCAAGGTCACAAGGTCATTGATCTTGGTGTCATTTGAAAGAACTTAATTAGTGGAGTATGCATACTAAATATGAAGTCTCTATCTCTTATAGTTCAAAATTTATGGCAGAGGATCAAAATGGCTATTTTTAGCATATGGGTCACAGTAAAGGTCAAATTGTCATTGACCTTGGTACTTTAATTAGTGAAGGGTGCATACCAAATATGAATTCTCCATCTTTTATGACTCAAAAGTTATGTCGAAGTTTCAAAAAATCTATTTTAAGTATATGGTCACAGTCAAGGTCCCAAGGTCATTGATCTTGGTGTTATTTGAAAGAGCTTAATTAATGAAGGGTGCATACTTAATACAAGTTCTCTATCTTTTATGGCTCAAGATTTATGTCCAAGGTTCAAAAAATCTATTTTAAGGATATGGGTCACAGCCAAGGTCTCAAGGTCATTGACCTTCAGGTGTCTTTTGAAAAAGCTTAATTAATGAATTATGCATACTTAATATAAAGTCTCTATCTTTCATTAATTTTAAGTTATGATGAATATTCCAAAAAGCTATTTTTAGCATATAGGTCACAGTCAAGGTCACAAGGTCATTGACCTTGATGTCATTTGAAAGAACTTAATTAGTGGAGTAGACATACCAAATATGAAATCTTTATCAGCTCTCATTGGTTCAAAAGTAATGGTGAAGGTTAAAGTTTACAAACAAACAGACAGGACAAAAACAATATGTACCCCCGATCTATCGAGACGGGCGCATAAAAAATGTTTATAGAAACAATATTAATATGCCACTGTGAAAATGTCCAGCAACTCTGCATTAATTTTCAAATAACATGCTTTAATTCATCTTTTCCTGCTACTCTAGGATATATAGACATACAAGTCTAGTATGCATGCATCACAAGCACTAATTGAAACACATATAATTTTTCCAATTTTATCTCCATTGAATCATTCATCTCAAAAAGAATATTGGTTTTGACTCACCAAGTCTGATGATATGGAAACAGAGTACACATTCCTATAATTCTGCTTAAATTCTTTTTTCTAGTCATTCCACACTATGCAGTCTTACTACTCATCTTGACTAATCCCACTGTACACAATTAACAACTCTAATCAACTTGATACAAGTCAGTAATGAAGCAAAACATGCTTGCCTTTGAATTCCCTCCACTTTATTTAAAAAGAGGAAGTAAATGACTGAGCATGCTCAACAAATGGCTCATGGGTAATCCTAGATGTTGCCAGAAAGTTTTTTTCTGGCAGTATTGCCAGAATGTCACCGGAAGTTGTTGCAGCTAGCGGTGATATTTCATTTTTTCTGGCAGTATTGCCAGAATGTCACCAGAAGTTGTTGCCGCTAGCGGTGATATTTCACTAATCCAAAAAGCTTGTTTCTGGTGACAAAAATGTGTTGCCGCAATGTTGCCGCAATATAGCAGCAATATTGCTGCAATAATTTTACTTTGGTAAGGGTGGTATAAATTTCTGTAAATTTAATATCTTATTAGAATTTCTAATTAATTGAAATATAAATAAAAAAACTCTAAAATGTATCCAGAAACAAGACTTTACAGTATCAAAACCTCATATATTTTTTAGCCTTTGAAAAAAATGATTTTAAATAGTTGTACAATTTTCAATTTTTCATTAAAAATGTGTCCTGGTAGAAAAAAAAATGTTGTTTACATATGTAACTAAATATCCATTCTTTAGTGAAAGAGGCACCTATTTTAGCAGAAATATTTCAATTTTAGAAATAAAACATTATTTTTTGTGTTAAATTAATCCTTTAAAGTTGTATTGATAAGTGATATCAATATAATAAATTTAATAAAAGATCATTTCATAATCATTTAATTTCACGACAAAATGCCGCGAATTTAAAGCTTTGAAAATTGTCGTCGCCCATGGGAATTTTCAAAAGTTGGCATGTATGAATATTCTACATTGTATTTTTATATTGATTACATGAGATATCTCAAACTGATATCATGAGATTATTAGGGTAAAAAAAAATCGCTCCCAGTGTGTGTTGAGGTCTGATGTTTGAATTGGACTGAACATGCTGAGGGTTATGCCCCCTCCTCTTTTCAAAGTTGCCAGACCTGTATCTACGAATATACATGTACCATTTTAAAATACAATGTAATAATGTAAACGGGGCCCTGATCTTCACAAACAAAACCGGAAGTCACAACGGATTTGGATTTCAATTTTGAAGCGCTACATTCCGGGAAAATATTTTCCGGAAATCGGACGAAAGCAGTAAAAAGTAAAATGGAAGGTAAGTTGGTGCTGAATCTGAATCGTTTTTCGTGATTCTTCAGTTCTTGTAGAGACTGTTAAATATGCATGTGTTATTATAGAATATGTACCTTTAATCAGCGGATTAGAATAAATACACAATATGTTTTGCTGTCTTTGTACAGAACCTAGAAGAAAATAGTGAGCTAAGATCAAAAACGTCAGAAAAAAACTCTATAAATGTTATTCTTTGAAAATCCACAGCTATTTGAGTGTTGATTAACAAATATGTATAAAATTTTAATTGGTTGGCACATATCCACAAACCATAACCCCATACCTGTGACTGAGAAAAACTGGATTACCTTATGATTTATTTTATACATTCTTAAAAAAGAGTCTTAACTATTTGCTTTATTTGGTGTCTCCAATTTAATGATAATACCAAAAATGTTAGATAGTGATATATATATTTAAGTAGTGTACTACACAATATATAATCTAGGAGACTTGGCAATGACCAATTGTCCTCCCCTTGATTCCATAATAAGCTGTTCTTTTACTTAAGCCAAGTTAACTTATAAGGACAAATTTGTAAGCCAGTGTTTTTTTTATCTGTTATGCTCAAGCCTTGACAATTAAGCAATAAAACTGGTTCAACCATTGCTATTTTACTCCATTCAAGGTACTGTGGAATCATCAATGTGTGTGGGGATATGGCTGTCACAGCTCCTTAATTTTTCGGGTTGGTCCTAAAATTTTTAGGTCCGGTTTCGGGTTTTTCGGTTCAGGTATATAATAGAATAAAATAAATCATGATTTGATTTACATTCAACTAAATCAGTTTATTTTCTGCTTAATCTAAGAAACAGCAACATAATGACTGGTTAAAAGTAGCCTCCTGACTAGAAAAAAAATTTGAACCAAATGATTCAAATCACATTTAGTAATATTATAATATTGGTAATATATTAATGAACCTTTTGTTTTAGACACCATTTTATGGTAAAACCTACTCTATTGTCAAATAAGAACCGAACTCAACCAGAAATAATTATTCTGCTGTTCCGTGTCATTTCGGGTACCTGTGACAGCCGTAGTGGGGGACCAATGTTTGTGGATTTCGTGGTTCACCCTTATCCACGAATTTACCTCCCACTAACATTTTTTTGTCAACATATTTATTTATTGAATCTTCTGTATACCAGTTACCCACGGAATTCAGAATTGTGTCCCCAGCCAACAAAATGTAGCTTACCCACGGACATTGACCCCCATGAATTAAAATGATTCCACAGTAGTCCTCATCGAAAAGACAGTAAATTTAGTAATCATGTGGCATATCACATTATCCATGTTTTTCTACATGCATATATAAAACCTCACTTCACATGTACATCTCTTCTCATATGTCAAAGAACTTGTAGTTCTCATAAACCAATAATCCTTCTGTTGCAGAGCTTTTAAGTAAAACTGGACAAAAAAGAATCTTCTGACTGCTAATTTAAAACATGAATGTTAACTCATAAGGACTACCTATGTGGTGTTGGTCCATAAAAGGTCACTTCTGTATACACTGTGTAATCAGGAACTGCTAGTCTCCAAGTTACCAAGTATTTTTATTGTTTATGGCTGAGTCTGCATTTGATTTCATTTGAGATTGTACAGGCAATGAATTTGAAAAGGTTTTTAAAATGCATTTCCATTCATGTCTTAATTGTGGAAAATCCCTAATTTCTATTTTATGAATAATATATTGTTTTGTTGTCTCAGCATACAAGCATTGCAAACACCTAAAAATCTAACATGATCTAAAAATATATAGTCTTATCTACCTATCATTCATTAATTATTAACAAAGGATTAAAAATAACCCAGATGTACATAATGTCATATTGATTAGGTCTCCTCCTCACTTTACAATCCTGTGCAATCCTGTGCCACTTAAGGGGCCCAAAGCTTTAATTTTGTTTGGAGTTAGTTTTGTTTAATTTTGAACTCAACTAAAATTTTCATCCAACAAGGCTAATGATTACTGCTTTTGCTCTGTTGGATTATTTATTTTCACACAACTTATTTATAATAATATACCATTTTGAAGTAAAGTATGCATGTACACTCAGAATGATACAGTGTCAGACAAAGGTGTTCTAGTTTGTCAAAGGAAGATTGATCTTAATTCTCTCTACAAGTCTTATTTGGGCAAATATCTTGCTATTCCAATTTGAAGAAGACTAGGATCTATTTTTAATCAGATATTACACAGAAATTCAGTCATCAAAAGAAAAAAATTAATGTACGCATCCCTACAAAGTATGTTTCAGGTTCAAAGATAAGCCCACAAATGGTGATTTTCATTCTAACTACCAGTAGTTCTGACATTCCTGCTTGAAGATTGTTGCTTCAGGAGTTATTTATGATCTCTAAATATTTATTTTTGCAAGTTTGACATCAGAAAATTTGCAATAATTGCTTAAAGTTGTCAAATTTTATGATTCTCCTTGTCATAGTCAGAAGCACATGATAAATGCATGCAATAGCTGTGGTCTTAAAATGCTGATTGGATAAAAATTGGATTAACAAATTAAAATTTTTTTCCTTTGTGGAAAATTTCTTGGTGTGATTTTCGGATCAAATTTGACTTAATTACATTTAGGAGCAGGTTGAATGGAATTATGAACTGTTGATTTCGATTTTAAAGGAGGCTTTTTTCTCTAATAAACTTAAAAGGTTGTGTAAAACGGATCACTAGTTTGACCTAGCAGTGCAAGTTTGGAATTCCAGATTATATAGATTTCTTATCCAGTTACAAGGCTTATTCTATTAACACGCAATTGAACAGGTTACGGCACTAGATATATTAAAAGTGATTAGTCCAATATGACTTTTAATCCTGTAATGTACTGATTTAAATACCAGGGAAGGGGTGATTAGGAATTGTTAGGTCAGTTTATTTAGCTGCTGGCGGTCTTATCTGTGTGTATTGCCAGATTGGAGAGACATTTTTGTGTCATGCTTGATAAGCCAAGTGTGAAGGAGATAAAGAGAAATATGTAATCTAATGTTATGGATGGATTTATCAATGGACAGGGCTAGGTAAATTTGCAGTATAGCTTTGGGTAAGAATGTGTAATTTTCAGATTTGAAATTTTATTTGAAATGTTGTAAATGAATATTTTATCAGCATCAGCATACTAAGAAATTATCAGATACATTTCTGTCAAGATGACAATGAAAACCCAATTTATAAATTATATATTAAACATTTTGGAACAAAATGTACGTCTACCTGTCTGTGATAGAAAATATATCTTTTCATGAAAAGTTTGTTGTTTAATGTCCCTCTCAAGAATTTTTCACTCATATATAGACCCCACCACTTGCTGGTGGAGAGCTACAAAGTTTGAGCAGTGAGGGATCTTTTTCCTGCCAGCATCTACTAAGATTCAGGATCTGGGTTTATACATTCTCATCCAAAGGACAAGTTTCCAAGTACATGTACTACAAGGGGATTTGAACCCATAACCTAAGGTTCAATTCAAATCCTTAGTCTTAGTCTGCATCTCTAGAGCAGAAGCTCTTGGTATCCACTGCGCCATGTTGCCAATTTTAATGAAAAAAGTATCTTACATGGTTATGAAATAAATAAATTAAACATTTTGGAACATGCTCCTATATGAGTATATTTTTAAAGAGTACATAACATTCCATACATTGTTTAGTTGTATACAAAATAAGAGGTATGCAAAAAAGAATAATTTATTTTATGGTCTTCTTAAGTTAATACCTAACTTCAGTATAGGTATAACTATACTATGTTTTTCTTTCATGGAATATAATATATTCCACTTCTTAATTTGTGTATCACCCATGTGTGTTCAGTAGACATTTTAAATGTTAATTCTGAGTACCTAAATAGCTGTATGCATAATTCTCCATAGCATCTATGGTATGTTTTGGTACATAGTGTACCGGTACATACCTAATTAAGATAAATGAAGAAGTGATAGAGTTGTGTCCCTTGTTAGAGCTCTGGGCAGTGTGGTGATTGATCACTAGACTGTGTGTTGTCAGTACGCTGTACAGAAGTGTTGGGAGATTGTTTACAGTTGTCTGTGTGTGTACAAGGTCTACCACAATGTAATTACTGGAGGTAAGAGTGCAGAATGAACACCATGCTCAATTAGAATGTGACATACATGGTAACTAGGTTTTTCTATGCATAATGCATCATTGTGTGAAGATCCCTTAAATTTATTTAGTTAAATCTACTAAAACTGAGTTGTGCAAGTCACATGAATTATTATTGTGAATATTAATTGCCAATGTATATTTTTTAGAAAGAGAAGATGTGTTTTTATTATATGATTTTTAACATGAATGTTATCAGAGCACAGTATTGGAGGAAATACCAGAAATTTAATTTGATTGTTTCCTGACTTGCCTCAGGTGCATATGAACAAACTAAATCATATTTACTCTTATTTCAACCAATCAATACAAACTAGAGATTTTTATCAGAAACTTCTGGTTTCATGTCTATTTGTTCTTTGTCTAATTTTAAAAAAAAAATGGTCTTGTAATTTTGTTCTTTTTAAATGTGATGAATGCTAGCAGGACACAATTAATAGATTCCTCTGGGTTAATTTGGCCTCTTTTTGAGTGTCCTCAGTACTCTAATAATTGCTTTCTTTAGTTATTTCTTTGTTATGAATTATTTAAATACAGACATTATAAGATTTAGAGATAGCACAGACTTTCCTTTCTTTACTTTCTACCGTAATTAAATCATGAAAATCAGTCTTCGGGGGTCTAGAAATCTCTATAAAGATTCCAGTCTATGTATCTGTCAATCACATCCTAATAAGACTGCATAAACTGTCTAAATCCTAGATAATATTCTAAGATATAATTTATTTTTTGTATAATAAACATTCACGATTACACAATTCAGCATAAAATGAAATTGGATTTTGCCTGTAGACGATGTAATTTTGTCTCTTTACAGATTTAAGAGAGATGTTTTGAATGCTTCCTAAGCGAGGAGAGAATCCACATGTCGTGGTCATTAGTATGCTGTTATGTCACAGAGTACCTCACCTGACCAGGTAAGACAGGTGAAAATTACAGGTGTGTCTCCGAGTTACATAGCACGGTAAAAAACATGAACACTAAAAAATATTGTCTGGTAGATTAACCTGGAGATTACTGTTACAATCTCCACTGCAGGTTATATACATGCATACTATACTACTATAGATAGATCTAGTATATTCAGTATAAAATTTAAGTATTATTTAGTAAACCAGTATCAACAAACAGAATAGAGACTTCGTATTCAGTATAAAATATAAGATAAAATAGTATAAATACAATTGTTTTTGCAAAAATATGCTTGAAATTACATATATTCCATGAAATGTTTGAAAAATTTGAAAATTAAAATTTTATAAATCGTAAATGAGTTTTCTTGGTTCTCCTAGGAACACTATTTAGCATTAGTCAACTAAGATTTATTCAGGAGGATTAAATTCTGTAATTACACTCACACTCTAATTGTGCAAAGGTTAGAAAGAAAAATGTCAGGATTTCTGTTAATTCTATAAATCAATATTACCAAATTTAAATAGTGTAGATTTTAACATATCATTTCTATTTCCTTTGCAAACTATTGGCAAATAAAAGGTTTCTCTGTGAAATATCTGCTGGAAGGCGTATTATATAGGGACTACGTAAATATTGACTGAGAGCAATACTCTATAGTTATCTTACTGGAATCCCCCTAGATCTATGTCCTATCGTTTTATCTAACACTCTATGTGGGGCCTTCTGTTTATATGGCATCAGATGTACCTGTTCTGTTGGAGTCTAGTCATTGGATATTAATGTGTCAAAGTGGTCTAAGATATTAGCATTAATTGAGATGCAAAAACCACAATTATTTATGGAGCTTCATTGTACTGTTCTGAATTCTGATGTTGGGATTTAAAAATAAATTATATAGTGTACATATATAACAATGGAGCTATCTGAATATTAAAGGATGGATGTTAAGGTTTGTATTTGTCTTAATTAATTTTTCTTCATCACATGAAATAATCAGTTAAAATATTTTAACTTAATGGAATGGAATGTTTCACTTTGCTATTAAAAAGTTTGATTTAAAAAAATGTCAAGTGCTTTTTGCAAGCAATTTAAAGTAAGTGTCAACAGATACTTTCAACTCACGAAAATCGATATAAAATTGAAAGATAACTTAGAGCAAGGTCAGATTGAATTAAAAAATTCCATTCCTAATACAAGAGTCCTTTAAATCAGACGTAAAACTAATTTATTTTTCTACATTGATATAACAGATAAGTATGTGACAACTGCAAAAAGATCTAGGACAAGACAGAATGTTTCTACTTGAAATCTCAAGTGTGTCATGTACAGTACATTAAACACTAATAAACGGTTTATGTCTTTACATTTGTACACCGATTGTCCATAAAGTTTTTATGGCCCATTTTAGCTCATTAATGCTGATGACTGGCATTCTGGATGTTTTAAGTGTATACTAAAAATTATCTGGTCTATCAGACATTACAAGATAGATTTATGATGGTAAAAATGATATTCAGATCCATGTAGATCTTTTAACATACTGACACATAACAGGCACCTTTGTCAGCATATCAAATGCAATAGGAAGGTACGAAACGATTCTTCTTTTGAAGTTTGCTCTCCTCATCTCTACAAAGGTAGTTAATAGGAAACATCCTGAGAGTTTGTGTTGGTGGAATCTGTCTGTATAAACATTTCAATGACAGGTATATATTGTTTTACCTGTCTGTGTGGGTCATAACCCAGTTACTATGGAGTTTGATGTACATCTGACTATAAATAGAATGGTCGACCTTTTGTCTCATCAATGCACTCTAAATCTGTGACAGACATGAGGATATACATGCATCAATAGCTTAATTAAATGAATTTGTACCAGTGCTGAGTGGTGTCATGTATTTGTTGTTGAAATGAACGAGTGCATGCTCTGACAGTATTGACATGATTTAATGCACTGACAGCTTTGTCAACAGATTTTATTCCATTTGTTTCAATGGTGGATGGCTTTGATTCAGTGATTTTGAAAATGAAAGACAAAAAGAGCAGGAGGCATGAAAAGGCTTTCATGACTGGGTCTTTAATGTATGCACAGTAAAACAATACAATGTGTATACTGTATAAGCCTAACTTTTGTTTTCTTAATAGTTTACCACAGTCAACATGCTTGAACAAATTTCTGCGTAGTATAAGCAATGCATAAAACATTTTACCAGAAAGGACTGAGTAAACATGATTTTCCAATTATACATGTAAAAGGATGAAATTTTTTCACTAAGTACATGTTATAAATCCCAATATCTCTCTAATCTAGTGAAATGTTTAGTGCATTTATCACCAACAAGAGAAGAGGTTGTCATTATACCATATGATTTGCCTTTCAACCATGGTTTAACTTGTATGCTGGAAGTTATCTGAAAACCAGAAAACTTTGTGAGCTAGATAAAACATTTACAAAGGAAACTTCATATGGAATACTGTTGTGATAAATGAAGCATTAGTTTCTCCTGAGAAACTCAATGGCTACTGTACCAGTGGCCCTGATAGAGGCTGTGAACAGTGCTCTCCAAGAGGGGAAGTCCCTAACCTGGAGGGTCCACGGAGGGGAGGATAAGATCATGATGAACATCATGTGGACTCGAACCTCTGTCAATAAAAAATCTCTTACCGTTAGACCGGTTAAACCACTGCCAGTGGTATGGCATTATGTTGTCTAGAACTGCAATGAAATCTGAAAGCCGTATGATATTTCAAATTAGAAGGGATTAATATTTGAATACATTCAAATGCTTGGCAATGTTCATAAGGGATGTTTTATTTTATGATTCACTTAAATATATGAAAATGCACTCTTAAAGATAATTTAATATATCATGTGTTTTTTTTTCCAGGCATCTTCTTCCACTGACTCTAAGTCTGATGATAGCTTTAGTATAAAGGATCCTTCCACTGTTAGTGTACCTAAAGAAGGGCGTCGCCAGCTTCCACCAATACCCAGTCCTGACACACAGCTAGCCATGGCATCAGAAATCAAACAGAGGCAGAACGCCATGCCAAAAAGTGGTGGATCTAACGGGCATGGACAGCTGTTTACTGAATACAAACTTATGGCTGAATAGTAAGTGTACGAGGGTTGTCCCAAAATTTCGTAGACTGAGCTCATATCTTTTAAAGAAATTAATGTATCTTTATAAAATTTTCAGGGTGGATAAAGCGTGTTCTTGGCAGATAAATTACGGAGTTTTTTCATGGTTACTTGAAAAATTTTCGAGTAATAACATTTAAAGTGATATCGTTTTCTTACACCCGGAGCAATCTGCAACGTCAAAAAATACAAATGTCAGCCGTTCAAATTTTTGGAGAAAATATTTCAATTACCAGAATCAAATTCTTAGATTAAACGAAACGGTTATAGTTATAAATGTAAAATATCTTAATTACTATGATATGATCTATTATTAAAATATGTAAACAAAGTATATGCATGTATAGGTATGAAATAATAATAATTTGAAAACGTTATATTTTTACGGTCTTTTCGTCTGTTTTCTCTAATGGAATTGCACAATGGAATCTTGCTAATTTCTTAGCTTGTCTTTTATTTTAGTTACTATTTATTCACATATACATAGAGAAACCGTTTTAGTCATTTTAAATACTAAGGATGAGAAGAAGTTTCCTAATATACCAAACATTTATGACTGGTAAATTTCTGTAAGAGTTAATTCAGGATCAAAATACTTGATCATGGTCCAGTGCGCCGCCTGGGCCAACACAGCCGCCATTTTTCACAAATTCGGATTTCAACCCCATGTATATAAAACGTTATAAAATTCATATTTGTCAAAGTATAAACACCAAAATTTGAGGAAATATAGTTAATTACCCAATATTAAGAGTTTTCATATCCATTAAAAAAATGCGGGGTAGTAATTACTTCTCCGTAGAATTTTAAATATAATATACCAAATTTTAACTGCAACTTTTGGGTATTGCGCCGCCTTCCTACACCAGACAATGAAATGTGTCTTTTAAATTGGAATAATTTGTGTAGTTACTCCATATTTATCCATAAAATTGTTAGATAGTGTTGGTTTAATCTATGTACGAAGTTTCATTACTGTATGACATAGGGTTCCTACAAAACAACGCTTGTCTACGGAATTTTGGGACAACCCTCGTACTTTTGAAATGCCATCAATTAAAAAAGAAAACTCATTTTCCTGAGAATGAAATTTGGAACGCTAATGGACTACTTTCATCTTCTGATGAAAAATTTACATTAATTTACTCAGTATTTGTTATTGAATTTTACTATTTTATGTACCTTATTTTGCTGTCTTTTTACAGTAATTTGCTGATGTCACACAAAGTCCCCGGCTGCTATGCCATACCCTCTGCACTGACCCCATTGAGTAAATATTCATAATTTTTTTTGGCAACGTACATTACACCATTTTCCATTGTTTATGATTTTTACATGTGTTACATTTGAGGATAGATATTCTTTATTTTAGAGAAGTATTTTCTGCATGTATATATAGGATGACAAATGATATCTGTAATCATTCTTTTCAGTTTGGCATGGGGTGTTGTTCATCAGGCAGGGAATGTATCAAGAAGGGGTTTTTAGATTTATTCTGACCATTCCTGAGAATTTCCCCGATGGAGATTGTCCTGTAAGTTTTTCACGATAAGGGTTATCACATGAAAGATGTTTTACCGTTTTTTGGCCTGCTTAGTTATAATACATTTACAAGATATATAGCTTGTATTGTTAACATTTTGAAACAGTCTATTGTCATATTTATTGATAGATTCACAGACAAGTTAATAATGTATTGTTCAAACTTAACATATTTTGCAGATATTTTTGACTACAAATTTAAATTATACCTATGTGAATGTTTTCCTTTTTAACTTTCCAGAGTCTAGTCTTTTCATTCCCAGTCTTTCATCCTTTAGTGGACCCAACCACAGGAGAGTTGGATGTCAAACGAGCATTTCCCAAGTGGAGGTAACTCATTTGTTACAGAGAGCTCAGTACCGACATTATAATATGTATTTTTAAAAAATGAAAATCAACACTCATGAGAACATTGAGTCTTTAGAACATTTCATGATGCATCTCTATGTTCCTCAAAATTATAGGGGGACTCCAAAATTTTTTTTTCAGGAAAAGTACAAACCATATATGGCAGGTCCTGCTTTATGCACGTCGCATTTTCTACAAAATAGATACCAAACTTCCCTGGAACAAAGAAGCTGCCTCATTGTATGTATTAGTGTTGGTGAGAAGTGCTCTGTATCTGTAGAAATATAGTTATTCTTTAATTACATTTGAAAGTCTTGAACAGCTAATCTAAACTTTGCTAAGAAAGAAATAAATTTGAAATGTTATTTGTTTTAAAGATATGTGCATGTACAGCACCCTTGTCAAATTGCTCTCCTATTTCAAATGAAAAGATAGAACCTTGCACCAAAAAAAAATTAATTACCACTGCATTTATTAGGAAGAAAGCTGTTTCTCTAGATTTCAGTGTTCTAGAATTTATGATTAAGATTAAAATCAGCCATTCTTTTCTTCAACTTTCAACTCTAGAGGAAGGGGGGGGGGGGGGGGGTATAGGACTTTGGAAGCATGAGTGAATGTATACTCTTGTATTTTTGTACCTGAAATTTTTACTATTAAATTTAAGGTATGACAATGAGCCAGATGCCTTTCGAAAAGAAGTCTTGAAAACAGTGAATACCAGTAAAGAGAAAATAGAGGAACCAGTTAAATCAGATGACCCACATATACTCAGGTATAGCAGCAAAGGTTAAACGACATTGTGGTTCACATGCACTAATACCATAGTAAATGGTAAAAGATACAAGCTTACTTTCTTTAGTCTCTTGAAAATTTGTCCATTTAGTTGCTTGTTGGTTATCAGAAGTAAATTGCATACAAGTAGATTCTTGGTTAACACCTCATGTTACATTGAATCAAAATTTTAATCCTTGAAATAAAAAAATATTTTTATTTTTGATGTATTTGTTAAAGGTACACATTGTATTCTTAATGACAAAAGAAAGACAAACTATTACATGTCTAAGTAATCTTGTAGGTTCACCCCTCTTGACCCAAGTGTTCATGAAGAAGTTAGAAAGCAGATGATGAGTATGCAGGTAAATTGCACAGGTAATCTTGGCTTGGTGTGTGGTCTGTTAACACCTACCTTTTTACTTACTTTTTACTTACAATTAGAATCTAATGATAGTTTTCTGTGCTTTAACCTATGTATATTATATGTGTATACAATAATATTATATGTAATCTGTATAGTATGTAATTGTATCTTAGACTGACTTTTTTATATGCACTTTGTAGATTTTTTTGTAGCAAAAACATACTTTTAACAGTAGCTTGCCATAGGTAGAAATCTACATATATTTGCACCCATTCTTGATTATCAACTTATGTTTTTCTCTCTCCATTTTTAATGCTTATAAAAATCTTTGCTTGATAATTTGTATGAATTGTTTGAAAAACTTAACTGTAAATTGACTGCATTAGAATATCTCCATCAAATCCACTGTCATAAAGCAAAGTGTCTACTTTAAGGAATATTGGTTTGTGACTTGCATGCATATGGGAAGATATTTAAATTTGCATGCAATGCTAGAAACTTTGGTTGCTGTAATGGTAATTAGGATTTAAAGACCCCTCCCCGACCAGTAGTTTTGCAAAACATTTCTCGAATAACCTGGAAGCAGAAAGCTGCAGTTTAAAATTCTTTTGATAAAATTTGGAGTTAAATTACTCAAATTTAAAAGAGTTATATACATTGATTATACTTTATACTGATTATACTTTCTACTTTGAAAAAGAAAAATATTGAAAACAAAAAAGCTTTTATCAGTGATCATGTATATTATCAATACTTTTTTACCGGTAGTTGTTGAAATTTATACTCATCGTAAAGAGGAATGCATGTACTGTGCTGAAAACTGTATCAATTAATTAACAAGAGTGTACCATGATAAAATAATGCCAGTTATTAATTATAAACTTTTTCCATTCTTCAGGTCAGCCAAAGTGACCCAGGGGGAGTTAAGCCAGGTCTGTCGTGGATGAAACCAGGAAGTGTTCAGATTTTCGCCAGAGAAGATTCTGCCTTAGCATAATTTGACCTTGTTTCCTTTTGTCTTGGTGGAAGCGGACTCTTAAACAGAGTTAATGTGATTTCTAAGAATCATGCAAAACTCTAAACTCTGGGTGTGGGTTGAGCCATATATTCATCCCAAAATGGTGCTCATTGCATTTGTTTGTTTGTTTTCTTTGTCAATGAAACACACGCACAGTTGAAAATGGATATTTAATGGAGTGTTTTATTGATATTGTGAAACACTTACCATGAAAATAATCTATGCATGTATATCTCTGTATTTTCATGTTAAAAATTCATTTTTTAAAAGAAGATACATGTATTTTGATATTTTTCTTTGACAAACTTGAGATGGTAAGTTATCAAACTTTTATTTTTTGAGTTAATTTTGTTTCAAAAATGAGTATTTTTCAGATTGTTATAAACTTGAAAAATATACTGTATTAATTACAGTGAGAATATTTATTATTATTAAAGCATTCACAGTATATATTTTTAATTTTCTATCTTTCATATACATGTATTTGAAAAAAATAGATAAAAAAAAAATAAAAAAAAGATTTAGATGAAAAGATTTCTGTGCAATTGTGTATGGTATTTTCCATTAAAATTGATATTATAGACTTGTAATGAATCCCTGACGATTCGCAAGCTGTACATGTATTTATATGCTGTGTGTTTTCTGTCTCTTAATCTTATTTTCTTGGGTGATCTGTGTTGAAGCAATTTCATCTAGTGAGAGGACAAAACCATAGTTCTGTGCCAAATGTAGGTTGTTTTTTTTTCCTTTTTTTCTTTGCACATAGCGAGGAACTGCAAAGAGATGAAATTTGCCATGACTTGAAATCGTATTTATGCCCCCCTTCGAAGAAGGGAGGGCATATTGCTTTGCTGCTGTCCGTCGGTCGGTCGGTCGGTCTGTCGGTCCATTTAGTTTCCATTCATTTTCTTTACAACTGCTGCATATACTGAAATGAAATTTGGTATACAGGTTTATCAGGTAAATATCTAGGTCAAGTTCTGTTTTGGGTACGATCACACCATTTTTGACAGAGTTATGCCCCTTGGACTTAGAAAAATTCCATTTATTTGCAGTTTCCGTTCATTTTCTTTGCAGAGGTTGCACATATTGAAATGAAATTTAGTATACAGATGTTTCAGCTGAATATCTAGGTTGAGTTCTGTTTTGGGTTTTATCGCACCTTTTTTGATAGATAGATAAGCCCCTTGGACTTATAAAAATTCCACTTATTTGCCGTTTCCATTCATTTTCTTTGCAGAGGTTGCACATATTCAAATGAAATTTAGTATACGGATGTTTCAGCTGAATATCTAGGACAAGTTCTGTTTTGGGTTCGATCACAACCTTTTTGTCAGAGTTATGCCCCTTTGACTTGGAAAAATTCCAATTATTTGCAGTTTCCGTTCATTTTCTTTGCAGAGGTTGCACATAATGAAATAAAATTTAGTATACAGATTTTTCAGCTGAATATCTAAGTCAAGTTTTGTTTTGGGTACAATTGCACCATTTTAGACAGAGTTATGCACTTTTGGACTTAGGAAAAATCCAATTTGGGGGGAGGGGGGCATAAGTGTTTTACAAACATCTCTTGTTCATTAAAGATTTTGTTCTCTGCAGTCTGCAAATCGGATAATTTGTATGTTTACTAAGTCTTTTCTTGTTACATTGTACTTGTAATATTAATTTTGTCACTCTCATCTGAAATGTTGTGCATGTGTATTTTACTCAGTATGGTACTTTATTGAAACATATCATATGGTTATATTATCACTGAATAAGTTTTTATGAAAATCAAAACAATAAAATTGATATATTTATATAATTTATGCCTTGTTTTCTCAGACCAGATTGGACACAGTTCTTAATTCTTCATTCCCATTTTGTAATTTTATATCAGCAAGCATTCAGAGAATATTGCATTACTTGTTCCCTAGTGGCAAATGCACTGCAAATTTAAGACAAGAATTATTATGTTGATATACTTTTGCAAGTGAAAATTCAAAAGCAAAATTGAAGATGTATTACTATTTCTGAAGTTCGTATATTCATTTTTCATATACCGGTACTGTAAACATATTACATTTGGCTGTGTATTTTTTTTAGCGGCTTTGGCGGATCGCAGCAACCGCTAAATCAAGTACATAGTTAAATGTCTTGTATGTATACACAAAAATAAGAATATGAAGAAATGTTCTAAATCAAATCAACGCTAACTTATTCAAAGTTAATTTCCACCAAATATCGTACATGCTGAAAATAAGGTATCATTATTAAAAGTCTAGGAATTTTTACCAACAATTGCAGTTTAGTGTGGTAGGGTAATTTGTACTCGGTTAGAAATTACTAATATCCTTTTCGCTAATCACGTGTGGTTATTATTCACAGTAAATAATGTAACTGAATTAAAAATAAGAATACTAAGTATCCCCTAACCTGGAAATATGAGTAAATAAAAGTGTAATGAATTGATTTTAAAATGCTTAAATCGTTTAGAAATAAGAAAGATTTTTAAGTAGTTTGTGTTTGCAATATTAAGAAGAATCTTATTTTCTTCAAGATTTTACAAGGCGCTTAACTCCTGGGACTTAAAGGTACTTGGACACAGATTTGAAGTCAATATTTTCTCTATAATATTACGACTTATATATTTTAATAGCATTTCACACAAAAATTAATTAAAAATCTTATTTCATTCAAAAGTTATTAAAACTTCAAATTTTTCGGCGGGTTTGATTGACACATGCTTGCACTTTCACAAATTTTAACCTTATTTTTTATACTTAGGAAAAGTGGCAATCTTGTGTATTAATGAGAAATATTAAAACTTTTATCCAGAAAAATAATTTTATTTAGAGTAGAAATGTTAGAAAGCAAAACTCCTTCACACGTATCGTCATTCCGAACTAAGAGTTGCGTACAGGGTTTAGCAAATCGAGCACACTCGTGTTATGTACACAATTTTTGTAAACAGGGCACGAGTTCTGTTTTTGTTGATGTTTACAATTCACCGGGTGCGTTCAATCGTCACAGTCTGCTTACCACAACTGCACGGACTGACAATATATTGTGTGTTTGTTTTGCTTTCGAACATGTCTACTCTGAAATTTCTGGATTATAGTATTAATATTTTTCATTTATAAATACACAACGAGATTGCCACTTTTCCTAAGGATTAAGAATAAAATTAAATTTGTAAAAGTGCTTGGATGTGTCAATCAAACCCGCCAAAAAAATTGAAATTTTAATATCTTTAATAGGAAATAAGATTTTTAATTAATTTTTGTGTGAAATGCTATTAAAATATATAAGTCGTAATATTATAAATATTATAGAGAAAATAATATAACTTCAAATCTGTGTCCAAGTACATATAATTATCATAACAAAGAAAAAAGAAGTGTCTGTGGGACTACTTTCCCTTTGATCAATGACATAGAGTTGTAGCTTATGCTGAGACGACGTAATTTCATTCTTTTGCGAAAATCTCTCTCTCTCTCTCTCTCTCTCTCTCTCTCTCTCTCTCTCTCTCTCTCTCTCTCTCTCTCTCTCGGATAAGCTACATGCACAGGAGTCTGAAGTTTTTACTGTTAAAAAAAATCCGGACAAAATTTCACCCACCCTCAACTAAAAAAACCCAGTTTTTTAGTTGAGAGTGGTAATTTTATTTTCCGGATTTTATTTAACAATAAAAACTGTGTCAATCGGAACATCACTCGGCCTTTTCCGCCAAGTCAAGTTTTTTCTCGACTTGACGGAAAAGGCAGAGTGATGTTCCGATTGGCTATATGTCAGTGATTGTGACGTCACAATTGCTATCCTTGGTATTACGTCAGTTGTAGTTACGGATCATCTCCGAAGGATCAGTTGAAAAGAAAGAAAGCGATTTACATCAAGGATAACTTGTCTTTTACGGTCTGCAGTCTTCAGTAAATGAGGAAAGAAACGAAAAAGAGGGTAATGCCTAATTTTGAGAACTTTTTTGTTAAAAAAAAAAGAACTCCGTTTCTTAAATGATTTTATTTTATCGGTAGATGTATGTTTAAATAAGTGAATCTTTAGTAACCCCTGCCCCCGTATTAAATAGTCGGGGTGTTTTTAGCGAATTTAGCGATTTGTCCTTAAAATTTGGTAATTTATTTTTAGTGAGATGTTATTTTAGCGAATTTCTTATCGTTCTCATTTACCTACTAGTATATAAGTACAAAACATTTAGCGTTGTACTTGAAATAGCGGAGGTGTCTTTCCGCGAAAAACGCTTAAAAGAATACACAGCCAAATGTACAGTAATGCCAAAATTAAATCCTCGCTAAAAATTCTACTTTCACGGTATTCTAGGAATAAGCTAATATAGAGTTGTAGCCTAGCCTAATTCTGTACTGTCGTAATTTCATTCTTTTGTGAAAAGGGATCTTTGGTCATCCCCCCTCTCTTTCTGATACGCTATATCAGCGATTGTGACGTCACAATTGTTTTCCTTGGTATTACGTCAGTTGTAGTTACGGATCATTTTCAAAGGATCAGCTGAAAAGAAAGAAAGTGGTTTACTCAAAGGATAACTTGTCTTTTAGGGTCTGCAGTCTGCAGTAAAATGGGGAAAGAACCGAAAAAGAGGGTAATGCCTTATTTTGAGAAATGTTTGTTTTATTACTGATTTATTACTGATTTTTATTCATCAGTAGATGTATGCAACTTTTCTGCAAACTAGCAAAGAATAAATAATGAGATATATAGGAACTTTTATGCATTGATTATAAAATAAATTAAAATATGACAAGCCGTTATAAAAATGAAATAATTTTTTCCCATTTTTCTTAATACATGTGTACATGTATCCCCTCACGTTTTGGATTTTGTTTGATGATATTTGTTTAAGTGAGTGTAGCTATAGTTATTTTTCCCCATATTTAATAAATTGGGTTTTTGAATGGTCTCAAAGTGTAATATCGGTATATAATAATTTTCATCATCGATATTTGATTTGAAATCTATATACGCTCGTAACGTGAGCGATATCATTTCAGATTATTTTTTAACCATAAAAATTAATGCATTTTCAAAAGTAGATCTTACATGAAAAGTCTTTGTACAATTGAACTTATTTTCTTTACTCCTGAACTTAACATACATGGTAAATCCTCAACAAAATATATAAATTTTGTCACAGGAGACCCAAGTTCCAGGTATGGTTTTGGTGGTCATGATACTTAGGTGAGTGTCAAGGCCCATGGGCCTCTGTTAAGACCGGTTTAAATTGAATATTGTCGAAACAGAGGCCCATGGGCCTTGACATTCACCTAAGTATCGGGATTTTCAGGATATGACCACAGAAACCATACCTTGAACTTGGGTCCCGTGTGACAAATTTGTAACCTTCCCAACTGTAGAATAAGCTTAAGATAAATTTGTGTAACATTTTTTATGCGCCCGCATCGATGGATCCGGGGCGTATATTGTTTTTATCCTGTCTGTCTGTTTGTCTGCAAACTTTAACCATAACGTTTAAACCATAAAAGATAGAGACTTCATATTTGGTATGCATACTCTACTAATAATGCTCTTTCAAACGACACCAAGGCCAACGACTTTGTGACCTTGACTGTGACCTATATGCTAAAAAAATCTTTTTTCTGCAAACTTTAACCTTCGCCGTAATTTTTGAACCATGAAAGATAGAGACTTCATATTTAGTATGCATACTCCACTACTTAAACTCTTTCTAATGATATCAATGTCAATGACCTTGTAACCTTGACTGTAACCTATATGCTAAAAATAGCTTTTTTATCTTCAAACTTTAATCTTCGCCATAAATTTTGAATCATGAAAGACAGGTACTTCATAATTGGTATGCTTACTTCACTTATTAAGCTCTTTTAAATGACACCAGGGTCAATGACCTTGTCACCTTGATAAGGACTTACAATAAATCTGGAAATTTTTGCTGTAGATAAATTTTTAGCAAATTTGCGAGTTCATTGCATTCGCAAAAATATTTTTCTTGAAAACAATTCAACAATAAAAAAAATGTAAGTAAAGTAGTGGTCATTGGCAAAATTTTGAAACGTAAAAATTAATCAACAGCATTTTGACCCAGAATCGCAAAATAAAATCGACGTAAAAATTTCCAGATTTACGGGTGTATGCTAAAAATAACTCTCTTGAACCTTTATCATAACTTTTGAGCCATGAGAGATAGGGACTTCATCTTTGGTATGAATACTACACTAATCAAGTTCTTTCAAATAATACCAAGGTCAATGACCTTGTGACCTTGACATTGACTTATATGCTAAAATAGCTTTTTTCGAACTTTGTGCTGCCGGATGCATAGTGTGTCACAAACACATCTTTTTTTTCATATATATTTCAGAGTGCTGATGATTGTTGTGACATTCCAGAATGTACCTCAGAGTCTGCTTTTAAGAAGATGGCATCTGGCGAGGTTCAGTTTTTGGATCATTTTTTGAATCAATGAATTTTAATCATTGAATTAAAGGGAACTACCATAATCTGAAATCAGATTTGCCTTACTTTAAGTTATTTATTTTTTTCTGCAGATCACACGAAAGTTTTCCAAAACACGACAAAAACAAGAGATTAGATTATTGAAACAGAAGGTGAGAAAAAAATATATAAATATATTGTTATTCAGTTTTAAGACGTCTGTCTGCATTTTTATGTTAACTTCAACCTAAAACCTCAAAACTGCCCATCCTCATTTTCTAAAAAAAAGAAAGAAAAATAACAAGAAGTAAACACAAGAAATTCATTTTTTTTCATTGAATTTCATTAAACATGAACTATATATGGAGAAAACTAACCATAATTAGACCCAAAAGTCAATTGAACGAATTCAAATTTAGAGCGGTTCAAACACAAACTAAAATATTAGAGGTGGGATCAGGGGTCATCTAGTGAAAAGCATTGCATTTTGTATGGTCACATTTGCCGTGTTTCCTGTTATGATCGAAAAAAAATAAATACAATATAGTATGTAAACAAGATGTGTTTGTGAAACACTATGCGCCCGGCGGCAACAAAGTTCGAAAAAAGCATATATTTTTAGCATATAGGTCACAAGGTCATTGACCTTGACGTTTTTTGAAAGAGCTTAATTATAGGAGTATGCATACCAAATATGAAGACTCTATGTCCTATAGTTCAAAAGTAATGGCAAAATTTCGAAAAAGCTATTTTTTGCATATAGGTCACAGTCAAGGTCACAAGGTCATTGACCTTGGTGTCAGTTGAAATGGCTTAATTAGTGGAGTATGCATACCAAATATGAAGTCTCTATCTCTCACAGTTCAAAAGTTATGGCGAAGGTTAAAGTTGACAACAGACAGACAGACAAACAGACAGATAGGAAAAAAAACGCCCCGAATCTATCGATTCGGGCACATAAAAATAACCTTACATTAAATTTGAAAAAAAAAACGCCAGTCAGCATTGTATAATAATAGATTGTATTTGCTAACAAGGTCATCGTATAGACCATAGAATTTGCAAAAGGATGACTGAAACGAATCTGATTAAATTCTAATTTCATCAACTTGTTTGTCCACAACTTGAATTGCTTTGAAAATTGGACGTACGACGTATGACACACGTACAACACGCCTTTGCGTATGGATTCAGTCATATGGAATACATAAACCCCGTATGAAGGTGAAAAAGGTATACTATGATGTATATTTATAATTCTTCATTATATAGAGCGAGTTTCACCATGGAGACAATCCAGAGACAAAACGTACAGACAATTTTACTTTGAAATTGGATGAGCAGATTTCAATGATGCTGAAGATGATCAGAGCGGAAACTGTAAGTAAATGAATTTCTAGAACTCTTCATTCTTTATTCTCTGAAGCGAAATTCAAATGCTATTTTACAACGTATAAGTCAGCATTTCTTCTTCAAAATTATCAAAGATAAAAGCAAAAGGTTATACTAATATGTAAATTGGACATAAAGTTACAGAAGGGAAATAATCAGCCAATATACACAAGATGCTATTTAAAAGTTTGTGCGATTTTTTTCATCGTATTTAAATGCCCATTACCGCAACAGCATCGCACTCTTTAATTAATGATAAAATAAGATATGTTTAAGCATTTTTTTGCATTACTTCATATATGTGCTACTATATGCTTCAATTGTTTCAATATGAAATCTTGTATAACATGTAACACTTCCATCTATAAACTTGCATAATTTTCCCCCAGGAATCTGTAAATTTAGGTCCGTCTTCGCCGTCCACCTCTGATGGATCTCAGTTGCCCTCCACTTCAGGCCAGAATGAAAAAGCCAGCAAGTCGGTATGTAACTGAAATATTAAAATTTGGTTATTTCATTCTTTTATGTCAACTGACAATTCACACATTGAAACCCCCCTCGAAAAAACACACTAGCACACACATCATGTTACACATTAGTAGTAACACAATTGAAAAGATACTTACAATCTCATATTTTCATTGGGTCAAATTTTTAGGTTTGAGAATAGGATATTGGTTAATGGGAATTTCTTGATTAGACAAGTTTTGAATAGTTATCATCAGTTATGTATATAAAATTTTTAAATTTCTTGGAAGGCATGACATTAAGGGTCCCTTGTACCTTAAACATATCGAAACTAAACCCCCACAATAATCTGTAATGTATCATTTATTTTCAATGATATGATGTATTTAAAAATGATCACTTCTTTTTGGCAATAAGAAAGACAGGCGGTGTCATGAGAGTCAAAAACTACTCGATATATCGCCCAGAAAGATTTAAAAACAAAAAGAATGTATGAATTAACGACCATTTGACCTCAAATTAATAGGGATCTTGTTGTCTAAAATTTCTTTGCAAAAGCTCACAAGCTTCTCGACAGCAAGACAGACGAACATGTAGACAGACTGAAATAAATATCTTCCACTTTTAGTGAAAACAGAGGACGATAACAAAACGACTGCAACACCCTCTTTAATTTCATGTTAAGTAAAGATGCTTTTAATATTACGTGATACAAAAATGCTTCAGTGTTTTACTATACTAACTCGTAAAATAAATACTAGGGTATGTATATTTTCATCTATGTATACTTGTACGTTTCTTTTTCACAGGACTCTGCAAATTCAGTTCCATTTCCGCCGTCAACCTTGGGTGGTTCTCAGCCATCTCCCACTTTTGAACAGAAGAAGAAAGCCACCAAGTGGGTACGTATAATTATTGACTTGAAACAACGTTTTCAAGTTGGCTATAATTCAATTTTTATATTAATCAACAATTGATACATTGAAGCATCCTCCCGAAAGAACAAACCCACGCATCATGTTACACATTCGTAGAAACATGATTTTTGAATGATATGTAAATTGAATGATCCTCCTTTTAGCATTACTTTACACATGTTCTAAAATCGTGTAATTCACTACACAGTTAAGTAGACAATGCCAAAAAAATGTACCCATATTACTTAATGTCTAAGGTGTCAAATGGCGTAAAGTTGTAGCAGTAAAGAAACTTAGTGCATATTCATTATCAACTGTTTGTTCTTTTTGTAGAAAAGTATCTTGACAAAAAGGTGTCTGGATGAGAATGAGATACAAGAAGATCATTATACGCCACCTAAAAGAGTTAAATTTCAAACTGAGGTAAACACAATAAAGAGAAATACATTTAACGCAAAACTTTTCTAAGTTCATATATTCATTCTGCTAGAGAAAAAAGTTGTGCATTTGGTTGGTGACGGAAAAGTTTATTTCAAAAGGTCATTACTAAAAATGAAGTCTTGTAGAGTAATTTGTACTCTATTAGAAGTTATCCTCTTTTGATAATCACTTATGATTATTATTCATGGTACCAAATACTGTAACTGAATGGTGAAATTCCCTCAAATTCCTTCCCTTGAAAAAAAATATTAGATATATAAACACAATTTTATTCATAGATTTTATAACAGAATGAAATATGACATGACAATGTGTAAATAATAAATTGTTTAAATTTACGACCCCCTTTTACACCTTTATTTTGATGTGATCCATTTAAATTGCATGGTATTTGTTGCTCACTTTTATGAAATAGGCTTTTATCTGGTGGTTCACTTTTTTTCTGAATAAAATCTTTTGCTGTATTGATGATAAAAAATTTAAATAAAATTCCCGATTAATATTTTTGCTGTAAAGTCATATCTGAAAATCCTGACACTCAAGTGACTGTCCAGACCCATGGTCCTCTTTTCAGACAAGATTGCTTTTCCAGCCTCACACATACTTATGTAACACTTATTTTCATGTATTTCAGAGTGTAAATGATTCTGACATTGCAGAATGTACCTCTGCGTTTAAGAGGATGGCAGTGACTGTGGCATCCGACAAGGTTCGATTGTTTGTATTTAGGATAAATGAGCTTTTTCTGAAATAAATGATTTTTACATCATCACATTCTAAATAAAATACAATAACCTAAAATTAAATTTAACTCGTTTTAATGTTTTCTATTTGTTTTTATTTTTATAGATCAAACCAAAGATTTTTAAAACACAACCAAAACAAAAGACTAGATCGTGGAAACAGAAGGTAAAATGTACATTATATAGTGTTGTCTAACAATAAGTACTGGTATTAAAAACGTCGGTCAGTAAACCTGTATTCCCTAACAAGGTAATTGTATCAACCATAGAACTTGCAAAATGATAACTTAAATGAGTCCGTTAATATTCTTGTTTTGTCAGCTTGTTTGTTCATAGCTTGACTCGTTCTGGAAATTTGTCATGAAAGGTATCACATACACAGAACATGCTTTACTGGGAGACATTAACCTCATACTGTATGTAGATGATAGGGGTATATTATTATGTATATATATTTATTATTCTTCATTATATAGAGCGCTTCTCAGCAGGAAGGAAATCCAAAGACAAAACAAACAGACAATTTTACTTTGAAACTAAATGAGCAGATTTCCATGATGTTGAAGAAGATCAGAGCAGACACTGTGAGTAAATGCCTTTTAATTTAGAATTTCTCTAACTTAGAAAAAGAACCTAGGCACATTATTTTATAGAATTGTAACTATGCAGTTATTCTTCAGTGTTTTACACTACTAACTCGTACAATATTTTTACATTTCCATCTATGTTTACTTGTACGTTTTTCCCCACAGGAATCTGCAAATTCAGTTCCGAATTTGCCATCCCCCTCTTATAGTTCTCATCTGTCTCCCACTTTAGGCCAGATAAAGAAGGAGGCCAGCAAGTCGGTTAGTACCTGAAATATTAAGTTTGGACATTTCATTCTTTTATATTAACCAACAATGTATACAGTGACCCCCCTCCCTCGAAAGAAAACACCATGTCACACAGTAATAGTAACACAATTAAAAAAATCTGTATAATCTCGTATTTTCATTCTTTCTTGGTGGGCATGATTTTGTGAATCTCTATGTACCTTAAAACAACGAAAATTAAAACCCTACAAAAAGAGTGAGGTCACAGCAATCTTAAATTCTCATATTTTTGAATAACATGGTAAGTGTTAAATGAATTTTTTGGCAATAAGAGAGAGAGAGAAAGAGAGAGGCCCATACGGAGGTGGAATGGTAAAAAAAAATTGAATTGCAAAACTCAAAAGCTTCTTGATATATCGCCTGGAAATGAAAGTTTTACACACAAGAATGTTTGAATTAATATTCTTGACCTTTAACCTTTTGACTTCAAAATAAATATAAATCTTTCTTAGCCCATTGGGAGATGTAGTGTAAAATTTCACTGTAAAAGCTTTCAGGCTTCTGAAGATATTGCGCGGAAACGAAAGCGTTAAAACAGACAGAATTTATATATTTATCTCCTTAACGTTTTGACCTCAAAATTAATAAGGATATTCCTAGAGAGTTGTTGTTTCTTTGAAAAAGCCCTAAAGCTTCTCGAAATATCACACAGGAACAAAAGTGTTTAGAGAGACAGAAATACAGCAAGACAGACAGACTAAAATTAATATCCCCCACTTTTAGTGAAAGCAGGGGAAAAACAAAAGAACTGCAACACCATCTTTAATTTCATGTTAGGTAAAAATGCTTTTAACACTACGTGAAACATGAATGATTCAATGTTTAACCTTACTAAAACTTAAAATATACGTACATTTCCATCTACTATAGTATGTCTTCTTACACAGGACTCTGCAAATTCAGTTCCATCCTCGCCCTCCGCTTCGGATAAT
The DNA here is from genome assembly GCA_003671525.1 of Saccostrea glomerata. Lineage (NCBI taxonomy): Eukaryota > Metazoa > Mollusca > Bivalvia > Ostreida > Ostreidae > Saccostrea > Saccostrea glomerata. The sequence goes on from PRKT01000007.1 coordinate 2,563,180, forward strand.
TCTCAGTTGTCTTCAACTTTAGGCCAGGAGAAGAAAGCCAGAAAGTGGGTACGTAATTATTGTCCTGATATAAAGTTTAGTTATTTCATTCTATTATATTAATCAACAATTCATACTTTGAAGTATCCATGCACCCAGAGAAACACACACACGAATCATGTTACACACTAGTAGTAACACGATTGAAAATTTTCGAGGCTTTAGGATTAAGCATTATACCTAATTCTCCAAAGAAAAATGGCGTTAAGCTGTAGCAGTAAAGTAACTAAATGCATATATATGATCATTTTTTGGTGTACTTTGTAGAAAAGTATAATGACAAAAAGGTGTCTAGATGACAATGGGATACAAGAAGATTATAATACGCCACCCAAAAGAGGAAAAGTTCAAACTGAGGTACACACACGTAAAATCAGGGAAATACATGTAAAGCAAAACTTTTCCGAAGTTCGTATATTCATTCTGCCAAAGGAGAAAGTTGTGTTTTTGATGGGTGACAAAGAAGTACATTTCATTTTACAAGATAATTACCTAAAATGAAGTCTTGTAGAGTAATTTGTATTCTATTAGAAGCTATCCTATATAAAATATGACATGACAGTAATAAATTGTTTAAATTTTACCACCCCCTTTTGTGCTTTTATTTTATGTGATCTATTCAAACAGCATTGTAATTGTTGATCTCCATTATAAAATAGGCTTTCATATCTTTTGTTTCATTTTTTTCTGAATAAAATCTTTTGCTGTATTTTTGATACAGAAATTTTCATTTAAATTCCCGATCAATATTTTTTGCCGTAAGATCATATCTGACTGAAAATATTGACACTAAGGTGACTGTCAAGGCCCATGTGCCTCTGTTCAGACAAGATTCATACATTGATAAGCACCAGACTTACATAATTTAGTGTAACAATTATTTTCATATATTCCAGAGAGTTGATGATTCTGATATTGCAGAGTGTACCTCTGCTTTTAAAAAGATGACTGTACATACTGTGGCATCTGAAGAGGTTTGATTGTTTGTATTTAGGATCAATGAGCTTTTTTTTTGCTTTTTCTGAATTAGATAATTTTAACATCATCAATTCTAAATTAAATACCATAATTTTAAATCAGTTTTGTCTCATTTAAAGGTATTTTTATTTATTTAATTATTTTATTTTATTTTTTATTTTTCTAGATCAAACCAAAGATTTCCAAACAACAATTAAAACAAAAGAAAAGATCGTGGAAACAGAAGGTAAAAAATGTACATTATATAATATTGCCCAACAATAGATTTTAAAAACTTCGGTCAGTATTCGATTTAAAGACAGTTTGTTTTTTCTAACAAGGTCAATGTATCGACCATAGAACTTGCAAAATGATAACTTAAACGAGTCTGCTAATATTCTTTCTCGTTTTTTCAACTTGTTTGTCCATAGCTCATTCGGGAATTTTTTGTCATTAAAGGTATGACATACGCAGAACATGTTTTACTTAGAGACATTAACTTCAAACTGTACGTAGATAGAAATAAGTGAGATTTTTTTCGTATCCTATATGCAGCTTTGGTATAAAATTTCACTGCTCAAAGGTTTCAGGAGATATTGGTTGGAAACAAAAGTGTAAAATCAAACAGAATTTCTGAAATTGCCCTTTAGACCTCAAAACTAATTGGGATCTTCCTGGGCCATGTTCAGGGAGCTAGTTAAAATGTCTTCGCAATAGCTCAAAAGTTTCTCCAGACACGGCGCGGATACGAGTGTTAAAACAGACAGAAATACAGACTGAAATTATTATCCCCAACTTTCAGTGAAAGCAGAAGACAATAAAAAAAAGAACTGCAACATCCTTTTTAATTTGATGCTTCAGTGTTTCAGTATGCTTACTCGTACAATATATGTACATTTCCATCTATATATATTCCGCCGAAATATGGCTGAAATATTGCCGCCTCGGCGTTAAACAATATAAATCAATCAATCCATCTATATATACTTGCATGGTTTTTTTCCCACAGGACTCTGCAAATTCAGTCCAGTCCTCGCCATCTGCCTCGGATAATTCGCAGCTGTCTCCAACTTTAGGCCTGGAGAGGGAAGCCAGCAAGTCGGTAAGTAATTATTGATCTGAAATAAAGTTTGATTATTTAATTTTTTTAAAAAATAAAAACAATTCTTACGATGAAGGTTATACCTAATTCTCCAAAGAAAAATGGCGTTAAGCTGTAGCAGTAAAGTAACTAAATGCATATATATGATCATTTTTTGGTGTACTTTGTAGAAAAGTATAATGACAAAAAGGTGTCTAGATGACAATGGGATACAAGAAGATTATAATACGCCACCCAAAAGAGGAAAAGTTCAAACTGAGGTACACACACGTAAAATCAGGGAAATACATGTAAAGCAAAACTTTTCCGAAGTTCGTATATTCATTCTGCCAAAGGAGAAAGTTGTGCTTTTGATGGGTGACAAAGAAGTACATTTCATTTTACAAGATAATTACCTAAAATGAAGTCTTGTACAGTAATTTGTATTCTATTAGAAGCTATCCTATATAAAATATGACATGACAATGTGTAAATACAGTAATAAATTGTTAAAATTTTACCACCCCCTTTTGTGCTTTTATTTTATGTGATCTATTCAAACAGCATTGTAATTGTTGATCTCCATTATAAAATAGGCTTTCATATCTTTTGTTTCATTTTTTTCTGAATAAAATCTTTTGCTGTATTTTTGATACAGAAATTTTCATTTAAATTCCCGATCAATATTTTTTGCCGTAAGATCATATCTGACTGAAAATATTGACACTAAGGTGACTGTCAAGGCCCATGTGCCTCTGTTCAGACAAGATTCATACATTGATAAGCACCAGACTTACATAATTTAGTGTAACAATTATTTTCATATATTCCAGAGAGTTGATGATTCTGATATTGCAGAGTGTACCTCTGCTTTTAAAAAGATGACTGTACATACTGTGGCATCTGAAGAGGTTTGATTGTTTGTATTTAGGATCAATGAGCTTTTTTTTTGCTTTTTCTGAATTAGATAATTTTAACATCATCAATTCTAAATTAAATACCATAATTTTAAATCAGTTTTGTCTCATTTAAAGGTATTTTTATTTATTTAATTATTTTATTTTATTTTTTATTTTTCTAGATCAAACCAAAGATTTCCAAACAACAATTAAAACAAAAGAAAAGATCGTGGAAACAGAAGGTAAAAAATGTACATTATATAATATTGCCCAACAATAGATTTTAAAAACTTCGGTCAGTATTCGATTTAAAGACAGTTTGTTTTTTCTAACAAGGTCAATGTATCGACCATAGAACTTGCAAAATGATAACTTAAACGAGTCTGCTAATATTCTTTCTCGTTTTTTCAACTTGTTTGTCCATAGCTCATTCGGGAATTTTTTGTCATTAAAGGTATGACATACGCAGAACATGTTTTACTTAGAGACATTAACTTCAAACTGTACGTAGATAGAAATAAGTGAGATTTTTTTCGTATCCTATATGCAGCTTTGGTATAAAATTTCACTGCTCAAAGGTTTCAGGAGATATTGGTTGGAAACAAAAGTGTAAAATCAAACAGAATTTCTGAAATTGCCCTTTAGACCTCAAAACTAATTGGGATCTTCCTGGGCCATGTTCAGGGAGCTAGTTAAAATGTCTTCGCAATAGCTCAAAAGTTTCTCCAGACACGGCGCGGATACGAGTGTTAAAACAGACAGAAATACAGACTGAAATTATTATCCCCAACTTTCAGTGAAAGCAGAAGACAATAAAAAAAAGAACTGCAACATCCTTTTTAATTTGATGCTTCAGTGTTTCAGTATGCTTACTCGTACAATATATGTACATTTCCATCTATATATATTCCGCCGAAATATGGCTGAAATATTGCCGCCTCGGCGTTAAACAATATAAATCAATCAATCCATCTATATATACTTGCATGGTTTTTTTCCCACAGGACTCTGCAAATTCAGTCCAGTCCTCGCCATCTGCCTCGGATAATTCGCAGCTGTCTCCAACTTTAGGCCTGGAGAGGGAAGCCAGCAAGTCGGTAAGTAATTATTGATCTGAAATAAAGTTTGATTATTTAATTTTTTTAAAAAATAAAAACAATTCTTACGATGAAGTCACCCCCCCCCCCCCCCCGAAAAACCACGAAAAATCACAATTATGAACTAGTAGTAACACTATTAAACTTCATGCTTCTATTGGGTCAAAATTTCGAAGTTTGGTGATAAAATATTGGTTTATGGAGATTTTTTGATTTGATAAGTTCTGAGTTGTGATTGGACATGGGGTTGTGGGTCTCTTTGTACCTCGAAAACAACGAAATTTTAACCCCTACAAAAATCAGTGGTGTCAAGGTCATCTTCCAACGATGGAATATCTGGAATTTTGCATATTTCTGAATGATATGTTAAGTGAATGGCCCCAATTTTTTGACAAAAACGCATCTGGTTGACAATCAGGTACAAAAGGGTTATTCTCCACCATCTAACACAGAAAAAGTGCAAAACGGGGTAAAATACAGCAGAGAAATATTCATCATTTAATGATGCTTCCCCATCTATAATCAACTGATGTAGATACCAACTATAACATTATACATTTAATCCATCCATCGTAAATTTGGTCTTTTAAGTTTTATTTTATTACGTTTCTTTTATAATAGTGTTTTTCTGTGTTATTCAGAAACAGGTTTCTGGAAAAACGCAGAGGATTGATGGTATGGATGCATCTTCAGAGTGGACAAAAGCTGATGATATTGGGATGTTAGACCGGCTGGTCTGTCTGTTTGCCAAGCTGACCTTATAGGCAGGACATTGCTGAGAGCTTGTCTTGTAAACATCGACCTGCACGATGTTTCGTCATACATTTTGTATGAATTTCAACTGTACTATATGTATATATTTTAATTATATACTATGTATATAGAATTATTTTGATTATATACTATGTATATTTAGTAGTTTTATACTATACTATATATATTTTTATTTTCTATACTTTGTATATAGAATGGCCTTTAATTATATACTCTGATAATGAATGTACTTTAATTATATACTAGTACTTAGTATCTATATATTTTGATTATATACTATGTACTAGTATATGTTTATCAATATACTATATTTATATGGCAATGAGCCTACTGAATTAATTTTTTAATCTCATTTTTAAATTTGAACAATCATGCAATAAGTTTGAGATGTTAAAGTTTTTTTTGGTCCCTTACTTATGAGCAAATTTCCTTCATTTTTAAAATTCACTTTAAACTTACAATTGCATGTTTTTGATAACTTATACAGGGTTAGCTGTTTTAAATTTTCTGAACATATATTTTTAGATTTCATACTAGTATACTTTTAAGTATTTATCTACTTTTATATTCAAACAGTTTTTAAAACTAAGCTTGTAAATTTGTGAATACTTTGTGGTTTGCAATAAACAACATGAAAAAAAAGAAAATTGTATGCATTTGTTTCTTCATTAACATTATAAATCCAAAATTACTAGTATTCATGGATTGAGTTTTCTTTTGCATTTAATTTCTTAAAATGAAGTAAAAAGAAATAAAAACAAAGAATAAAGATATTTAATAACATAACATTTTTATAATCATTAACAATTCATTTTTTTTAAAGATCCCTTTCGGATATACTTTGTCTTTACTTTAATAGTTGCTTTTTTTTAATATCATGCATTAAAACTTAGACGAACTCTTCTACAAATACATGTATAAAATTAAAATCAAGGACTTTAAACAACTCCAGGCGTTTTCTTCCTTATCAATGTGCATTGATGCAGTTTATCAGTCTTGAAAGCTGAAATAGTTTAAAATAAATGCAAAGTTACAAGATTCAAAAGATAAATGATCTAATTCTCACACCCTACGCGGTTCTTTTAAACAAATCAGATAATCGTCTTTTTAAAAAATCCCCATTATTTGCCATGCAAAGAAGACCAATAAAAATCAAAGAATTTTTGTCTTAGACACTGCAAGGAATAACAGGAATTTAACAGTAAAATTGAAAAAAAAACTTTTTATCTAACTTCTTATTTTTACACCCACAAGGCGTATAAATTGATCTAACAACTAAGCTTTTTGACAAACGAGATGACTTTAACTTTCCAATATTAACTTCCCTTACTTGTGCAGCAATATACCTTCATCACCTTATGTTTTGTAGGTCCGTGTTTCCTCTGCTCCTGTTTTGTATTTTAATGGACTTTTGAACTTGATAACTGTTCGTCATCTCTATATATATTTCACTGAATTCTTTAAATGAAACGCAGTTTACATAATCTGATTATTTTTTTTTTTTTAATAAAAAATGGATTTACCAGACTAAGAATTTCCGTATGAAAGAAAAGTGCAAAAATATTCAAAAACGTTAACTTAACCGTTTTAAAAACTTTTTGGTTAAAATATTTCCTTTAGGATAAATAGATAGGAAATAATTAATATAAAATGTAATTAATACTTAAAGGAACCATAGAAACAATATGCTTCATCAAAACAATGCCGGTAATAACCGTCTAGGTTTGACCAGAAAATGGTGAATTCTATAACGAAGCTAACAGGAACAGTTTTCAAAACAGGAAACAAAAATTACCTTTAAAAAAAAATTCACACCTTCATTTATTCTGTAGACAATTGAGCTGCTTAGAACTGATAATGTCGTCAAAACGTATATTGACCGCTGTCAGCTTCTTCATTTTAATTCCCATGGCTATTTCTACTAATAACCAGAGCCATTTTGCTTCAGTTTTATACAAAACATTGTTTGATGATAACTACACATCAGATATTCATCCGTACTGCAGTAAAAATGCTGTTAACGTAACAATAGACATGGGACTTCGAGAAATTGTGGATTTATCAGAAAAATACGAGACCATAAAACTTAAGATTTGGGTCAGACTGAGCTGGAAGGACTGCAAGCTCATGTGGAATTCTTCTGAATTTGGTGGAATTTCCAAGCTAGGAGTCCCATACGACAAACTCTGGATCCCAGATGTGACTTTGTTTGAAGGTATTGATGATATTGCAAACATGCCGGATATGAAACAATACAGGGCCTTGATAACAAACACAGGAGCCATTCAATATCAGTTTCCAACAACAGTACTTCTGACATGTGGAATGAATATTTCCATGTTCCCATACGATCATCAAATGTGCACTTTGACATTTGGTTCATGGATTCATTCAAACAGCGAAATAGAGATGTTCAGTAAATCGGATAGCGGAGATCTCTCTTCCTTTGTTACCCACCAAGAGTGGATCATCGTTAGTCTGAAATCAACTAAGGTGACAGAACTATACACGTGTTGTGAAGAACCTTTCTCCAGCATTTCCTATAAACTAGTGATAAAACGCAAGGCCACCTTCTACATAATCACAATGATTTTGCCTTTCTTTGCGCTCACTATATTATCCATCGCTGGGTTTGTTTTGCCATCCATCTCTGGAGAAAAGATATCATTCCACATGAACATTCTTCTGGCAGTCACAGTCTTTTTGCTCTTGATTCAGGATACTTTACCATCATCATCTGAGTTCTTTCCCAAAATTGGAATTTACTTTCTTAATACCCTTCTGCTCACTTGCTTGTCTTGTCTGATGTCAGCAATCGTAGTGTATCTGTTCTACCATGATCTCAGCGGCAGAGAGATGCCCAGATGGGTTAAAAAAGTTCTGGTGGATGGACTGGGTCGAATGATGTTCATCACACCAGAAACCATTTTACGCTTCAGAGCTCAACAAACCGGGAATACGGATTCCACAGATCAGGGCCAGATGGTAAGAAAATCCGTGATCCCAGTAGACAAAGCCAAAAAGAGTCGGAAGAGCAAAAAGCCCACAGCTCTGAGTGTAATTCAGAACGCTGTATACGATGGATGGGAGATCGAAGTAGGAGAGGTACAGCGACGTGACGATAACCGAGTCAGCTTCATGGAAACCGACAAGTCTGCGTTCTCTGATGCCAGCAAGAAGATGAACGAGTGGGAATTGCTGGCCTATACACTGGATCGATTCTTCACAGTATTCTATATCATTGTCATATCTCTGAACACATTTGTTTTTCTTATTGTGTTGAGTCAAAATGATCAACCCTGATTTTGCAGAACTTGTGAGCACAATATTAGTCTTAAAAAAGAGGACGTTTTAGTGTTCCTATTCATATTGCACTAATTGAAAAGTATATTTTCTCTTTTTTGTATACTTTTTGTATTTTTTACATTCTTAACCTTAATGTGCAGGAGAATTTAACAACTTCTAGCTTTAGATGCAAATGGAAAATTGTTTGAAGTATGAAGCGTTGCTTACCCTTGAATAATGAACATTGTGTCATTATATTTTATTATGATATGATGAAAATTTAAGACAATGAATACAAGATCAATGATTTTTTTGTATCTCAACATAATAAAATATTAACTAAATATGAAAATAATATATATTGCAGTATATACCAGTCTTTGAATCATGTAAGAAATCATAATAACCGTGTAAAGGGGCACATGTGGGGTTTCGGTTAATATCATATGGGGTTTCAACTCCAAAGCGGTTATTTTTGGATTTGGAAAATATATTTGTAAAAATTCTTTGCTAATGAATTCTTTGGGTCCAAATGACATGCGCACGGGTTGTAAGAATGTATTACCTTCCAATTTAGTGCAATAGACTGTTTGAAAGCCTTAAGGATTGTGCTAACACTTCTGGACAGTTGCGTCGACTGACAAAAGTTTTGTTGCTGACATTCTTTGCTCTTTAATTAAAAAAACACCTGGACCTCTAAAGCTTATTTTAAGGATGATAAATAAAGATTGATGCACAACCAATCCATGCAAACTTTTTTCTCCATTAACAATCTCAATTTCTGTAAGAAATCTAAACTTTTGTGGCTAAATCCTATTGTGCCTAACGGGGTTTCAAGGTTTGTTAACAAAGGGGGTTTCAACTCAAAGGCTATTTCTATGTTTAAATCTTTGTTTTCTTTCAAGAATATGGATTTCGTTCATTTACTACGAAAGAAAGTGAATGGGTATGTGGTAGGCAAAAGGTTTGCTTGTCACCTATGTGCATAGATGAACAGATATGAAAGCCAGAGGCAGGTTGCGTCTTCTACACAAGGAAATAGATTTCCCCTGTAGTAAATCTGGGGAGGAATTTGCTCGTAGCTTTCGGGGGGAGGCTTCTTCAAAGCATAAGTTTTTACTATTGAGAGTCTTCATTGAAAGACCCCTTTTTTGCCGTATCGTCATGTGTGGGTAGTGTAGTAGTGCATGAATAAAATTTGGTACTGAAGAAAATGTATTCTAACACCCCCTCACTCCTCCTTCACACAATTGAATTTTCGAGTTTGGACACTTGTTTTTCTTTTTGTTTGTTTGCAGAGCTTTTTAGCTCACCTGAGCCGAAGGCTCAAGTGAGCTTTTCTGATCACATTTTGTCCGTCGTCCGTCCGTCCGTCTGTATGTCTGTCTGTCTGTCCGTCTGTAAACTTTTCACATTTTCGACTTCTTCTCAAGAACCACTGAGCCAATTTTGACCAAACTTGGTACAAAGCATCTTTGGGTAAAGGAGAATTTAAATTGTTAAAATCAAGGGCCAAGTGCCCTCACAAGGGGAGATAATCAAGAAAAGACAAAAATAGGGTGGGGTCATTAAAAAAATTTCTTCTCAAGAACCACTGGGCCAGAAAAGCTGAAACTTATGTGCACATGGAAGGATCATGGGGTAGTGTCGATTTCAAAATGTCTAAATTATGATCAGTGGGGTAGGGTGGGGATGCATTATGTATTACAAGGGGGAAATCTGGTAAAGAACAGAATGGTCAAAGCTTCTCAGGTGAGCGATGTGGCCCATGGGCCTCTTGTTTGGTCCTGTAAACCACATAGAAATATGCTTTGTTTCTCTCATGCGTCTTTAACACATTCAACATTACAACCTCCTTCACACATTTTCTAAAAGGAAACCCAGTTTCGTGTTTATGAAGTGAAATGTGCCTCTGATGTGAAACTGATTAAATATAATATACATTTAGAGGAATTAAAAAAGTCTCTGAAGAAATGATCTTTTAAAAGTTGTTTATGATATCATCAATAGATTTTAATTGTTTAATAAGCAAAGGTAGTTCGTTCCATGATTTTAGGTAAGATGGTACTAAAATTTCCGTTGCTGAACTTTTTTCGGGTCAACCGCGAGGCGCAGTGGTTAGAATGTCTGCTCTAGAGTCGCGAATTAGGAGTTAATCCTTACGTCGCTGGTTCGAATCCAACTGTGGGACGTGGAGTCCGGTCCTTCGGATGAGACCGTATTAACCAAGGCCCCGTGTCGCAGTAGGAGCTGGCACGAAAAAGATCCCTCCCTGCTCAATGGCCCTGAGTCCCGAGTATAGTAAAAAATTTGCAGCTCTCCACTGGCAAGTGGTGGTGCCTCCTTATGAGTAAAAAATTCTCGAGAGGGACGCTAAACAATATACGATCAATCAGTCAATCTGAAATTTCGGGAAAACGCAATTTTTTATTTGAACTTTACTTTTACAAAATTTTAATTAGAAATATAGTGCTTGGTCCATTGAACAATTACTGTAAATGTATTATATTTAGTACGTACGATATTTGGCGGAAGTTGTTACAAGATTCAAAAGATAAGTGATCTGCACCTTACACCCTACACGGTTCAGGTAATCGTCTTTACAAAAATCCCCATTATTTTCCATGCAAAGAAGATTGATTAAAAATCAAAGAATTTCTGTCTTAGAAACTGTAAGAAATTACAGGAATTTAACAGTAAAATTGAAAGAATATTATTTTTTTTAACTTTCTTATTTTTACACCCACAACTTGACAAGCTGTATAAAACGATCTAACAACCCAGCTTTATGACAAACGTGATGACTGCAACTTTCCTATTGTTAACTTTCCTTACTTGTTTAAGGTGTTTCCATCCTCACAATTTTATAGGTTCAAAGTACAAAAACTGCATTTATTTTCATTTAATATACTTTAAACTTTCCAATTCTTGCAAAAAATGTATAGGTCACCATATTATTTAAGATGTGAAACATAAATAAACAGAAGTGTATGTCAACATAAAAAATCGCACATTTTTTTGTTAACAGTATAATGAAAAATATGTAAAAACTGGTTAAAATGCATAATTCTGATGCTGAGTGTTCCTAAATACTTCCTACTTATAAGATACTTTTGAATTGTGAATATTAGGGAAACTATTTCACAATAAAGCAAATGCCTAAATGAAGGGATCTTAGAAGGAGTTATTGCCCTTGTCAACATTTTTTAAAGATTAAATAATTGATTAAATATAGAAAATATGCATTTTTTAAATTCTTTAACTTAACAATATTTATCATGACACCTATTGTAAAGCATTCTTCCAAGATATATTGTTCCATTCATTGAACATGGCGTTATGAATAGCAATTGCACTACTGGCATATTCCATGATGCGCGCTAGTGCATCATGGAAAATACCGGTATGTCAGCAGAGCTATTGCTATTCATAACGCCATGTTCAATGAATAACCGTTGTTTATTACTTATATTTGCATTCTTTGATGTTGTCAAGAATAGCTGAGGAAATCCTGGCTTACATAAGCAACGGCTTTTTTTTTTCTTCAGTAAAGAAAAACACACGGTTATAAAATCAGTATACTTGATCATTGCACCTTTTCTTTAATAAACCATAAACAATTTATAAAGTAATTGCCTCTTATTAACAGAGTTATCTGAATATAAGCTGCGCCGTCGTCATAGTCTCGTTTAAAATTTATTTGTTTTGATGCAGTTGTGACGTCATCGATCACCGTTATTGAAATCCTATGACAAAAATCAATTATTTAACACTATGATGAAAAAAGACAAAGCTTTGATAAAGATTATAACTCCAGAATGCTTTCTTTGAAATTTTTTAAGTTCTTCTATTCATTTTTATAGCCGAAATCCTTCTTGAAATAGATCTACTATTTTAAAAAAATTTGGCTTTTTCTGAATGTTAAAACGCCCAAGTGTGAAATTTACATAAGCTGACATTTTTTGGTAAAAAGTGGAATTACCAGACTAAGAATTTCCGCATGAAAGAGAAGTGCAAAAGTAATCAAAAACGTTAAGTTAACCGTTTCAATACTAGTACTTTTTGGTAAAATATTTCCCTTATGATAAATAGATGGGAAATAATTAATAGAAATCAAAATGTAATTAAACACTAAAGTGAACCATAGAAACATTATGCTTCATAAAAAATGCCGGTAATATTCTTCTAGTTTTGACCAGAAAATAGTATATTCTATAATGAAGCAAACAGGAACAGTTTTCAAAACAGGAAAAAAATTACCTTTAAAAAAATTTACACCTTCGTTTATTCTGTAGACGGTTGAGATGCTTAGAACCGATAATGTCGTCAAAGCGTATATTGAACGCTATCAGCTTCTTCATTTTAGTTCCTATGTTTATTTCCACTGACAACCTGAGCCAATTTGCCTCAGTGTTACACAAGACTTTGTTTGATGGTAGCTACACATCAGATATTCATCCGTACTGCAGTGGAAATGCTGTTAACGTAAAAATAGATGTAGGACTTCGAGAAATTGTGGATTTATCAGAAAAATACGAGACCATAAAGCTCAAGATTTGGGTCAGACTGAGCTGGAATGACTGCAAGCTCACGTGGAATTCTTCTGAATTTGGTGGAATTTCCAAGCTAGGAGTCCCATACGACAAACTCTGGATCCCAGATGTGACCTTATATGAAGGTATTGATGATATTGCAAACATGCCTGATATGAAACAATACAGGGCCGTGGTATCAAACACAGGAGACATTCAATATCAGTTTCCTTCGACTATACACATGACATGTGGAATGAATATCTCGATGTTCCCATATGATCATCAAATGTGCACTATGACATTTGGTTCATGGATTCATTCAAACAGCGAAATAGAGATGTTCAGTAAATCTGAAAGCGGAGACCTCTCTTCTTTTGTCAACCACCAAGAATGGGTTGTTGTTAGTCTGAAATCAACTAAGGTGACAGAACTATACACGTGTTGTGAAGAACCTTTCTCCAGCATTTCCTATAAACTAGTGATAAAACGCAAGGCCACTTTCTACATGATAACAATGATTTTACCTTTCTTTGCACTCACTATATTATCCATCGCTGGGTTCGTGTTGCCATCCATCTCTGGAGAAAAAATAACATTCCACATGAATATTCTTCTGGCAGTCACAGTCTTTTTGCTTCTGATACAGGATAAGCTGCCATCATCATCTGAGTTCTTTCCCAAAATTGGAATTTACTTCCTCAATACCCTTCTGCTCACTTGCTTGTCTTGTCTGATGTCAACAATCGTTGTATATCTGTTCTACCACGATCTCAGTGGTAGAGAGATGCCCAGATGGGTCAAAAGCGTCCTAGTGGATGGACTGGGTCGACTGATGTTCATCACACCAGAAACCATCGTACGTTTCAGAGCTCAACAAACCGGGAATACGGATTCCACAGATCAGGGACAGGTGGTTAGAAAAACTGTGATCCCAGTAGACAAAGCCAAAAAGAATCGGAAGAGCATAAAGCCAACGGCTCTAAGTGGGATTCAGAACGCTGTATACGATGGATGGGAGGTCGAAGTAGGAGAGGTACGGCGACGGGACGATAACCGAGTCAGCTTCATGGAAACCGATAAGTCTGCGTTCTCTGATGCCAGCAAGAAGATGAACGAGTGGGAATTGCTGGCCTATACACTGGATCGATTCTTTATTGTTTTCTATATCATAGTCATATCTCTGAACACATTTGTTTTTCTTATTGTGTTGAGTCAAAATGATCAACCCTGATTTTGCAGAACTAGTAAGCACAATATTAGTCTTAAAAGAGAGGACTTTAGAGTGTTCCTATATAGATTACACTAACTGAAAGTATGTTTCCTCCTTTTTGTATACTTTTTTAATTTTTTACATTCTTAACCATAATGTGCAGGAGAATTCAACAACATGAAGCTTAAAATGTAAAAGGAAAATTGTGTGAAGTATGAAGCGTTTGTGGCAACGCACTTTGAAAAAGTTAGCACTTTGAAAAAATTTTTCAAAGTGCGTTAAAATTGGGAAAAAATCAACATTTACCAAGGGGAAATTAAACGCACTTTGAAAAAAATATGTATAAAACAAAAATTCTAGACTAAGATTTTAGTAATTGAGAGAATTACTTTGTAATAATTAAATCTTTCGAAAAACATTTTTAATTTACATGTATTGAGTTAACTTCATTGAGACAAAAGAGAAGACGAGAAGAAGGTCTCTCAGCGCAACTCTTTTTTTACAAAGCCGACGGTAGCAAATTGAACGTGGACAACCCCCAACCCCAACCCCCCTAAGTAAGCCCAAATTTTCAATGTCTATATTATGTATATCTTTGTAAAACATTTGTGTGTCTACTAAGGCCCCTTCCCGGTACTAATGCCTATACTACACCCAAATATATGTATTTGCATAACTATTGTGACGTTGAAAACTTTCAATAAATAAATGCATGCAAACTGGAATAAAAATTACGCACAATAAAACATTTAAGAGAGAAAAATTTGTCAAAGTATGGAAAAATCAAAATCGCTTAATTTAACATCCTGAAGTGAACTTTACACCGAAAAGTTATCCAGTAGGTTCAATTATTTATCATACCTATGATTTGCAAGAATATCGACCATACACATTTTTTTTTCAAAGTGCGTTAAGATGGTCGATATTAACGCACTTTGAAAAGAAATTTCATTTTTTCAAAGAGCGTTGATTTAGTCCCAAATTTAACGCACTTTGAAATTTTTTTTCAAAGTGCGTTGTAACAAGCGTTGCTTACCTTTCAATAATGAACATTATGTTATTATATTATATCATAATATGATGAAAATTTAAGAAATGAATAAAAAGATCAATGATTTTTTTTAATCTCAACATAAAATTAAACATTAACTAATTATGAAAATAATATTTATTGCAGTATATACATGTAGCAGTATATAATTCATGTAAGAAACCATAATTAAGTGTTGCTTTTTAAATCGAAATGCATGTATAATAATATATTATTGTTAACGTTTCCGGTGTTTTTAAAAAAATCACCCATCTTCAAGTCTTATCTTTCCTGCTACCATAGCTATATACTCCACAAAAAGAGAAACGCATATTAAGATCAAACATGATAATCTACGTATTTAGTTTAAACCTTAATTTTTAATTAAAAGTGATTTTAGAGTGTGTTATGTTAAAAATCAAACATGTCCTGTATGTCCCAAATTGACAAGTAAAGTCGACGTCATTTAAATCGCCAGAGGCATACGTCTTAACCAATCTATATGTCCTTTGCGACCCCTCAGCGCTAGTGGATTTTCAATGCACGGACGTTGTGCACGAATACTAGCTCCTCTCAGTCTCTTGTAGCTGCAATAATGTAGCCCTCTCCGAATTTTTTAATCTGATGTTTTCTGGAGAAAATGCGCCCCCCCCCCCCCAAAAAGGAGACGGCTGTACATTATTGCAGCTCAGACTCTTGCGAACAATTTGTGCACTTTATGCTGATTTCAGCAGTTTGTATAGCAGTTCTGAGTCGATTGCTTCAGGTGCTGAAGGAGGATCTGACGGTCCTGTCTAGGTGTGGTAACCCACGGACGGCCTGTTCTTGCTCAGTCATCCGTGTTCCTAGCTGGTGGAGACGTGCGTTTAACTGCTGCAAAGCCGATTGATGTACGCCAAATGCAGTAGCAACTTCCAGTTGCGTAGCTCCGGTTAGTATCATTGTTAGAGCCTTGTTGTGTTCATCTTTGTTTAGGCGTGGCATTGCAGCATTAACATTGCAATCAAAGCAAAAATATGGGTTTAATAGGAGTGTTTATTATTTCTCTAAATCCAAAATTTCAGTGAAAATAGACCCCGGATTTACAAGAAATCAATGAAAACACTATTTTCATAAACATGATTAATCAAGGGATATAATTCAACGATTGGGATTTAAAAGCCCATGATGTACTTTAAATAGGTCACAGGTATCCAATGATAAAAAAGATAGTTGTTCCATATACTTTTACAAAATTTCTTTGATGAGTTAAACAATATGTGTTTCTTTTTTGTTGAGTATATATTTTTCTTCAAAACATGTAAAGGGAAAAAATATTAGTAATCAATTATTGAATTAAGAAAAATTCAGCATCTGATACAGTACATGATAAATTCCTTTGTTAATAAAAAAAATGTCGACAGATAAATGTATCGCAATTAAAAATCGATTGTAACAGTTTCAAGGAACTGAGAGCAGATGTTTTAGGTGAATTATTATAAACTATTGTGAATACTTTAAAAATATTGACAAAGGAAAGAAGAAACATACATTTGTAACATAATTCTAATTTGATTAAAATGACTATAAAATGGTTCTCATTATCAAACTCTAATAGGACAATTCATTTCATTCGTTGGAATATTCACTTCGAAAGTTACTCTTAACATGGGTTCATTTATAATAGAGAACACTACCTGATACTGTATTGACATTTTCTTGCTTCCTTAATGTTAAAGTAAATGCCGAATAAAAACATGAATGGTATTGTTTTCATTTTGAATGATATGTCTTACTAACAATTTAATCAGTCAGAAGATAAGGAACATTGATCAATCAAGTAAACAAAACGAACCGTAACAGGACCAAAGCATCAGCCTTTAAATGCAACAGAGATGGGATCAGGTGCGTAAGAGGAGTACTTATCCCCAGTTTACGGGTCACACATGTCCTTATACATGTATTTATGAAGTAAGATTGTCATCCAGTGGCAGAGATTCACATCACCAAAGTCAAAGGTTTATCATTTCTCGATTATTTTTGTTTATTGTATGATGTAGCCACATCTTATTGCATGTCTGACCTTGGTTTTTATCGCAAACACTTCACAGCTTATACAGTGTGAAGACTGTCTGATAATTAAATGAAATGTACAAATGATGGCACAATATTATGTGCAATAATAATGACAGTAGCTTGACTTTGACAAAAGATAATAGATTTTTTTTCTTCTTGAAAACTTTGAAACGGCAGTTCAGATTATTCAAGGAATGAGAAACATTATTTTTTTTTAGGAGGCAGTTTTTAAAAATTCTGTAAGATTTGTGCTTGCTGTATTTTTTTTCTTCTAAATGATGGTTGTCAATCTAAACTTTGTCGCTTACTTTTACATTAGGGATGCAAACGGGGTAAGTTTTATAATGTAAATTTAAATGAACTACGTATTAAGTAAGGTCTATCTTCACCGGAGTTGTTAATTACTGAGTATTTAAATGAGTATATCATTTTAAATAAGGCCCCCAAAAGCAATAGTTTCCTGCTAACAGCCTGGTAAAAAAGAGATAGCGAGCTAAGGTATGTAGGAAAAATGTTTATTTTTTAATTTAATTTCATTTTTTCACAACTGTATTTTTTGGATATGAACTAACACAAACCCAAATTAAACATCAATATTGTCTTTCAAAATTAAATGCCTTGCCTTTTGATGCATAACTCAAGTAGTATTGTATTAAAGTCCATATTTAAAACATATATTTCATGAAATACCACTTGTATATAAATTTTTTCACTTTTGAAACATGAAATTCCAGATTTTTCCCCCAAAACTAAAAAAACTTAAGGGTCGGGTGCAAATAATAGGGTAGGTCGGGTAGCAGGAAACAAGACTTTTTTCAGCCTTAACATGCTAAACTTTTCATTAGTACATGTTAATATCCGATAACAATGGTAATGCAATTTAATCAATATTAATTTTGTAAAATTGAAAATAGTTTCCCTAATTATAAATAGATAGGAAATATTTCATTCAAATGCTTTTTAATTTAAAAGAAAGAAAGAGAACACCCATTTCTTGTAAAATGAAAACATAAAGAAATACTAGTAACTTTTGAGCTACCCATTCTCTAATTATGTAATCAAGAACAATTTGTGAACAGGAAAATATCTTTCAGATATCATACATTGATTAGGATAATGCATGTTACGTTGTTGGACGCAAAATGTCGTCAAGATGTGCATTGAATGCTTTAAGCCTCTTCATTTTAGCATTAATGGTTATTTCCAGTAATGGCCAGAGCCAATTTGCTTCAGTTTTGCACGATTCTTTGTTCAAAGGTAACTACACACCTTATATTCATCCTCACGTTAACTGTGGTAAGAATGCTACTTATGTAACGATCGATCTTGGCTTGCGAGAAATTGTGGATTTATCCGAAAAACAAGAGACCATTAAACTGAAGATTTGGGTAAGACTTAACTGGAAGGACTGCAACTTCGTCTGGAATTCTTCTAAATTTAAAGGAATTTCGCAGATAGGACTCCCGTATGACAAACTCTGGGTTCCAGATGTGACCTTATATGAAAGTATTGATGATATTGCAAACATGCCGGATATGAAACAGTACAGAGCCTTGATAACAAACACAGGAGCCATTCAATATCAGTTTCCAACAACAGTACTTCTGACATGCGGAATGAATATTTCCATGTTCCCATACGATCATCAAATGTGTACTCTAACATTTGGTTCATGGATTCATTCAAACAGCGAAATAGAGATGTTCAGTAAATCTGAAAGCGGAGATCTCTCTTCCTTTGTCAACCACCAAGAGTGGATCGTCGTTAGTCTAAAAGCAACTAAGCTGACAGAATTATACACGTGTTGTAAAGAACCTTTCTCCAGCATTTCCTATAAACTGGTGATAAAACGCAAGGCCACCTTCTACATAATCACAATGATTTTGCCTTTCTTTGCACTCACTATATTATCTATTGCTGGGTTCATCTTGCCATCCGCCTCTGGAGAAAAGATAGACTTCCACATGAACATTCTTTTAGCAGTCACAGTCTATTTGCTCCTCATTCAGAACTCACTGCCCGCATCGTCCGAGTTCTTTCCAAAAATCGGAATCTACTTCATTATTACCCTCCTTTTAATTTGTTTGTCCTGCGTGATGTCAGCAATCGTAGTATACCTGTTCTACCATGATCTCGGTGGGAAACAGATGCCCAAATGGGTCAAAAGAGTTTTGGTGGATGGACTAGGTCGACTGATGTTCATCACACAAGACAATGTGATACGCTTCAAAGCTCAACAATCTTGTGAAAAGGAACCAGCAGAAAAGAAACTGGAGGACATGAAAAGACCAAAGGTCAAAAAGAGTAGGAAGATTGTAAAGCCAGCAGTTTTATGTGAAATTCAGAACGCTGTTTATGAAGGCTGGGAAAGCGAAGTAGGAAAGGTACGTCCGCGAGACCCTAATAGTGTGGGCTTCTGGGAAACCGAAAGGTCCAACAAAAAGATGAATGAGTGGGAATTGCTGGCCTATATATTGGATAGATTCTTTACCGTTCTTTATACTATTGCCGTATTCCTTAATACGGTTGCCTTTCTTATTGTCTTTAGTCAAAATGATGCACCCTCAACTTAATTTTTATATGAGGCATGTCACTCGCAATTTTTATATGAGGCATGTCACTCGCCTGCTCTTGAGAAATAAATTCATTTGATCAGAACTTCTAACATTATTAATATGCATTTCAATTTAACTTTTATAACATATTTGATTTTAAATAAAAGCAAATTAAACATTTTTTTAAAAAATTGTCTTAGTGAGATGCATGGGGAATATTAAAGGCAGGATATTAAAAAGAAAATTCACAAAAAAAGTTTGGTTTTATTTAAACTACATGTATGTTTAAACTTTGGTTCTGAATGTTTCACTAAAAGAAAATTTCATGTTATTATTTTTATGGCAGGTCCATCCAAAATAGGTTTCGAATGATATTTTAGAATAAATTGCATAAACACCGTTTAAAAAAAATTGCAGCTTTATTGGAAAGTCGACGAACTTACTTTATTTTCTGCTAATAAATGATCATAATTTTATCCATGCCTGAAAATTTACATCACTGTCCCAAAAATAATTAAACTGCTGTAAAAAAAAATTCAGACGCATTGTATTATAGCATACTCTAGAAGTTGTGTAAATAAGACTTGGATTCTAAGAAAATCGATCGAACTTTTAGAAAAGGTTAAAATCTCTAACTTCTCAAACGTCAGCAGCAGGAAACGTACGAATTTTCTACACGTACACAACTTTTCCAAACAATGAATAAAAGTACTATGCTTTTTGAGTGATGCTGTTGGAAAGCATTGCAACAATGTGTGCATATGAACCAATAATTGGATTCACACAATAAGCTAAAATTATTCCAATAGTTTCCAATAACCAGAAGTCTCTGACAAGACTGTAGCTATACTGGTTTATGCTTATAACGAAGGAAGAGAAAGGTAGCGTTTGAATTTGATTTGCAACAGCAATAAATTTTTATCATTGTTTAGTCATTTTCTTGGCAAGATTACTAGTAATTGAAAACTGACCAAAACTGTAGGAGGAATAGCACTCTGAAAGTATTTCAAAATTTTTCTCTACTTTTAGTAACCATGGCAATGGCAATCAAAAAACCGATATACAGAATTATGAATCTAAGTGAAGTCTACTTGGATGCCAAGTTATATTGAAATCAGACCGAAAATGTAAGAGTAGCATTCTGAAAATAATTCAAAGAAATTTCTTTTTCTAGTAACCATGGCCACACCATTCATAGAATATATAGAATTGTGTTCCTTGTTGTAGTATACTTGTGTGTAAACTTATATTGAATTCAGGCCCAAAATGTAAAAGGAGTAGCATTTTGAAATATGTCGCAGAAATTTCTGTTTTTAGTAACCATGGCAACAGCGTTCATCGACATCTAATACCGATAAAGTGAATGACGAATCTTACGGTTTTCAACGTGTGTGCCAACTTATATTGAAATCAGATCAAATCTGTTGAAAGGGTAGCATTTTGCAAATATTTCAAAGAATTTTCTTTTTTTAGTACACTATATACGCAACACTGTTCATTCATATCAAAAACTGATTAACAAAATCATATATCTCAGTGTAGTCTTCTTTTATGCAAAGTTATATTGAAATCAGACAAAAACTGTAGGAGGGGTCTTCGTCAAGTAGAGCTTAAAATGTGCAACTTCTTTTTATTCCATAAAACAATATTGACTGGCAAAATTCAAAACTTTTACAGAAGAAATAAAATAACACTATTATTAATTCGTTTGTTTTTTTAATACTCAATGTGACATCTAGTAAACAAAGATAAAAATCAGTAGAGTAAAGAATTTTCTATGTTTTTAAAATAAATGTTTTAAAATAAAAAGTTTCCAGTTAATTACCTTTGGTAACAAGTCAGCAACAGTATGAAAGTGATAGTCAAATTTGAAAAAAGCGCATCACTTTAATAACATTGAAAAGCCAATGGAAGAACATGGCCTTAAACTAATGGTGGAACACGTTCTGTGTTAGTTATAGTTAAGATTTGTAGCAATTTTTTTTGTCAGGATTTCTCTTCTTGATGCACATTGACATTTGGTTCATGGATACATTCAAACAGCGAAATAGAGATGTTCAGTAAATCTGAAAGCGGAGACCTCTCTTCCTTTGTCAACCACCAAGAGTGGATTGTCGTTAGTTTAAAAGCAACTAAGGTGACAGAACTATACACTTGCTGTGAAGAGCCTTTCTCCAGCATTTCCTATAAACTGGTGATAAAACGCAAGGCCACCTTCTACATAATCACAATGATTTTGCCTTTCTTTGCACTCACTATATTATCCATCGCTGGGTTCGTGTTGCCATCCATCTCTGGAGAAAAAATAACATTCCACATGAATATTCTTTTGGCAGTCACAGTCTTTTTGCTTCTGATACAGGATAAGCTGCCATCATCATCTGAGTTCTTTCCCAAAATTGGAATTTACTTTCTCAATACCCTTCTGCTATCTTGCTTGTCTTGTCTGATGTCAACAATCGTAGTATATCTGTTCTACCACGATCTCAGTGGTAGAGAGATGCCCAAATGGGTCAAAAGAGTCCTGGTGGATGGACTGGGTCGACTGATGTTCATCACACCAGAAACCATCGTACGTTTCAGAGCTCAACAAACCGGGAATACGGATTCCACAGATCAGGACCAGGTGATTAGAAAAACTGTGATCCCAGTAGACAAAGCCAAAAAGAATCGGAAGAGCATAAAGCCAACGGCTCTAAGTGGGATTCAGAACGCTGTATACGATGGATGGGAGGTCGAAGTAGGAGAGGTACGGCGACGGGACGATAACCGAGTCAGCTTCATGGAAACCGACAAGTCTGCGTTCTCTGATGCCAGCAAGAAGATGAACGAGTGGGAATTGCTGGCCTATACACTGGATCGATTCTTTATTGTTTTCTATATCATAGTCATATCTCTGAACACATTTGTTTTTCTTATTGTGCTGAGTCAAAATAATCAACCCTGATTTTGCAGAACTAGTAAGCACAATATTAGTCTTAAAAGAGAGGACTTTAGAGTGTTCCTATATAGATTACACTGATTGAAAGTATGTTTCCTCCTTTTTGTATACTTTTTTTAATTTTTACATTCTTAACCGTAATGTGCAGGAAAATTCAACAATATGAAGCTTAAAATGTAAATGGAAAATTGTGTGAAGTATGAAGCGTTTGTTGCAACGCACTTTGAAAAAATTACACACTTTAAACAAAATTTCAAAGTGCGTTAAAATTGGGACAAAATCAATACAATTTGAAAAAAAAATTTCAAAGTGCGTTAAGAGTGTGCATCAACATTTTTTACCAAGGGGAAATTTAACGCACTTTGAAAAAAATATGTATAAAACAAAATTCTAGACTAAGATTTTAGTAATTGAGAGAATTACTTTGTAATAATTTTATCTTTCGAAAAAACTTTTTAATTTACATGTATTGAGTTAACTTCATTGAGACAAAAGAGAAGACGAGTAGAAGGTCTCTCAGTCCAACTCTTTTTTTTTTTACAAAGCCGACGGTAGCAAATTGAACGTGGACAACCCCCAACCCCAACCCCCCTAAGTAAGCCCAAATTTTCAATGTCTATATTATAGAACATTTTATTAAAATAAAACATAAACTAATTATGAAAATAATATTTATTGCAGTATATACATGTACCAGTATTTAATTCATGTAAGAAACCATAATCAAGTGTTGCTTTTTAAATCGAAATGCATGTATTATAATATATTATTGTTAACGTTTTCGGTGTTTGTAAAAAATAAAATCACCCATCTTCAAGTCTTATCTTTCCTGCTACTAGAGCTATATACTCCCAAAAAGAGAAACGCATATTCAGGTTAAACATGATAATCTACGTGTTTAGTTTAAACCTTAATTTTAAAAAGTGATTTAGAGTGTGTTATGATAAAAATCAAACATGTCCTGTCTGTTCCAAATTGACAAGTAAAGTCGAAGTCATTGACTTCGCCAGAGGCATACGTCTTAACCAATTCATATGTTCTTTGCGACCCCTCAGCGCTAGTGGATTTCCCATGCACGGACGTTGTGCACGAATACCAGCTCCTCTCAGTCTCTTGTAGCTGCAATAATGTAGCGCTCTCCGAATTTTTTAATCTGATGTTTTCTGGAGACCCCCCCCCCAAAAAAAAAAAGGAGAGGGCTGTACATTATTGCAGCTAAGTCTCTTGCGAACAATTTGTGCTTTTTATGCTGATTTCAGCAGTTTGTATAGCAGTTCTGAGTCGATTGCTTCAGGTGCTGAAGGAGGATCTGACGGTCCCGTCTAGGTGTGGTAACCCGCGGACGGCCTGTTCTTCCTCAGTCATCCGTGTTCCTAGCTGGTGGAGACGTGCGTTTAACTGCTGCAAAGCCGATTGATGTGCGCCAAATGCAGTTGCAACTTCCAGTTGCGTAGCTCCGGTTAGTGTCATTGTTAGAGCCTTGTTGCGTTCATCTTTGTTTAGGCGTGGCATTGCAGCATCAACATTAATTCCAATCAAAGCAAAAATATGGGTTTAATAGGAGTGTTTAATTTGTCGAGTATATAGATGTCTTTCTTCAAAGGGAAAAAATATTAGTAATCAATTATTGAATTAGGAAAAAATCAGCATCTGATACAGTACATGATAAATTCCTTTGTTAATAAAAAAAATGTCGAGAGATAAATGTATCGCAATTAAAAATCGGTTTTAACAGTTTCAAGGAACTGAAAGCAGAGATTTTAGGTAAACTATTATAAACTATTGTGAATATTACAAAAATATTGACAAAGGAAAGTAGAAATAATCATTTGTAAGATCATTCTAATTTGGTGAAAATGACTAAAATGGTTCTCATTATCAAACTCTAATAGGACAATTCATTGTATTCATTCGAATATTTACTTCGAAAGTTACTCTTAACATGGGTTCATTTATAATAGAGAACACTACCTGATATTGTATTGACATTTTCTTGCTTCCTTAACGTTAAAGTCAATGCCGAATAAACACATGAATGGTATTGTTTTCATTTTGAATAATTTGTCTTACTAACAATTTAATCAGTCAGAGAATAAGGAACATTGATCAATCAAGTAAACAAAACGAACCGTAACAGGACCAAAGCATCAGCCTTTAAATGCAACAGAGATGGGATCAGGTGCGTAAGAGGAGTACTTATCCCCAGTTTACGGGTCACACATGCCCTTATACATGTATTTATGAAGTAAGATTGTCATCCAGTGGCAGAGATTCACATCACCAAAGTCAAAGGTTTATCATTTCTCGATTATTTTTGTTTATTGTATGATGTAGCCACATCTTATTGCATGTCTGACCTTGGTTTTTATCGCAAACACTTCACAGCTTATACAGTGTGAAGACTGTCTGATAATTAAATGAAATGTACAAATGATGGCACAATATTATGTGCAATAATAATGACAGTAGCTTGACTTTGACAAAAGATAATAGATTTTTTTTCTTCTTGAAAACTTTGAAACGGCAGTTCAGATTATTCAAGGAATGAGAAACATTATTTTTTTTTAGGAGGCAGTTTTTAAAAATTCTGTAAGATTTGTGCTTGCTGTATTTTTTTTCTTCTAAATGATGGTTGTCAATCTAAACTTTGTCGCTTACTTTTACATTAGGGATGCAAACGGGGTAAGTTTTATAATGTAAATTTAAATGAACTACGTATTAAGTAAGGTCTATCTTCACCGGAGTTGTTAATTACTGAGTATTTAAATGAGTATATCATTTTAAATAAGGCCCCCAAAAGCAATAGTTTCCTGCTAACAGCCTGGTAAAAAAGAGATAGCGAGCTAAGGTATGTAGGAAAAATGTTTATTTTTTAATTTAATTTCATTTTTTCACAACTGTATTTTTTGGATATGAACTAACACAAACCCAAATTAAACATCAATATTGTCTTTCAAAATTAAATGCCTTGCCTTTTGATGCATAACTCAAGTAGTATTGTATTAAAGTCCATATTTAAAACATATATTTCATGAAATACCACTTGTATATAAATTTTTTCACTTTTGAAACATGAAATTCCAGATTTTTCCCCCAAAACTAAAAAAACTTAAGGGTCGGGTGCAAATAATAGGGTAGGTCGGGTAGCAGGAAACAAGACTTTTTTCAGCCTTAACATGCTAAACTTTTCATTAGTACATGTTAATATCCGATAACAATGGTAATGCAATTTAATCAATATTAATTTTGTAAAATTGAAAATAGTTTCCCTAATTATAAATAGATAGGAAATATTTCATTCAAATGCTTTTTAATTTAAAAGAAAGAAAGAGAACACCCATTTCTTGTAAAATGAAAACATAAAGAAATACTAGTAACTTTTGAGCTACCCATTCTCTAATTATGTAATCAAGAACAATTTGTGAACAGGAAAATATCTTTCAGATATCATACATTGATTAGGATAATGCATGTTACGTTGTTGGACGCAAAATGTCGTCAAGATGTGCATTGAATGCTTTAAGCCTCTTCATTTTAGCATTAATGGTTATTTCCAGTAATGGCCAGAGCCAATTTGCTTCAGTTTTGCACGATTCTTTGTTCAAAGGTAACTACACACCTTATATTCATCCTCACGTTAACTGTGGTAAGAATGCTACTTATGTTACGATCGATCTTGGCTTGCGAGAAATTGTGGATTTATCCGAAAAACAAGAGACCATTAAACTGAAGATTTGGGTAAGACTTAACTGGGAGGACTGCAACTTCGTCTGGAATTCTTCTAAATTTAAAGGAATTTCGCAGATAGGACTCCCGTATGACAAACTCTGGGTTCCAGATGTGACCTTATATGAAAGTATTGATGATATTGCAAACATGCCGGATATGAAACAGTACAGAGCCTTGATAACAAACACAGGAGCCATTCAATATCAGTTTCCAACAACAGTACTTCTGACATGTGGAATGAACATTTCCATGTTCCCATACGATCATCAAATGTGCACTTTGACATTTGGTTCATGGATTCATTCAAACAGCGAAATAGAGATGTTCAGTAAATCTGAAAGCGGAGACCTCTCTTCCTTTGTCAACCACCAAGAGTGGATCATCGTTAGTCTGAAAGCAACTAAGGTGACAGAACTATACACTTGCTGTGAAGAGCCTTTCTCCAGCATTTCCTATAAACTAGTGATAAAACGGAAAGCCACCTTCTACATAATCACAATGATTTTACCTTTCTTTGCGCTCACTATATTATCCATTGCTGGATTCATCTTGCCATCCGCCTCTGCAGAAAAGATAGACTTCCACATGAACATTCTTTTAGCAGTCACAGTCTATTTGCTCCTCATTCAGAACTCACTGCCCTCATCGTCCGAGTTCTTTCCAAAAATCGGAATCTACTTCATTATTACCCTCCTTTTAATTTGTTTGTCCTGCGTGATGTCAGCAGTCGTAGTTTATATGTTCTACCATGATCTGGGTGGGAAACAGATGCCCAAATGGGTCAAAAAAGTTTTGGTGGATGGACTGGGCCGACTGATGTTTATCACACAAGACAATGTGATACGCTTCAGAGCTGAACAATCTTGTGAAAAGGAACCAGCAGAAAAGAAACTGGAGGACATGAAAAGATCAAAGGTCAAAAAGAGTAGGAAGATTGTAAAGCCAGCAGTTTTATGTGAAATTCAGAACGCTGTTTATGAAGGCTGGGAAAGCGAAGTAGGAGAGGTACGTCCGCGAGACCCCAACAGTGTGGGCTTCTGGGAAACCGAAAGGTCCAACAAAAAGATGAATGAGTGGGAATTGTTGGCATATATATTGGATAGATTCTTTACTGTTCTTTATACTATTGCCGTATTCCTTAATACGGTTGCCTTTCTTATTGTCTTCAGTCAAAATGATGCACCTTAAACTTAATTTTTATATGAGGCATGTCACTCGCCTGCTCTTGAGAAATTAATTCATTTGATCAGAACTTCTAACATAATTAATATACATTTCAATTTAACTTTTATAACATATTTGATTTTAAATAAAAGCAAATTAAACATTTATTTAAAAAATTGTCTTAGTGAGATGCATGGGGAATATTAAAGGCAGGATATTAAAAAGAAAATTCACAAAAAAAGTTTTGTTTTATTCAAACTACATGTATGTTTAAACTTTGGTTCTGAATGTTTCACTAAAAGAAAATTTCATTTTATTAATTTTATGGCAGGTCCATCCAAAATAGGTTTCGAATGATATTTTAGAATAAATTGCATAAACACCGTTTAAAAAAAATTGCAGCTTTATTGGAAAATCGACGAACTTACTAACTTTATTTTCTGCTAATAAATGATCATAATTTTATCCATGCCTGAAAATTTACATCACTGTTCCAAAAATAATTAAACTGCTGTAAAAAAAATTCAGACGCATTGTATTATAGCATATTCTAGAAGTGGTGTAAATAAGATTTGGATTCTAAGAAAATCGATCGAACTTTTAGAAAAGGTTAAAATCTCTAATTTCTCAAACATCAGCAGCATGAAACGTACGAATTTTCTACATTTACACAAATTTTCCCAACAATGAATAAAAGTACTATGCTTTTTGATTGATGCTGTTGGAAAGCATTGCAACAATGTGTGTATATGAACCAATAATTGGATACACACAATAAGCAATAATTATTACAAAAGTTTCCAATAACCAGAAATCTCTAACAAGACTGCAGCTTATACAGGTTTACATGTATGCTTATAACGAGGGAAGAGAAAGGTAGCGTTTGAATTTGATTTGCAACAGCAATAAATTTTTTATCATTGTTTAGTCATTTCCTGGCAAGATTACTAGTAATTGAAAACTGACCAAAACTGTAGGAGGAATAGCATTCCGAAAATATTTCAAAATTTTTCTCTACTTTTAGTAACCATGGCAATGGCAATCAAAAAACCGATATACAGAATTATGAATCTAAGTGAAGTCTACTTGGATGCCAAGTTATATTGAAATCAGACCGAAAATGTAAGAGTAGCATTCTGAAAATAATTCAAAGAAATTTCTTTTTCTAGTAACAATGGCCACACACTATTCATAGAATATATAGAATTGTGTTCCTTGTTGTAGTTTACTTGTGTGTAACCTTATATTGAATTCAGGCCCAAAATGTAAAAGGAGTTGCATTTTGAAATATTTCGCAGAAATTTCTGTTTTAGTAGCCATGGCAACACCGTTCATCGATATCTAATACCGATAAAGTGAATGACGAATCTTAGGGTTTTCCACGTGTGTGCCAACTTATATTGAAAACAGATCAAATCTGTTGAAAGGGTAGCATTTTGCAAATATTTCAAAGAATTTTCTTTTTTAGTACACTTTATATGCAACACTGTTCATTCATATCAAAAACTGATTAACAAAATCATATATCTCAGTGTAGTCTTCTTTTATGCAAAGTTATATTGAAATCATACAAAAACTGTAGGAGGGGTCTTCATCCAGTAGAGCTTAAAATGTGCGACTTCTTTTTATTCCATAAAACAATATTGACTGGCAAAATTCAAAACTTTTACAGAAGAAATAAAATAACACTATTATTAGTTCGGTTTTTTTTAATACTCAATGTGACATCTAGTAAACAAAGATAAAAATCAGTAGAGTAAAGAATTTTCTATGGGGAGAAGCATGCTGTTTTAAAATAAAAGTTTCAGTTCATTACCTTTGGTAACAAGTCAGCAACAGTATGAAAGTGATAGTCAAATTTGAAAAAAAAGCACATCACTTTAATAACATTAAACAGCCAGTGGAAGAACATGGCCTTAAACTAATGGTGGAACATGTTCCGTGTTAGTTATAGTTAAGATTTGTAGCAATTTTTTGTCAGGATTTCACTTCTTGATTAAAACATAACAAATAAAAACTGTAACAAGCTGAGAACATAATAATAAAAACAATACATATATATGTGTAAAACAAACCTATTGTCTCTCTTAATAATTATACTGAGGCCAACACTACATATACTGCAATGAGGAATGAAAATACTAAAGCCATCGGGCAAGCATTTCTGCGCCATTTATATTAGTAATAATGAGAAATTACAAAACACAATGAATTTGATTTGACTTGGATACAAGCAAAACGATGTCAATATCACAAAGTATGAAGCAATTTAAAAACAAACATGTTAACTGTACAGGGCAGACTTGGGCGCGAGATTCAGTTCCCCGAATTTTACATATATATGTCCATCAACCTCTACAATATACAGAAACCCTCTATGTGATAAAACACATTTCCAACTCTTTCTAAAGGATACATGTATGTTCAACGGTAACTCCTATAGGACTAAAAAAGAAATTTAATACATTGCTGTTATGCATTATCAACTACAAAAAGTTTTAGAAATCTTTACATTTATTAATTTTTTTTTTTTGAGATTGAAAAAATGAGAAATTCATATAATTCAATAAAATAGTCAACAATATACTAGTTTATTTTTCTATGCTGCCAAAATGCACTATTTACATGTACATAACAAATCTTAAATTCTAATGGAATTGACTTAAAAGCACTTTTTTTTTTACATTAAATTTATAAAAGTGAACACATGTATGGAAAGATTTGTTATCTTCCACAAATACACTCTAGTTCTGTAACCCCTCAGGACTTCGGGTGAACTTTCCCTATTATGCCATAAAAATCATCAGATTTTAAATAACATACAATGTGCTCTAAAAGCATGAAGTGTTGCTGAAGCAAGCACGGTGTAGCTATTTCTGAGCAGTGATAAAATTCTGTGATTAAAATGACAACATTGACAGTGCATGAAAAATATTAATCTCACAGGATATGTACATCTAAAGATACCAATCAACCGGTATGTAGGAAAATAAAATGACTTTGTCCAAGGAACGATGAAAAACAATCACAGCACCAATCCATCTAGTTAATACTAATCTGATATAGAGGCCATGATGTCAAATCCTAGCACTATGTAATATCACAAGAAGGTGGAAAAATATCTGATTCACAGAACTCTGATAAAAGGGTTATTACACAAGAAAGTCTGTTTAAATTAAATACTAGTACATTGTACAGATATAAAAGACAATACAAGGTATAAAGTCGTTTTTTGCCTCTAATATATTTGATTCATACAAAAGACTATGACTTAAGCCATTAATTTTGCAATGGTCAAATTTTAAGTAGGGTTACAATGAAGATGAGTGATAAAAAATGCTTCGTAGTTGAGAATTGAACACAGTGAAATTTGTATCAGAGAAAATTTGTTATTTTTGTTTATATAAGTAAAAAGCTAATACATTGTATCAAAGAATTGTTTGGCTATTTCAAAACTTTATTGTTTCCTATCAAATCACGGTAGTATACATAAGTAGAGAAATTTGATAATGATATATTTCTTTAAAATTAAATTTCAATGTTCTAAGACTCAATAGATGATGGAATACATATGTAAAATATCATGCACAAACATTTTCTTACATTGATTTAATTGACATATTTTTGAACATCCTACTCCCAAAAACAAAAAAAATTAACTGGAGAATTAACAAGAATAATTATATTAGAAAATAATAATACTAATAATTTAAAATATGAATAGGTACACACAAATGTTGAAGCTGCCAAAGTAAAATCTACTTTCTTCTAAAATTTAAAAATTTTCAATGTACATGAACACATGTGAAAAGGGAAAAGATACAGTTACTTTTAAATTTCTAGTTTTCAATGTATGGGTATAATCTTTAATTGAAGTGACACTTTCCTTGCAGCATCAACTATAACCTTACCCTTTCTGTAATCTGTACCCTTACAAACAACCTTTTCAAAAATTTTAACAACCATGCTTTATGGTCCTGCTTCCATCAAAAACAATTTTCATTACAGCAGAAATTTTCCCAAATATTATAAAAGTACAATGTAATGTGAAAAATCTAATTACTACACAAAGTAAATTAAAGCATTGAGATCTGATAAATTAGCTGACTCTAAAACATTGAAAAGAAATTAAGAGTGTATACATTGTAAAGACAAATTTGGGTTCATATACAAGTCCTGTGCTGTGAAATTTTGCTTGGCTCTTTGACATTTAAAGTAACTATATCAACAATAGAATAACTAAGGAAAAAATTACCAACATAAACAAACACAATAAAGTTTTATCACAAAATAATTGTTGAATAAATACTGAAAAGTCAATCTGCAGGATCCCTCTGTTTTTTCAATGCTGTCATTTTGGCGACATAAGACACAGATGTTATGTGCTGCCACCTTGTGGACGCAGACTGTCCAAAATGGATCTCAGGATGTTTTCAACTGAAAAAGAAAAGTAAAATCAAATTATATTCATCAATACAACACTGTAGAATAAATTTTATAATGGTAAGCATATTTTGATTTGGAATTTTATAGCAATTTACTACATCTCTTCCAGTTTAGGTCAAATTCAAAAAGGCAAAAAGGCA
>PRKT01000007.1:2606701-2624540 GCA_003671525.1 Saccostrea glomerata
TTTTTTTTTTACAGTCATGAAATTTGTCAGGCTTGATGGTGCCATGTGTGTATTTCCTTAAGTCATGCACATAGATCTACCTATTACTTTTGGGAGAAGGGAGGGAAAAGAAATTCTAATTGACATACACTTGATTGTTTCATCTTAATTTTTTAAATAATATTTTAACTGGCAAACTTTACAATATTTTTCATTATAGGTAGATAAAATCAGCAGCTATGCTTTGTTAGTTTTCTACTTTCGTTTTCAAAAAACGATCTCTTTGGATTCCGTTTTTATTGTTTGATTTGCATTTTATTGTCTTTAATTTATATTTTTAATAAAATGACAAACAACTATCTAGTTAATCTATGTGTTTCACCTTGCATACCCTTTAAAACTAACAACATAATCCCCTAATTGCCCCAAGCTATAAGCTTCTTGCACCAGTGGACAACAGCGAGCGTTCAAGCGTGAAGTGATTTCCTGTGTCTAGGCCTAATTAACATCTGGTTAAATAAACAATGAAACATATCTGTGTGCATTGAATAAACAAGTCTGACATTGTTATCCCGATTGTCAAAATCCAGCGGTAGGGAAGCTTAGAATCGGGAATTTTGGTGATTTTTTTTTCAAATCGGGAAATAAGGGCAATTTTGCTTTCCCGATCGGGAAGGCGGGATGAAAGGGTAAAATCGGGAGGATCCCGCCTAAATCGGGAAAGTTGGCATGTATGCTGTTGCTAAAGACTTACATGTAAAACTTCCTTGGTACGCTTTTATTTTAGTTTTTTTGAAGAGTATAAATTAAGTAACAGTAATAAAATCTACAAAATTTAAAATACAGATAAATACAAGTAAAATGACTATCATTATGTGGGAATATGCATATTGAGCACATATTAGTATTAAAAAAGCATGATGCACTATTACCGAGTGCCTTTTATGGCATGAGTTGTTGCTGAAATATATGACTCATTGATGAAAACAATTGGTTTTCATTGAAAATAATTCTCATAATCACGTGCTTGAAACATACCAACAATTGATTGATTTTGATTATAATCAATGATTGCAATATCACTACTTACGATACACTCATATCTTCCACTGCCTTCATATTCATCTCTATGACAGTTGTTCCCTCTATGTCTCTTTCGCGACAGGGTGTAGAGTTTTTCCCGCAGACCTTACAAGCTTGGTAGAAGCCATGTGGCTTCACTCTGCCTGAATCATTGCCCACAAACACCCACAGTACAGCAGATTCCACCTTTCCTATCAGCTGAAAATCAGGACAAGACATATGAATAAATTATGAATTTCCATATAAATCTTTTATTCATAAACTGTTTTCTTATTTTCCTCTCCAAAAAATATCTATCACTGAATTTTCCTTCTATTTTCAAACACTGTTACCTCTTTCATTTTTGTGGTGTCAAATTTTCATGTTTTTATGATAAATAACAGGGTCAGGGGGGATTAAATCTTGTGGTTAAGAAATATCAAACTGCAGTTCGAAATATACTGGGATATGAATTCTTGGGTCACTTCATTCTATGAAAAATAACAAGAATTAAACACCCATGGAAATAGTTGATTTCACTGAATATCATAAGAAATCTACCTTGACCATAGCATGTCCGTCCCCTGCTTTGTTTTTGACTGCTCCTCTGCTTCCCTCAGTCAGATATCTAGCTCTGTGTTGTTCCTCAGGCTGGTCCACTATCTGGAGCTCGTAACCCGGCACGCGACACGGAAATTGTTGATTCAGGGAGAGTTCTCGTAGCCTGTGACGGGAGCGAGTCACGTGATTTGTACCCACTTTAGGAGAAAGCTGTATATGTGTGATCTCAGGGACATTCATCTCATCTGCTTCAAAGTCTGGTCTCAAGGAAGACATAATACTGAAATAGCCAATGATTATTTGCATTAAAAGTTGAGAGTATCAAAACTTAAAATTTAGAGATTTGTACTTATTTTAAGCAAGTCTTGAAGTCTGCTTCGTCAAATTTTTTTTCTGTAAAACACATCTGAAATATGTCAATTAAAAATCTGGAAATGGTTTGTCTCAAATTTGAAGCTTGATGACAATAGAAATATCTGAAATAATCATATTACAATTAAACATTCAGTCATAAAGATGAAATCAAACGTTACAGTACCTCACAGAAGATGTACAGTCAGTGTCATCTTTCTCTCCACTGAATGTAAACACAGGAGCTACATCTGCCCCAAACTTGGTAAAAGTAAATTCTGTCGTGCAGGCCGTTGCACTTCCGCCATCAAACAAACTATCAGGTTCAGAATCTGCTATAGAAGTCCCAGCATTGGAATTCCTGTGAGTTTTCAGTGATTTGTTAGGTTCGTGATCCACAGAATCCCATGCAAATTCTTCCACTTTCACATCATCGCCGTGTTCAATCCGCAGCTGCTCTGATTTGGCTATCAATGTAGACTGCGTATTTGTTTCAAACAAGGACACGGGGGATGACATGGAGCTTCTGATCTCTGGACTTAGTTGACTACAGTTAGACGTAGGACTGTCCATCATTGAAGAGTCCACCCCACTGGTGAGAAGATTATGCAGCACAGATCCTTTGTCCTGTGAGGATTCGTCCTTTGATGCGAGTCCATTGTAATTCATGAACGACTGAGAACTGTGAGGGTTCTGTTGGTACAGCACAGAATCACTTGTGGTAGAATCCACTCTGTCCATTTGTACAGTCAGTGTCCTGTTGCTGTTACCGTGATCATTTAGGAATATATCCGAGGACGTCCTGACTTCTCCGTAATGACTGGAGCTACTGAGGAACACATCAGAGCTCCCTAAACTAGAGACTGTACAAGGACTAGAGACTTGTGTGAGAGTAGGCTGGACAGCAGCTGTGTTGATGGAGAGGGAGTGGATGGGGGAGGTGACACCAGGGATTCTGAACACGTGCCCAGCATTTCCAGAGGAAGATGTGGGGGAAGCCACCTTAAGAGGGGTGGCAGTCAGGAGGGCCTTCAACTTGTTCATACCGTCCAGTTTCTCTGGTGAAAACTTCACATCTTGGGCAGGGTTGGATACAGGCAAAGCTGGTGATAAAAATAAGATGAGGATAAACTAGTGCTAATTGTAACGTGGACCGTTACAGATGTTCCCCAAACGCTCCCCAACTCCCTTTTATAGTCATATTCCTTGTAAGCGTAATTAAATAAGACAAACTTTATGCATTTGAGACTATAACAACGTTTACTCAGAAGTGTACCATGTTCATTCAAATTTTATCATTGCACACTTGCGCATGTGAATGCATGTGCGTAATGTTCATATCATGTTATCTACACAATCTATATATTTTGATGTGTAAATATTAAAATTATTTAAAAAACGCTCATTCAAGCGTATATTTGATTTTACCAATTTCACGTGCACGCACGTGCATACATGAGCATGGTGACCATACGTTCTTGTAGAAGACCATTACATCTACCTATGTTCTAAATCCCACCCTCTTTGGTTGAAAACGAAGGAAGTTATAGCTGTTTAAAGTTTCAGCCAATCAGATTGCAGCGCACGTACACTCACGTGTATGCATGTGCATGTGACCATGCCTTCTTGTAGAAATCCATTATATATATCTATGTTCCAAATCCCATTCTGTTTGGTTGAAAATCAAGGGAGTGATAGCTATTTAAAATTTCAGCCAATCAGATTGCAGCATTCGTAAACGAACGTGTACGCATGTGCATGGTGACCATACCTTCTTGTAGATGTCCATTATATGTATCTATGTTCCAAATCCCATCCTGTTTGGTTGAAAATCAAGGGAGTTACAGCTATTTAAAATTTCAGCCAATCAGATTGCAGCGCACGTGCATGCACGTGTTTTCATGATAATTGCTATATATCATGTTGTAGGATATTCTAATGCATGGCTATGTTCAAAATTTCAAAGGATTTCATCAAAAAACAAGAAAGATATTGAGACTTTAGTTTCAGCCAATCAGAGCGTAGCGCACGTGCATGCGCGTGAGATCTTGCTATTTTGACCATGTCATCTTGTCTATACTACTAATATATCCTTACATTATGAGTTTCAAAACATTTCATCAAAAAATAGAAAAGGTATGGCAATATATATTATATTGGTCATTTCACGTACACTTGCACGTGCTGGCTCTTGCAAGCACGTGCGCGCAAAATGACCTTCGTTCGGCAAATCTACATAACATCCCTACTGACCCTAAAAAGGTTTTACCTAAGTCGGATGTGTAGTTTACAAGATCACTCGTGGACAAGATTTTCCCAGGAAGAAAAATAATAATAATAATAAGAAACAGAGTAAAAACAATATGTTCCCCAACTTCGTTTGGGGAACATAATAAGAGAGCACATATTCACATTATTGATTACAGACTAATTGTTGTACCATTTGCTCATCAAATATGCTGAAATTTCAATTCCATTGATTACATACATCCATAGATGCATTGTCAAAAGACCTCAATTTTATAGAAAAAAATTAAAGGACTGCACATTACTTTTTATTTGCAAGAATTTTATTTTTGCATTATTACATTCTAAGTTGTAATTTAAAAATCAAAATCTAAGCGTCAACTTTAATATAAAAATTACGCAGGGGGAATAAGGAAGCATACAAAATATTCTACCTTGACTAAATCAGTGCTACATTATGACGTCATAGTAGGCGAGATGATGTCAATTTTAGAACACAAGTTATTTGTAATATTGGTATTTAAAGATGTAATTTAACTCTAGAAAATGAATAGATACGTGTAAACTTTAACAAAATTAAAATGTTCTTATTTCGTTATGATGTATTCTGTTATTTTGATTAAAATCTACCACCGATGACGTCATATGTGTACATCAAGTAACTTGGGTATTGATCGGGAATTGATCATGTCGTGTAAAGAGAATTTGGCTATGACGGCATGATCAATGATACGTAAAAGGGAGTTTAAAAGCAAATATCGTGAATATTTTGTGAAATTCATATGGAGTTCAGTTAATAAAACAGGAATGCTAATTTATATTCATCGATTATATTCTCTTTCGAAGACAGTCAGCTATATACGTATCCCGGTCGGCCTTTCCTCTGTCATTTGTGACAAAAATAATGCAACAGAACAACAATAAGCTGTATATTTCAAAACATTAAATTTGTACAGATGGAAAGTTTGCATCCTAAAATACTTGGAAAGTGCTGCTAGAATCCCGAGTTAAGCGTGGTTTTACGAAAAATCTCGGTTCATAGGTAAAAAAATTCAAAACATCGGGTAAGGTTTCGTGCGAATGTATGGAATAATTATTTTACTGACGGAACAGTGGGATTCTAGCAGCACTTTTCAGGCAAAATAGATGTTTTCCAACTACATTATTTACTCAAAGAAATTATTAAACTCCGGGGTATTGTTGTTCTGTTCGCTTTTTTATTAAGGAAAATATCGCTACATTGTATTATAAATAGAAGTCACGTGATGCCGTCGTGGTGTTGCACGTCGTTGAGTTAGACACTCTTTTATCTTTATGCAATAGATAATAATAGTTTACACTTATTAGCGGTTTTGGTAAATTAGCAAAGTAAATTTTCTCTAAAAAGTCTGAATTTCCCTAAAAATGACTTATATGCTTCCTTAACATACCCGCGTATGCTTAAATCGTCATGATTGCCAGTTCTAGGAAGTAATAAAGCATTTCAGGACATTACTTGGTTCCTATTCAAGTTAATTATTTATGTGAAATTTTTTTTATTCTAGATATTTTTTTTTATTTTCTTAGAAATATTTACCAAATGTTAGGGTGCTGGGAGCTATAGGACTTGTGTTGATGGGTTGGCTTATGAGAATTATCCCATTTGTTCCAGACACCTGTATAGCAGTCAACCCTGAAAAATGGAACATTAATTATATAATCAATACATTAATATTATATTTCATTCCAGCTTGGCTTTTCTAAACAGGATATGCAGCTGATGAATAAATCAGTGTTATGTAATGTCTCAAAATGCTACTGAATCAAGCATGAAATGATTGCTAAGCTGTTGAAAAATTGGTCTTTTTGTCACTGATGCAGACCTGGAAATCAGTAAATGAAGTGACACAGCATATACAGTTGTATAAATGTATTTTACCAATTTCTTTGCCTGTTAACTCTGCTGATTCAATGCATATAAATAGTAATTTTTTGAATTGCTCAGACATTTTTATAAATAGCAAATGAAGATCACAAGAAGAATTTCCTTTGACAAGTTGGATGAAAACAATTGAAATATACCGGTACACAGATTATTCATAATTCCTTAAAATTCTTTTGAATGTATTTGGGAAATTCCTATAGAATGACTGAAACACTGTTCAGGTCAAACACATTTTCCTGTTTGTAAAATGAAATGACAATTAATTGTTCTCTTGCCAAGTTATTGCCCATGTGGGGCTTAATATTCAAGATCGAACCTGATCCATCAAATTTAGTCTGGATACTCATTTAGAAAACATTTCATATGAAAAATCCAAAAATTATTAGTATTATGTATCCATATTTGCACCATTTCAAAGTTTCACAAATCTAATCCTTTCCCAGGTAGCTCTCTTAAGAATTGCACACAGTTTTTCCCTCTATCCTTACAAAAAAAGAATATTTTTATGAGGCATATCAACTTGAATAATAACTAAATTTATACTATTCCTATGAAAGTTTTGGAAGAATTTTCCTGTGCATTCTCAGGGGGAAAATAAGCTTCTTGAAGTGTCACAAGTACCCTTGTTAAGGGGACTCATGGCAAGAATATAAATTCACTTCTACACAACATTGCACCAAATGCCCCCATACTTATCTGACAAACTTTAAATTTTGGATCGTTTAGTGCAGTAATTCTAAATAATTAATATTTTTGGACCTCAAGTTTTGTTCTATACAAGAAACAACAATTGGTCATGTTGGATGAAAGTGACTTAAAAAATGTGCAGGTATGCTAGGATTTTGACAAGAAAACTGCGTGACAACCCTCCACTTTATGTTTAAGAATTCATGTGAATAAAAGTGAATGTGTTTTTCATTCTGGGCCTTAAAAAGAGCAAGCTAGGGCATTCGGAAACTGTGAATTCCACAGTCAGAGACAAATGCTCATAAAAGCTTTCCTTGTTCACACTGCAATCTAATCTTTCTATAAAACAGACAGAAATGATGAGAAATTAATTTCCTACAAGTTTTCTTTAACTATATAATCATGCAAATTGCACAATCCTTTTAACGTACAAACATTAGCCAACTTCTTACACTGTGTCCACTATAATCAATCAACAGCAAATCCCCATCCCTAACATTATTTCAAGAATAAAAACCTTGGCATTGGTAATCATGATGATTAGATAAATGGGGATAATTATAATGATTTCCCAGAAATATCTTTAATAAAACAGCTGCACATTTTAGGGTATGAATACCTCATTTTAACTTGAATCATTTACAAGACCCAGAATGAGGTTTAAATGTATGCCAGGCCCACCAGTAGAATTAATAACACTGCCAAACAGTAACAAATTAGGCATTATGACCTGTGTGTACCAACTTATTCTCAATCTGTTCCTTTTCAATAAATCAAACAAAGTTTTTATAAAAATTTAAAACAGAATGAAATGAAATACAAGGTCAATCACTCATGCAAACAGAAATGAAAGTGACCAATAACAGGTGGGAGAGAGTTGTCCTGCAACAAACCTACTGACCAATATCGGTCACTCTGACACACTTTTAATACACAATGTCATAACATTACCAAGCTTAGATCAACAGATCAACCAAACACATTGATAACAATACCACATTGTCGGCCCACAGTACACTGGTGACCAAGCTAGTGGACACGTACCTAACCAATAAATCATGATTATTGACCTCTTTCTACTGTGAAATTTAATGGTGTTGCAATCTTAATGGTTTATAGTCACTCAAAGGTTGATGTCATAGCATTTTTATCTTGAGCCAAAGTTATCACAGCAACATCTGTAAGTTGACATAACCTAACTTTGGCTGTTACTATGAACTATCTCTGTCATTTTGTTCTTGACTATTAGATCAGAAGTACATCTACTTGCCACAATGAGTTCATGTGTCATTGGACTGATTTCATTTGCTTTGCAGATAACAGCTGTTAAGAATTAGGGCCAACACTTTCTAGGTTAAGAATTTATGTCTTCTTGCAACTTCTTGCTATTCTATTTCATGCTTGACTTCTTATTACTAGGATTACAAATGGGAATCCCCATATAAAATTTAGCTTCTGTTCATTCAGAAACATTGACCAGAGCTTTAATTTGAAGCATATTCATGTGCTATCTTGTGTAAGCATTGATAATTTATACTGTTGTATGTCTTCTCTCAAAAAGGAAGTAATAATATATGCCGCATCATGCAAATCCATTTTATATTGAAATGTATATGTACATGGCATCTCTTGCAACCTAATGTTCCTACAAGGTAGAAGATTTTTACTGCGTTGTATAGGTGTTTCAACCATCTGCGTCACATACTGGTTTTAAATCGCATTTGTCTGTGCCAATTATGAACAATGACCCAGCTAGCCTATCCTTCTTTTCACCCCACTGACCAAGATAAAAAAAAACAGTAAACACTGCCTATTAAAATACTAAGCATATACTATGATTATGGGCCAAGATCTATTTTTGAAACATTTGGGTCACTGTTAAACCACTGCGCTAAAATCAATTTCAATTCCCAATACTAGCTTTTAAAACATGTCTGGTTTGAGCATGTCTTCAAAGATCTTATCAAATGAAAAACCCATGGTTGTCAGAAAACATTCATATGAATAAAAAAAAAAAATAACATGAACTTTTCAACCTATGAATATTATCTGTAAACAAAATAAAGACCATTAATGAAACTGCATACAAATGAGTCTCTCAATGCAATCACAGCTAGTAGACAATTTTATTAGGCTATGTAAAACATCGAGATAAACATCTTCAAGTGCATTTGAGGACTAGCAAATCTTACAGCTGTGCTTTACAACTCACATTCCATTATGTCTGGTATGTGTATTCTCCTCATTGCTCCTGTAGTGAACACCTCATAATGATGAGTAGGGAAAAAATTACAAACTTTGAAGCATTTTCACAGAACACTTTAAAAGAGTAATTTCAATTTCCTCCTATCATTAGAATCTGCAACTACAAATTTTGAAAATGATGATAAACACATACTACTCATCTCCATTACTGATAGATCACCCACAGGCTGAGAAAGAAGCCAGCTCGATGGGCATAGTTCTGTTTGATCTTTCCATGTTTACAGCACTACTGTTTGCAGAACATGGAACATGGAGGAGGATACTTATTCGTTAGTATTGACCTTGGAGCAGAGAACGCCGACACTGCACATGTACCTTGTATCACTTAACCAAATTTCCTCTGCCAAATACAATACTGATGAAAGCCTAGTTACTGGGTAACACACCGCTTCTGCCATATTTAACTGACACGTGAATTCTGTGCTCAGAAAAGCAAACTCGTGAATAAAAGTAGATGATCCAGGGTACAGAAAGGCAAAAGAATCACCAGTGTGTCATTGGACAGAAGTCGAATAAACCCTGATGAAGCTCAGAGTGATTCTGTCCCAAGTTCTCTCTATACTTCGGCATTTGAAGTTCAATAAACACACTTCAGCACAAAGGATCAATGACTCCGTGCATGTTTATCGAAATCTCTCGATCGATATTGCAGACCTTGAGGGTAACAAACAATATCTTATCTGGTTTCTGAAGTACATTCAAAACAATATCATTTGGTGTTTTGTCATTTTTTTCTTCCTAAGAAAAAGATGCTACACTCTTTCCTTTATTTAATTTTACATTAAGAGGCCCATAGGCTACAGCACTAACCTAAACTACCGAAATGTGGAGGAGAAAAGAACTACAAAAACAAGAAACATTTTTTAATGAATGTTTATATCTACTAAAACTATGGTGCCAAAAACAATATCAGGGTCACTTAGAAGCATATGCCAAGACATAACTTCGAAATATTCTTTTCAATGATTAAAGATTTTTTTAATTAATTTTTAAAAATAATAAAAATTCCTACAACTAAATTATGATTTGATGTTATTTCTAAAATTAAGGTAAAACCTTCACTTGGTATTCCTACGTTGTACATATTTTTAATTGCACTAATTGAAATTAATAAAATAACAAAGCTAAATTTAATTCAAAATTGCTAAAGATTTAAAAAAAAAAGTTCCTTATAGATTAAAAGATAAAAGAGAAATCCAATGATCAGAGAAAAAATAAAAAAAAATAAACCGAGAAACAGCAACAACAAATATGTCTATAAAAATCAACAAATAAAATGGGCGTATTTCACTCAAGTACATGTAAAATGTTACCTTCAAAATTATTTTTAAAAAAAAAAAAAAAAAAACAAGACCAAAATTTTTTTTTAGACATCATAGAATAAAAGAATGCTTTAAATATTCTATTTATTGGTATTTATTAAGCCTCAAAATTTTTAACATAAAAAAAATGATACTTGCCCTATCAAAAAAGTATTCAGTTTGTCTTTATCATTAGAGAGACACAGCCCATATAGCCATGCAGCAGGGCAGAAGACCAAAGGCCGACAGCTGATAGAGAGAGGGGAAATTCTGTTATTGGTGGAGCTATCATTGAACCTATTCAAATACTGCCTGATAACGAATCTGTTACAACCAACAAACACACAAGTACATACAGTGCACCTCACATCATTTTATGTCACCCCAATCCAAATCAATCAAAAAAATTTCCCAACAAGTTTCTTTCACCGACTCTGAAATTGGAGTCAATTTAGCAACACCCTACTTACAGCCAAACTGATCAGCATAAACACTCTGAATCAAATTAAATGTCATCGATTTTTCTCTCTGCATTCATTGATTTTTTAAAAAAGTTCTTCTTTTGTGTTATGTAATACAGGTCCCTGTCTGAGAGAGGACAAATATTGTCTACCTTATACAACACTAAGTCCCCAGGAACTATTCATTTTCTTTACTTCTCAGACAAAATGTTGTACTTTCACCCACAACACATTCATTTAGCCTGCAGACACAGAGTATTATATCATCATTTACCATCTTATATTAACAACAGCTCTTTAAATCTTTCAAATTCAAGAAAACCTACTCTGCACCTTTTATCTGCCATACAGAAATAGCCTAAAAAATCTGAGTGGATTGCATCACGAAAAAGGATGTTTAATCTCTAAAGAAGGCACAACAACAAACTATTAAAATGTACATAATTAGACAAACTATATTTAATTTCCTCTTTCTACAACAGATGGTCTGCCATGACTTCAGTCCCTAATGATCGAGCACTTCTGAGTATCATAAGGAG
The DNA here is from genome assembly GCA_003671525.1 of Saccostrea glomerata. Taxonomy (NCBI): domain Eukaryota; kingdom Metazoa; phylum Mollusca; class Bivalvia; order Ostreida; family Ostreidae; genus Saccostrea; species Saccostrea glomerata. Next base: position 2,618,079 of record PRKT01000007.1, read on the forward strand.
GAGTTCTGTATCATTCTGATAACATTGGTACTGTACATATGTTATAAACATGTATCATAATTACACTTTGTATGCAGAAGAAATCAGGATTCTAATCAAACTCTTGATTAAAGGGAAAAACACAAAGATTAACAAAAGTTACATGCTGATGATTTTAACATGTCATCATTTAGTTAAACCAGAAGTCTCTGTCGAGACAGTAGCTCTACTGGTTTATACATAAAACAAAGGAAGAGAAAAGTAGCAGCTGGGACTTGAAACTTTAAAATAGCAATTAATAGAAAAATGGTCCTTGTCGCTTATCAAAATAAAAACCAATGCACAGAATAATGTATCTTAGTATAGCCTACTTGTGTGCCAAGTTATACTGAAATCAGACAAAAACTGTAGTAGGAGTAGCATTTTGAAAGAATTTCACAGAAATTTCTATTTTTAGTAACCATGGCAAAATCGTTTATCGAAATCCAAAACCAATGCACAGAATTATGTAACTTAGTGTAGTCTACTTCTGTGCCAAGTTATAATGAAATCAAACCAAAACTGTAGGAGGAGTAGCATTTTGAAAGAATTTCACAGAAATTTCTATTTTTAGTAACCATGGCAACATCATTCATCGAAATCAAAAAACCGATGCACAGAATTATGTACCTTAGAGTATTCTATTTGTGTGCCAAGTTTTATTGAAATTGGACCAAAACTGTAGGAGGAGTAGCATTTTGAAAGAATTTCACAGAAATTTCTATTTTTAGTAACCATGGCAACATCGTTCATCGAAATCCAAAACCGATGCACAGAATTATGTATATTAGTGTAGCATACTTGTGTGCCAAGTTATATTGAAATTGGACCAAAACTGTAGGAGGAGTAGCATTTTGAAAGAATGTCACAGAAACTTCTATTTTAAGTAACCATGGCAACACCGTTTATCGAAATCCAAAACCGATGCACAGAATTATGTAACTTAGTGTAGTCTACTTGTGTGCCAAGTTATATTGAAATCAAATCAAAACTGTAGGAGGAGTAGCATTTTGAAAGAATTTCACAGAAATGTCTATTTTTAGTAACCATGGCAACATCGTTCATCGAAATCCAAAACCGATGCACAGAAATATGTATATTAGTGTAGTCTACTTGTGTGCCAAGTTATATTGAAATCGGACCAAAACTGTAGGAGGAGTAGCATTTTGAAAAATTGTTTACAGACAGACAGACAGACAGACGGACAGACAGACGGACGGACGGACGACGGACGCATTACTATCGCATAAGCTCTTCTGGTCTCTGACCAGTAGAGCTAAAAAAATATCCTTTAAATTTCCAGGAAACATTACGTTTAAATGTCCCTCAAATATAAAACCATCTTTATTTCTTATCACTGCATGAGGACACCCTTCTCAGCTTACCAGCTTCTAGAATGTTCAGTTTTGTTCACTGTTATCATCTTGCTTATAATGCTCAGGAGATCAAAGATTTATTAAATCCATGCAAACTTTTGCATTGTCTGCAATTTTCATGCATTAAGTAAAACTCCCAAACTTGCAGCACATTATTAAATGAAAATATATTTGGTTATATATGTGCAATTTATATGAAATGCTTTGATGTCAGAGCTATTTTTATTGCTGATTCATTATATAAAAATCTTCTCACCTAAAGATGATGGAGCTGACACCCCCTCCATATTGCTCGTCACAATTCCATTCAATGTAGAGGTTCCTGAAGAAAAAGAATGTTACCAGATCAGCATCACATTTACCATGTCTACTGTGTGTGTCGTAATGGAAGTATGTATCACAAAACATCAATACATTTACAAAGGTCACCTAGCATCAAAACAATGTACCTGAATTGTTCTCTGTAATGAATATTGATGACTAATACAGCTATAGATACACATGTATATATACAAAAATAACTGAAAATATACACTATGTGCTATATATTATTATGTGTTATAAGAGACAATGCTTCAAATCCTTAATGAGTGTATAATCATGAACTGAAATATGTTTTTAATTTGTTTGTGAACTTTACTCTCTCCCAGAGGAATTCAGATTCAATTCTGGATACATGTTTATCCTTATTCAATAAAATGTCAGCAAAATGTCATGATGTGCTTGTACACGACTGGTTCCAATACCATGGTCTATAATTATAACCTTAGATGTAAGATACTGTCTCCAATAATATTTTGTTATGCATGTACATGTAGAGTCAGATTACTATGTTCCTGTTTTAAATGTATTCCTATTTATATAAATAAAAATATTCATTCTCACATCTAGCATACATTGAAATACTTATCTCCTAAGCATTACATCATCATGCAAAGTGATAAATTGCGAGACCAACTTATATTTGCACAAGTCTATACAGTCTATACCAGCACTATAAAATAATGTCTAATGTATAAGACTCCCATGATTCTATAATGAAAACATTATTATTCATCATGTTCTAATGTGTACCTTCCAGATTGCATGGTCTTCTCTAAGTCATTGTCTGTCAATGACAGTATCCTTTAAAATACAGATATATAGTCATAAATTATCCTCTGTTTTATCAATTAATCAATAATGTTTGCCAGTGAAATGTGTAGAAACTAGAAAACTGATTTATTTTAATACACATGTATCTATGCATTTACATTTTCACAGTGCACTTTTATATAAAATGCACTGATTAAGTGCCAACAGACGTGTAGTTGTATGTCACTAACAGCTCTCTGCATTGTACCGTACTAATTGTGCTGACTATATAAAGTCTGTCAGAACTGTCATACAGACACTAACAGTTCTGCTAAATATATATGAACATTGATTGATTGCATAGAAATATTTCTTCCATTCTCCTCTTTAACCATTCCTAGAAAAAATAATGATACCCAGTTTCAAACATCTACGGTACCATATATTAATTTGCAACTAAAACATGCAATGCTTTTAATTAACACCTGGGTATCCAATGACCAGTCACTCAGTACGGTGAACCTTTAAGTAATATCCAGGTCGCATGCCACAGGTGCAGAGTAACAATTAATCTGACATGCTTGTCTCGGTGGGGGATTAGATAAGTTCACCGAGATTCCTCCAGCCTTGCCCCTTTACTCACCTTTACCTGATACATGTTCGGATGACCAACCACTTTCTTATTTTCAGGGAGATATTGCCATAAAGTACAAACTAGACAATTTATTATTGGAATGTTTAGTTGTACAATATAAAACAATATACTTGTACATGTACATGTATTATGTAAAAGTTTGTTAAACTAACATGTGTTTAAGTGTTTTATTTATTTTGTGACAGAAAATAGATGTATTTCCACCTCCCAAACCCAGAACAGCTTCTTTTGAAGATGAAGAAAAATCAAAGGTGAGACTTGTGTAATTTAATGTCTATGAAGTCTTGTAGTTATTTACTAATCAGTTCCTCAGTGAAATACTTTTATGTCTGTAGCTACTGGCAAAGTTGTTGAAGAGTAAAAATCCTCAAGATCTACAGGCTGCTAATAGATTGATCAAGAACATGGTCAAACAGGTTTGTACTTTATTTAATTTAATTATTTTTAAAATCAAATATTCAGTAAATTATAATTTGTTTTGCTGTAAAAAAAAAATTGCCAAGATTCAATTAAAATATAAATTTTGTATCAAAGGATGCTGACAAGATGGAAAGGGTTTCTCGGAGGATAAATGAGCTGGAACAGATTAACAACAACAGCAAATTGTTGATGGAGATGTTGGAACACTATTCCCAAGAGACCTCTTCTGAGGCAGATCTAGATATGATGAAGGTTGTAGCATTAAACTGAAATTGGCCATATTATACATTACATGTATTAATATGTAAATTAGACAGGCATAAGAGAAGTTATGTCTTTTCAGGAGTTGTATGACAGTTTGGAGAGGCTGAGACCAAATTTGTTTCGTCTTGCCAGTGATGCAGATGATAAAGAAAATGATGCAATAAGTATGCCTAAATGTTCATGCTCTGATAAATATTGGAGGAAATACTTAAATCTTCTGATATCTTTTAAAAGAATAAATTGTCCAGTGTTTACTGTACACTGTCGAAAAGACAAAACATTTCATACAAATCAGAGTTTTTATAAAAAAAAAATATTGTCAGGTTAAGGTTTAGATGAAGTACTCAAATAGATTTCTTTTAAGGATGAGTTACTGTATTAGACATTTTCTGTCAAAGGTGGATGTTTTTAAAGACAGAAGACTTAATACAACATGTAGAATGTGCCTAGGTATTCAGTGACTGATTATCTTTTTGGGTATGACTACAGATGATATCCTGAAGAGTAATGACGAGGTGACACAGGTAATGGCTCAGTACAAGAAGAAGGTGGCAGAGAAATCCAGTCAGAATGGCCACGCCTCTGGTGAGTTGGAAAAACACAATACCTCAACACTCATTAGTAGCTGTATAATTCAACCTTGGCTTATCTAAACACAAAATTACTTGATTTAGAATCACTCACTTGTGAAAAGTGCTTTTTAGCTTAGCTAATGTAAAATGAAATTATGAAGAAATTTATTATGTAAAGTTGAGGAGACAGTTTAGTAAATGCTTTAGCAAGTTTGTAATCGATGCATACTTAATCCTCTGATATTAAAAAATCCAACTGTTCTTTGACTTCACTCAAAAATAAAAAAATATAAATGAAGAATTCTTTTCAACTTTTTCCTTTAAAACTAGCTCAGACAATTGAATTTGTGTATGCTAAATATTTTCATGGATAATCTTATTGTGTACTTGGTGCAGGTAATTCACATACATGCCAACTTTTGAAAATTCCCATGGGGGATTTAGCGCGGGAAGACAATTTTCAAAGATTTAAATTCGCGACATTTTGTCGTGAAATTAAATGATATGAAATGACCTTTTTTTTTTATTTATAATATTAATATCACTTATCCATACAACTTAAGGATTAATTTAACACAAAAAATAATGTTTTAATTTCTTTCCAAAATTGAAATATTTTTTTCTAAAATAGGTGCCTCTCTCACTAAAGAAGGAGTATTTAGTTACATAAATAAACAACATTTTTTTTCTACCAGGACACATATTTTATTTAGTGAAAAATTGAAAATTGTACAACTTTTAAATCATTTTTTTCAAAGGCTAAATAATATATGAGGTTTTGATACTGCAAAGTCCTGTTTCTGGAAACATTTTTGAGATTTTATATTTATATTTCAATTAATTAGAAATTCTAATAAGATATTTTCTTAAGCCATGCACATACCTAACATATTACTTTTGGGAGAAGGGAGGGAAAAGAAATTCTAATTGACATACCCTTGATTGTTTCATCTTAATTTTTTCATAATATTTTGACTGGCAAACTTTACAATATTTTTCATGATAGGTAGATAAAATCAGCAGCTATGCTTTGTAGTTTTCTACTTTCGTTTTCAAAAAACGATCTCTTTGGATTCCGATTTCATGGTTTGATTAGTATTTTATTGTCTTTAATTTATGTTTTTAATAAAAGAACTAACAATTATCAGGTTAACCTGTGTGTTTCACCGGTGTGTTCCCCGAATGGCTACTGGAATAAAACAACAAGTAATTAGCACACTCAATTAAGGGGCCCTCTAAGGGGTACATGTAGACTTACCTGTGTTTACCTGGATAAGCAAAATTTTGTAAATCAGATATATTCATTCAATTATATTTTAATTCAGAGGGTTTTCTATTTTCCGAAATATACTGAATAAAAATATATATAAATATAAGTAGATAAAATTAAGATTTAAGACAAGTGAAATTTTTATTGTACCTTTAATTTAATTTTTTTCCCAAATTATTAATAGTATTGATTGAGAACTTAAAAATAATTATCCCTTTTTGTGCTACATTTTCAAACTCTTTTAGATAAATCAACACAAGTGTTTTTTTTTTGTTTTTGTTTTTTTTTTGTTTTTTAATAATATACCGGTAGATATATATGTATGATAAATAAAGTGTTTCTATAAAGTTTTGTTTAATTTATTTTATTTATCTATCATTTTGAATTATCAAAACATTCTATTAAATAATCATAAAATCCAGATGAAGTTTATGAACTTCTTCACCTTTCATAGCAATCCTTTAGTTGCAAAGAAATATACGGAGATGGACTAAATAAATTGTAAATATGTGTTATATGAAAGTGAAACAGTGTTATCTCATATATAATGTGAAAATCAGTGCTGCTAATCAATAGAACTTCAAGATAATTTATAGTTTTTAATATGATTTGTGCTTGTAAAATTATTTATTTAAAAAATATGTATACAAAATATTTATATAGTGCTCAAATTAAAATAAAATGATATGAATTTCCATTTTATTTTGTTTCAATTATGGTAGATTATTCATACCGGTAAGTCTACCTGTACCCCTTAGAAGGCCCCTTAATTGAGTGTGATAATTACTTGTTGTTTTATTCCAGTAGCCATTC
>PRKT01000007.1:2625680-2753320 GCA_003671525.1 Saccostrea glomerata
CCCCTTAAAACTGACAAGATAATCCCTAATTGCCCCAAGCTATAAGCTACTTGTACCTGGACAACTGAGTGTGTTCAAGCGTGAAGTGATTTCCTGTGGCTAATTAACATGATTAACACCTGGTTAAATAAACAGTGAAACTTGTCTGTGTGCATTGAACAAACAAGTCTGACATTGTTATCCCGATTGTCAAAATTCAGCGGTAGGAAAACTTATAAAATCGGAAATTTTGGTGATTTTTTTTTCAAATCGGGAAATTGGGGCAATTTTTCTCTCACGATCGGGAAAGCGGGATGAAAGGGTAAAATCGGGAGGATCCCGCCTAAATCGGGAAAGTTGGCATGTATGATTAAATGGCTAAAAAAAAAGTTTGGGTCTGGTGCATTTTCAGTGGGTCGGGGCAACTGCAAACAAACTTATTTTTATTTTAGGCTTGTACAAATACATGTACTAGAAAATGTCTTATTTTACTTCATTCTTTGCTTAGTTTGAAGCTCATTAAAACCACCCAAGTTTTGCATCATAACTAGTCATCTGGTCATAAGACTGAATGATACAGAGCCCTCTGATTGGCTGTCCAGAAACCATAATGCAAACTTCACCTGCCTATGACCTTCCAAGTGAACATTACATTGATTTTTAGATGAGGTCTCGTGACTTCCTCTTCTATTTTACTGTCGTCAAAAATTACATGTTAGAATATCATGATATTTTAAAATCATATTTTGAAAGTAAGTTTTGATAATTTGGATGAAATTTTTGGCTATATCTACTCTACACATCCCTATTCTGTACATGGTTATAGAACTTCAGCAAACTAAATAAGTTTGATTGGATCAATGAATCATAATAAAACATTGTTTGGCCTATTTTTGGGTATGGGTGGGTACAATGCAACCCTGGTATTAAACTTTCTTCCCTTACATTTCTGACACAGAAGTGTTAAGAAAGAAAATTGACTTGCTGTCCCTCCAATATGGCAACCATTGAACTGTTTTTTTTGCTACATTCAGGCTTGTTGAATCTATCAATACTAATTTACTGGTACAGTAATTTAAAATCTGCCTACTTCTGAAGAACACTGACTGACTGAGGTTTGATGAATTGTATGTAGGAAATATTTAGAAAATTAGCATTGAATTAAATTTTTTTTATTATTCTCACTAATTTGACTGACCTCATATTTTCAGATTGAGTCGGGAGAGGGCATGCAAACATTTTTTTTTTCTAAAATTAAGTTGGCCCAATGCAAATTTTATATAGTACAACATGCACAATGTAATGAAGGGATATTTGAACAATTTTGAATTATTTTAAGCTAGATATTAAGCAAAATATGGCAAAAGTTCAGGCAAGATTTTCAGAGGCACCTTTTTTCGGCAGGCATTGGTAACAGGTCTGAGAATAGTGAGATTCAGAAGAAGTGTCAGTTCAATACTTTTAGTTTCGAACTTTCGACAAATCTCACCTAGATAGCATGGATAAGGCAAAGATTATGTTAACAATGGTGCAAGCAAAATATGTGCAAAATATTAAATTTATACCTAAACCACTTAAAGTTAGGTCCATATTTTTTTTTTTAGATATCATTAACAGACAGACGGACACAGAGTTGGGCGATCCCTCAGTTAATGTGATTTTGCCCATTTCATTTATTATTTTATATGTCAACAATATATATTGTTTGTGTTCAAGAGAATATATGTGTTATATGCACAGTAATCCTTAATATTAAATAACACATGGAGGTGGGGGAAGAACATTGTGATCCGCCACTTATTGTTGTTACTATCGTTCCCACGTGATCAAATGATTAAAATAACTTTGCACTTTACCCCGTCTTTATCAGGTATCCACCAAAGATATCCAAACAGGTAAATGCGCACTCGTCAGATACATGTAAGTTGCAAGAAACCTTAATAACTTATCAATATTTTCACTTCAGGTTTATATTGAATTTTGTATACATTTCCAATATTAATGCGCTAAGGGTGCAAAATGGCTCCGACAGCCATCTTGAATTTTTTCAATGACTGAATATACATACCTTATTATATGTTTCGTCCTTATATTCCCTTGATGAACGTATTGATATATTAAAATTTATCTCTTTTTGCATAACTATGTCCACAGTTTCTTTATACATCACAGTCTTTAGCTATGTCACTATATTTTTAAGCCAAATAGCACATTTCCCGTTTCCGAATTGCCCTTCTACTTCATGAATACATTAACCTGTTAACCCAAAAGCTTCCCCAAGAAGGATTGTTATTTCTCTGTATTCTGATTGGCTAATTTTCCACAACAAATTACGTAATATTATATTTTTATAGAGCCGTGATTTACGAATCAAAACAAAATTAGCATAAATAATAATAATAATTTAGATGTTACAAAAAAGTTTTGTCCTTGCATTCCTAGGGACGGGGACCATGGGTTGGGGGATATTGGGATTGCAACCACATATATGATGTATATATATGAATTAAATCATAAAATAGGATTGCAGAGAGATATCTTTAAAAATGGTTATAATGGAAAATCTAAAGCACCATTATTTTATGAGGAGTATTTAAAAAAAAAAAAAAGAGTTGTCAGCCATATAATATTACTCTTTATTACGCACTTAGTATAAATACAAGTTTTTTGCATTTGCGATATGGCAGACGTCACAATATACAGCCGTGTATGGATTTGCAGGGCTGATAACCTATATCAGCCCTGCAAATCCATATCAGCCCTGCAGGGCTGATACGGCTTTTAATTGTGATGTCAATATCACACCCTTAGTAAATTAAACCACAAAAACAGTACTTGTGATCATACACATTTTTGGTGGGTTCATATTCTATTAATTTCAACTTTTTGAAAATAAGATTAAATCTTAATTTACAAATACATGTATTAACAGATCATTTTCAAATTACGGATCGAGTGCATTGAAATAGAAGTAGAAACAAACCCAAATCGTATGAGACAATAGACCATGTACATGTATGTAAGAAGTCCATGCATGATTATTTACTTATTTTCTTCTCAACTTAATGCATGCTGTATTTTATTACCAAGTTTGTAATAAACATATTAATACATACCCTTTTCCACATCACATCCTGTATCAGCCCTCGGGCCTTCGGCCCTCTAGCTGATATTGGTGTTTCGGGCTGATACAGGATGTGATATGGAAAAGGGTATGTATTATTCTCTATATCATATAGGTCCCTGGCCAGTCTAAATATATTATTTTCTCTCTTTAGCATGTTTAGAAAACGATGATTTTTTGTATCATTTTGTATATTTATGCAACAACTTTACCATAAATAAAAGAAAATAAGAAAAAGTAAAATTAGGAAGCATACAACAATGACTATAAATCCTAAAACATAAGAAAAAATCAAGAAAAGGACCACCAGCGTCATATTCTAGATTCTATATGGTATGATCATATCTTTTTATGCAAAAAAAAAAACCCAAAAAAAGTTAATCTTTTGAAATACATGTTAAAGTAGGCATTGCATGATTTGCTACAGTATTTTTTTTTTTAAATTCATAATGTCCAGGGAAAATTAAAGTACTGGTCTTGACCTGGCTTTGCCTCTAATATAAAACGATAAAATCTAACTGATACAATCAGGTGATATTGTCTTCTTGATACTACGAAAATTTCATTTTTTTTTAAATACTAGTAAAAGAAATGTAAGAAGAATCCCTCCTAATTAAGATAGGTGTTTGATAAACGACTTATCATTTCTTATTCAGTCAGCATAAACATCCAAATACAATGAGATGTTGGTCATCTATAGATAAATGTACTGCGATGAAGCTTTGGTAGTATGATTTAAGATGAAGCTGTGGTGCGATATCCACAATTACGATGTTGTGATTGCGCTACAATTATTGATATTGATGCGATTACATTATGGCGATAGATCGACGATCTCCTTTGCTTCATCGTGCGTTTGCACCATTATCATCGTATTGTCGCGCAATCGTATCGTCACCTTATCGCACAATCGCTTCATCATCATTGCACCATTGCATCCGGATAGGACCACGTAGTTTATTATTGCAGAATCGAGCATCGACTGAAGGGTCATTCGCAACAATTTGAAGACGATTAAACGATGGCCTGATGTTACATAAAACATCATACCTTCCAGTGTAATTGGGCATCTTACTAAGAAAAGATAACATCTAAAATGTATGGTGAAGGATAGGGTTGGGACCAGAAACGATTATGGCGAAAGACGGGTTCAGATTTGTGCTATGAATGACTTGGTGGTTAGAGGAACCTTTGCAAACTGACACAAAATTCGTCAAATGCATGGGACAAGAGCCAGAGTGACCATTTGATGATCAATGGCATGTGGAGACACTCTCTGTTAGATTTGAAGGCCAAGTGGAGTGCAGACGTAGGCAGCGACCATCACCTGGTGACAGCACTCATCAAGATCAAGCCTAAAAATGGGGAGGCAAGACTAAACACTCAAATCTGATTTGACATTCAGAGATTTAGGGACAACACCATGAAAGCTGTGTTTATCAGCGAATTAAGAAACAGATTTCAAATCTTGCAAGTTATTACGAATGAAGTTGAGAAGACCAATGTGGACAACACATGGAAGCAAATGGCCAATTTGTACACTGAAAGCAGCAATACCTTCGAAAGAAAACACCAACAAAGACTAGATCTAGCAGGAGACTCTGATTGCTACTGAGGAGAGAAGAAAGGAAACCAAGAATCGAAAAAGATGCTGCAGATCAAGTCCCCCAAATCTGCGTCAGAAGCAAGAGGAGCTGTAAAGTGAGACCAACAAGAGATCGAGTCAAGATGCTTGACCACCGAAACAAGAGGGAAGTCATGGACCAACTTGCAGATGAGGCAGAAGAGGCGTTAGTATGAGGAGAGCAAGGATAGAGGTGGACTGAGAACTTTTTGGAAGTACTTAACTGACCATCAACTGATTAAAAAAGTTTCACACAAGAAACCACAGAGGATCTGACCCCAGAACAGACCCATCAACCAAGGGTGAGAAAGTGGATGCAATCAAGACCCTTAAGAACGGGATCCAGGAATTCACCAAGGTGTAACAATCTTGATGCAGATATACTTAAGTCCTGGAATAGCGGTTACCATCCAACAACCACTGTTTACAGCTGTGTGGATGAAGAGAAACACGATGACTGGTGAAAGGGGGTGATTGTTAGGATCCCAAAGAAAGAAACCCTGATTGATTGCAACAACTGGAGGAGAATCACTTTTGTCCGTGCTAAGTAAGATATTGGCCAAGTTAATCATTTTAAATAAGAATGTCAGACTCTGTTGACGCTGTAATGATCGAGGAAATATCTAGCAAGCATGATTTATGAAACATGGAGGATGTACTGACTAGTGACCCTTTTTCACAAAGAATCTTACGACTAAGACTAAGAATTTCTCCAGTCTATAACAAACATACATATATAGGCTGCGAAAATCTATTTTCTATTACATTATACATGTATTAATATTTTATGATTAAATTGTAATCACTTATTTAGAAAAAATATCTTTTGTAAATAAAAAAAGATTGTGAAATTTTAGTCTTAGTTGTGTTTAAAGGGCTACCGAACATTGAACTTCGTAACATCAAAGATCTTGTACAGAGTGGTAGAGACAACTGTAAGTAAACTTCGTGGATTTTGATAAGGCATTCGAAAGCATACACCGAGGAAACTTTTGGAGCATCCTACGTCATTATCGTATTCCATCCAAACTGATTCATCTTATCAAGAGATTCTACAATGTGTTTAGATGACCCAATCGATGACCAAATTGAATAATACTGCAGACATCACATATTCTTCTCTGATTCAAGTTTTAACATCGAAGAATTAGTTGTTCAACTGAGCATCTAAAGACATATAAGGTGAATCAGTTTGGATGGAATACGATAATGACGTAGGATGTTCCAAAAGTTTCCTCGATTGGGTCATGCAGAAGACAACAGAAGACTCTCCAAATGGGATTAGCTGGGGCCTGTTCTCAACATTGGAGGATCAGTGGTCCTTTTCACAAAGAATTTCACGATAATTCAGCAAACATTCTGACAGCAAGTTGTGTTACGTGTCGGTTCGAAGAAGACAGAGACAATGACACTTAATGTGGAATTGCCTGCTTCTGTTAAAGTCAATGTTGAGGAATTCGTACGTCAGGAGGACTTTATATACCTGGGTAGCATCATTAAACAGAGGATGTCACACAGGAGGACACTCACAGGAGACTGGGCGAGGCCAGAAGAGAATTTAGAGAAATGAATATCATCTGAAGGTCTGAAAGTACAGCACTAGCACCAGCACCAAGCTGAAGCTTTTCCAGAGCTGTGTTGTTTCAACACTCCTAAACGGATCGGAATGCTGAAAAATATCAAAGACAGATCTTAGAAAAATACGGTCCTTTCATATCACGTACCCCCTTCGATTACAAGTACTCAGGATATTCTGGCACAAGAAGGTTCTTGTTTTCTCATAGATATTCTTTGATAAACAACTTGTAACACGTGCATTTGGAGTGTCAATTGAATCCTTTCTTTTTACATTGTCTTCCTTTTTGATGAGAGCTTTAATCTGTTGGGTGCTTCTCAATGAAAGGAGCAAGTCTTAAAATATCTACTGAAATATGCCAGGGGCTCAACAGCAACGTGTTGACTTAGACATTACTAGAATGATAATGAGTACACATGTTTTTGTATTTTTGGTTATAAAAATATTCAGTAGCAAGCATTCAATAATAAAACTCTCTCTAAATAATTTCTGACAATACTAATGTATTTGAGAAAATAATTGTTGTAATATGGCAATTTTAAAAGAAATGCACAAGAGGAAGATTGTCTACGTTAGATTGGAACTTTATCAATAAAATATAATAATAAGTACTGTATTTCATTGCATTTATCTACATTTCAGGATAACTAGCACGTACTTTGAACTGAGAACAAATACAAGCCCGAATTAAGACTGAACAAAATGCTTATGTCTCCAACATCCACACACTGAATATGATGACGACGCCAAACTCAAGTGAACCAGGTATACTTCTATTTATTTCTTTAACTTGTTAAAGATACGTAATTTACTGACCTACATAGTTGAGAGAGAAATAAAAAAAAACCCGGATGTAAATGTTGACAGGAATCATCTTGACCGTCTGTCCGTCCATCTGTCTGTCTGCCTGTGCAAACGTGTCCAGTCCATATTAGAATCTACTACTTAAAAGAAAGATTGCACTTGATCTCACGATGTGTCATGATCTTGAACCAAGGTCATTTGGGCAAATTCAAGGTCACTGAATTTTTTTTTTCATGTCTGGTCTGATCTTTCTTATATGGATAACTTGGGGATTTCCCATTGGACACAAAGATTTCTTATGACTTGAGTGGGGTGTCGTTACCTTGATCCAAGGTAATTTTATGTAAATTCAAGGTCACTGAAATAAAAAGTTTATAATTTGTGTTTGGTCTATATCCCTGGTAATTAGTTTTGATGTTTTATTAGACTACGCCTTAGTTTCATTAATGAAAATATGTAATGATCAGTTACCAGTAAATGTTTGTTCTAACTGTTTAAACAAATTGTGATAACAAATACTTGTTGAAGTGACTTAGCACCTTCTTTGAAGAAAAGAACTAGCGAAGGTATTGGTCCATTTTGGAAGTTCTGGTTACAGTTTTGAAGATGATCATTTCTATAACCTTTTGCCTGTCCAATCTCTTCGAGCCAGATCTATAACTAATACAAAGATCCGAAAGGTACCTTTAAGAAATCTTTGACCTTCCAAAAATCTTGCTTTGGGAGATACAAGTACAAGAGGTCGTTTTGAGATCTTTCTTAGCTCTCTGTGTTTTCATTGAAAAAAACTGGTAACTTTTTAAGGCATTGAAAGTCTGTTTAAGAGAGAGAGAGCCAACACTTTGAAGAGACTATGAAAACCGACATAAAATCATTTAGTTGTAGAACTGTACCTCTCCGAAAAATTGTATGCATGTATTGACAGATCGGTCCGTTAATAACGTAATATATATTTTTTCAGAGAGCTACAGTCCTGCAGCTAAAGACCATTTAGTAAGCAGTGGATGACTGGACAACTATTGAAATATCTTTAAAAGATTTTGTTAGTTATACATCGCTTAGCCGTGTTACAACGCACTTTGAAAAATTACGCACTTTGAAAAAATTTTTCAAAGTGCGTTAAATTTGGGACCAAGCTAACGCACTTTGAAAAAAATAATTTTGCCCTGGCATATTTCAGTAGATATTTTAAGACTTGCTCCTTTCATTGAGAAGCACCCAACAGATTAAAGCTCTCATCAAAAAGGAAGACAATGTAAAAAGAAAGGATTCAATTGACACTCCAAATGCACGTGTTACAAGTTGTTTATCAAAGAATATCTATGAGAAAACAAGAACCTTCTTGTGCCAGAATATCCTGAGTACTTGTAATCGAAGGGGGTACGTGATATGAAAGGACCGTATTTTTCTAAGATCTGTCTTTGATATTTTTCAGCATTCCGATCCGTTTAGGAGTGTTGAAACAACACAGCTCTGGAAAAGCTTCAGCTTGGTGCTGGTGCTAGTGCTGTACTTTCAGACCTTCAGATGATATTCATTTCTCTAAATTCTCTTCTGGCCTCGCCCAGTCTCCTGTGAGTGTCCTCCTGTGTGACATCCTCTGTTTAATGATGCTACCCAGGTATATAAAGTCCTCCTGACGTACGAATTCCTCAACATTGACTTTAACAGAAGCAGGCAATTCCACATTAAGTGTCATTGTCTCTGTCTTCTTCGAACCGACACGTAACACAACTTGCTGTCAGAATGTTTGCTGAATTATCGTGAAATTCTTTGTGAAAAGGACCACTGATCCTCCAATGTTGAGAACAGGCCCCAGCTAATCCCATTTGGAGAGTCTTCTGTTGTCTTCTGCATGACCCAATCGAGGAAACTTTTGGAACATCCTACGTCATTATCGTATTCCATCCAAACTGATTCACCTTATATGTCTTTAGATGCTCAGTTGAACAACTAATTCTTCGATGTTAAAACTTGAATCAGAGAAGAATATGTGATGTCTGCAGTATTATTCAATTTGGTCATCGATTGGGTCATCTAAACACATTGTAGAATCTCTTGATAAGATGAATCAGTTTGGATGGAATACGATAATGACGTAGGATGCTCCAAAAGTTTCCTCGGTGTATGCTTTCGAATGCCTTATCAAAATCCACGAAGTTTACTTACAGTTGTCTCTACCACTCTGTACAAGATCTTTGATGTTACGAAGTTCAATGTTCGGTAGCCCTTTAAACACAACTAAGACTAAAATTTCACAATCTTTTTTTATTTACAAAAGATATTTTTTCTAAATAAGTGATTACAATTTAATCATAAAATATTAATACATGTATAATGTAATAGAAAATAGATTTTCGCAGCCTATATATGTATGTTTGTTATAGACTGGAGAAATTCTTAGTCTTAGTCGTAAGATTCTTTGTGAAAAAGGGTCACTAGTCAGTACATCCTCCATGTTTCATAAATCATGCTTGCTAGATATTTCCTCGATCATTACAGCGTCAACAGAGTCTGACATTCGAATTCAAGTCTGATGTGCTCAGGTGAGCGCTGTGGCCCCTGGGCCTCTTGTTTAAATTCTAATCCTTGATAAGTAGATGTTAAGGTGTAAAGTGGGAACTAACAGTGGACAGCTTTAAGCAACTTAGCATTTATCATAATAAAAGGGGAGCAATTTGATCGTTAAAAACTAGGAAAAATTTTTCTCTCTCATATGTTTTACTGTACTTAAAAATTTATAGTTTTCATCTGTTTTAATTAGCTCATTTAATATTGAAAGTTTTCAACGTCATACCAGTTAGGAAAATGCATAATTATATGAATGTTTTGATTATAGTATAGACATCGAGACTGGGCGAAGGGCCAGGGGAAGGGGGACATCGTCGCTAACCACCGGTTTTGAGTCCGCAAGCTTCCTCAAACTAGAGAGAATCGACGTGAATCACCCGTGGGTTACCGACGATGAGATGGAGGGGGAGGGCTAAGCCCAACACTTATTTTTGAAAGATATATACATCGTATAAGCATTGAAAATGCAGCTTACCCTTTTGGGGTTTATTGCCCCCCTCCCCGTTTGTTAACGACACCTATGTATTGGAAAGATAAACATTTGAATTGAGGGATCTTATACCCGTCTTCTCCTCTTCTCGACTGGAGTAAATCAATTCATAAGTTTTTTGAAAGATAAATAACAAATAAAACAAGAGGCCCAGGGGCCACAGCGCTCACCTGAGCACATCAGGCTTGAATTTACTCCCACCCACCCCTCCAGGCGTTCATCATTTGAACAAACTAGAATCTACACTACCTGAGGATGATTGCATATAAATATCACTAATCATAGCTTTGAAGTACTTGTAAAGAAGATTTTAAAAGGTTTTCCTATATACCTCTATGTAAAACTTGGGTCGGCCATTTTGGCCCCACTCTAGCCCCGGGGGTCATGATTTGAACAAACTTAAATCTCCTCTACCGGAGGATGATTCCACATGAGTTTCATCTTTCCTGGCCAAGTGGTTCTGGAGAAGAAGATTTTTTTAAAGATTTTTCCTATACATTCCTATGTAAAACTTGGGTCGGCCATTTTGGCCCCACCCTTGCCCCGGGGGTCATGATTTAAACAAACTTGAATCCACACTACCTGAGGATGATTCCACATGAGTTTCATCTTTCCTGGCCCAGTGGTACTGGAGAAGAAGATTTTTAAAGATTTTTCCTATATATTCCTATGTAAAACTTGGGTCGGCCATTTTGGCCCCACCCTTGCCCCGGGGGTCATGATTTGAACAAACTTGAATGTACACTACCTGGGGTTGCTTTCACATGAGTTTCATCTTTCCTGGCCCAGCGGTTCTGGAGAAGAAGATTTTTCAAAAATGCCATTAATTTTTAACAAATTCATGATTATCTCCCCTTGGAAAAGGGAGTGGCCCTTCATTTGAACAAACTTGTATCCCCTTTACCCAAGGATACTTTGTACCAAGTTTGGTTGAAATTGGACCAGTGGTTCTTGAGAAGAAGATGAAAATGTGAAAAGTTTACGACGACAACAACGACAACGACGACAACGACAACGACGACAGACAACGGACAAATTTTGATCAGAAAAGCTCACTTGAGCCTTCGGCTCAGGTGAGCTAAAAATTACATTACTTAAATATGATTTAATTTTTTTTTCAAAGTGCGTTAAATGTCTCCAAGATAAGATATACTGATGTAGTCTCTTAACGCACTTTGAAATTTTTTTTTCAAAGTGCGTTGAGTTGGTCCCAAATTTAACGCAATTTGAAAAGATTTTTCAAAGTGCGTTGATTTTGTCCCAATTTTAACGCACTTTGAAAAAATTTTTCAAAGTGCGTAATTTTTTCAAATTGCGTTGCCACATAGCCGTCTCCCAGTGGTCGTCATCTTTGTCTAAAAAGGTTCAAAAGAAGACACGATTTACATCGTCAGAAGTGAACTATGTAATGATAACTTGTTAATATTAGAATTATTCATTTCAAAGTCCATTCTAATTTTTTTGCACTTATTAATATTTCAGGCTTGGTCTCAACAGTCGAAGAAATAAGTGAACGATTGAAGAAGTTTGACGTTCGACACTATAACGCTGAATATACTATTCCGGAAGGCTTTGTTTCAGCAAGTGTCCTCGTTCCATTGTTTATCAAAGACGGACAGGTTCACGTTCTCCTCACGTTGCGGGCTAAACATTTAAGGTCACATGCTGGATTGGTTGCTTTTCCAGGAGGTCATGTGGATGAAACTGACCAATCGGTTGTAGAGACCGCGTTACGAGAATCGGAAGAAGAAATTGGACTTCCTGCTAAGGATGTGGACGTTATAACAGTACTTCCTCCGAGTTTTGTACGACCAAATAAATTCGTAAGCTTAGTGGTTGGCATCATTCCAGCAAATTTTGAGCCAGTTTTGAACGAAGCAGAAGTTTCTAAGGCTTTCAGTTTACCATTAAAGAGATTTTTGAAGAAAGAAGATGTAAAAAAAGAGTTTCCGTTGAATGGAGTAGTCCATTGGCTGTTCTATTTTCACGATATAGTCGATGGTGAAAAAATTGAGACTTGGGGCTTCACGGGTATATATTGTATGCTTATAGCGTTAGCCCTTTCTACTTCTGACATAACCATTGAAGTATCGAAAGGAATCATTGTCAAAAAAGACTCGGTATTCCAAGAAAAGCGAACTTATGCGGATTTTTTAAGATGGACTACCGCTCTTCGTAATTCAAAACTATGATGTCTGATATACATGTATTCTTGAGATTTGCATTTATTTTATTGAATTTGACAATGCATGCTAAGAAATCTGTTTTATTTGGATCTGCTAACAAATTTCTGTAACCTAGGTAACTATCATGATAAAAAAATAAATCAATTCAATAATGAAAGCCACTGTTGTTTAATTTTAATATTTCTAACAAAACAAAAATACAGTATACTTTATAAAAATACAACAAGCTTAAGCAAATTCAAGGAATTGTGGACCACCACTTTCGGTGTCTTTGTGGTTAAAATGTCATTATTTATTATGGAATATTGTGTCAAAAATAGTACCATATATTATACAAGTTATCGCCAAGGTTTTTTTAATAAAGGCCAGAAGCTACACTGAAGCTACACCGAAGCTAAGGAGGCCTTATAATGTAATATGCATGTGAATCTCGTGCGACTGTCTTTTACATGGGAGACATTGTGTAATTTAAATGAATTAGACATTTTTAAAATCTAAATTTATAATTTTATATAAAAAACTAGAAACCAATGTTTTGTTTGTAGGGTATGTCAGGGACATCAACGATAGTTGGAAACGTAAGATAATTTATGCATAACGGGCTTCGTTATACAGTGATTTTAAATAAAATTCCTCCGTTCTCAAGGGTCGTAATGAAGACGGATGTATTTATATATGTTTTCAATATACAATACACATTACAAAATTATAAAGAACAGCTGTAGAAAACCCATGCTTTTATTTTTGCAAATATAACTTTTATCATCGAATGTGAGCAAATATTCTCACGCAAAAACGACCAGTGAAAATGAATATAAATAGTATCAAAACGATTATTTTACATAATATGCTTCGTTGATTGGATGATAAATTGCCTGTTTTATCTTGTTTCTCATCCCCGCCTAGGATTGAACTATCCATGGAATTATAACATTTACTGCCTTCATCCATCCAAAGTGACATCTGCCATTTGTATTGATTGCTTTTCACCATAAGCTACAAAAGTAAGGCACCCTGTATCAGTGTCCGTAAGATGATCTTCAGAATTTGAATATCTGTTATCATATTTTCGTTGTGATTCAAGATAACTGTGATATACTTAATGAATTAATTCATTTAAGCATTGAATTCATATTTTGGGATGTCTTCGGTCCTATAACACACCTGGCCGTGCCGACAAATTAAATACCGCGCGTTAGCGCGGTATGATAATTTGTCGGCACGGCCAGGTGTGTTATAGGACCGAAGACATCCCAAAATATGAATTCAATGCTTATATTTACATTCTCTAATTTTCCTTTATCATAATTGTTTATTTCGTTCATGTTTAATGTGAATTTAACGCCCTTCGGTATTGGTGTGCTTAATAAACGTAATAGCCGTTCGTGACGTTGGAAAGCCGTTTGTGACGTTGGAAAGTTGAATAACGCGAATAAACATTGCGAGGAAAAAAATGACAAATTAATATTTAATGCACATTTGTTGTATTTTATGTTAATTTTAATAGGGGAATTTTTTTTAATAGAATTGAGTCAAAACAATATACATTTTGATGTTCCTAAATATTGAAAATGCATGTAGTTCCTCCTGTGTATTCTACCGCGCTGTGACAAGGTTTTGCGTGTGTTATAGAAATTTGAACGTCGTGGATTTCTAATGGATTTCATAAAGAAAATTAAACTGAATGTAAATATTGTCTGTTAAAAGTTACCATAATATTTAAAAATGTTTACAAACTTGTGAAATTTCAGTCTAATTAAAACCACGCAAGTGAGTTAAGGCTACGTATATAGTTTTCAATGTAAAATATCCAATTAAAACTCATAATTGCTCTACATACTACACAGAAAATGTTAAGACTTGTTTTCTAATACATTCTTGGTACTGGTCAACGATGTGCGATAACAAGTGTACATTATGACGTCATATTATGACGTCAACGGCCTCTACTACACAAGTTTATAAGAAACATCAACAAAATCGCTTCGGCACAGGGGCATACTTTACTTTGTTTTACAGAGACAAGGTATAAAAAGACGCAGGATATTCCAAGGATTTAAGATACGGCTGCACAAATGGCGACAGTGCAATTGTTTAGTTACTATTCGTACAGTTTTAATAGGAGAAAAAATTAACGGTCCAGTGTAAGTTTTCTAAAATTTTATCGATTAAGAAAATACAAAGGATTTGTGCAGCAATCTTATTAATATTAAGAATGTTCTCTTTAATATTATATACATTATTTACTTTAAATTAAATATGAGATGCCCTTGCGCCGACGTTGTTTTTTTTAATGTGTTTTATAACCTTGAATGGGAAAGAACAATGACGTCATAATGTGCAGTTGCATAACTATACTGGGGGTACTAAGCATGCATTTAAGCATTGAATTCATATTTTGGGATGTCTTCGGTCCTATAATACACCTAGCCGTGCCGACAAATTGAATACCGCGCGTTAGCGCGGTATGATAATTTGTCGGCACGGCCAGGTGTGTTATAGGACCGAAGACATCCAAAATTTGAATTCAATGCTTATATTTACATTCTTTAATTTTTCCTCTGCATAATTGTTATTTTCGGTAATCTTTAATGTGAATTTAGCGCCCTTCAAAACTGGTGTGCTTTATAAACGTAAGAGCCGTTTGTGACGTCGTAAAGTTAAATAACGCAAACGAACATTGCATGGGGCGTTGCCACATAGCCGTCTCCCAGTGGTCGTCATCTTTGTCTAAAAAGGTTCAAAAGAAGACACGATTTACATCGTCAGAAGTGAACTATGTAATGATAACTTGTTAATATTAGAATTATTCATTTCAAAGTCCATTCTAATTTTTTTGCACTTATTAATATTTCAGGCTTGGTCTCAACAGTCGAAGAAATAAGTGAACGATTGAAGAAGTTTGACGTTCGACACTATAACGCTGAATATACTATTCCGGAAGGCTTTGTTTCAGCAAGTGTCCTCGTTCCATTGTTTATCAAAGACGGACAGGTTCACGTTCTCCTCACGTTGCGGGCTAAACATTTAAGGTCACATGCTGGATTGGTTGCTTTTCCAGGAGGTCATGTGGATGAAACTGACCAATCGGTTGTAGAGACCGCGTTACGAGAATCGGAAGAAGAAATTGGACTTCCTGCTAAGGATGTGGACGTTATAACAGTACTTCCTCCGAGTTTTGTACGACCAAATAAATTCGTAAGCTTAGTGGTTGGCATCATTCCAGCAAATTTTGAGCCAGTTTTGAACGAAGCAGAAGTTTCTAAGGCTTTCAGTTTACCATTAAAGAGATTTTTGAAGAAAGAAGATGTAAAAAAAGAGTTTCCGTTGAATGGAGTAGTCCATTGGCTGTTCTATTTTCACGATATAGTCGATGGTGAAAAAATTGAGACTTGGGGCTTCACGGGTATATATTGTATGCTTATAGCGTTAGCCCTTTCTACTTCTGACATAACCATTGAAGTATCGAAAGGAATCATTGTCAAAAAAGACTCGGTATTCCAAGAAAAGCGAACTTATGCGGATTTTTTAAGATGGACTACCGCTCTTCGTAATTCAAAACTATGATGTCTGATGTACATGTATTCTTGAGATTTGCATTTATTTTATTGAATTTGACAATGCATGCTAAGAAATCTGTTTTATTTGGATCTGCTAACAAATTTCTGTAACCTAAGTAACTATCATGATAAAAAAATAAATCAATTCAATAATGAAAGCCACTGTTGTTTAATTTTAATATTTCTAACAAAACAAAAATACAGTATACTTTATAAAAATACAACAAGCTTAAGCAAATTCAAGGAATTGTGGACCACCACTTTCGGTGTCTTTGTGGTTAAAATGTCATTATTTATTATGGAATATTGTGTCAAAAATAGTACCATATATTATACAAGTTATCGCCAAGGTTTTTTTAATAAAGGCCAGAAGCTACACTGAAGCTACACCGAAGCTAAGGAGGCCTTATAATGTAATATGCATGTGAATCTCGTGCGACTGTCTTTTACATGGGAGACATTGTGTAATTTAAATGAATTAGACATTTTTAAAATCTAAATTTATAATTTTATATAAAAAACTAGAAACCAATGTTTTGTTTGTAGGGTATGTCAGGGACATCAACGATAGTTGGAAACGTAAGATAATTTATGCATAACGGGCTTCGTTATACAGTGATTTTAAATAAAATTCCTCCGTTCTCAAGGGTCGTAATGAAGACGGATGTATGTATATATGTTTTCAATATACAATACACATTACAAAATTATAAAGAACAGCTGTAGAAAACCCATGCTTTTATTTTTGCAAATATAACTTTTATCATCGAATGTGAGCAAATATTCTCACGCAAAAACGACCAGTGAAAATGAATATAAATAGTATCAAAACGATTATTTTACATAATATGCTTCGTTGATTGGATGATAAATTGCCTGTTTTATCTTGTTTCTCATCCCCGCCTAGGATTGAACTATCCATGGAATTATAACATTTACTGCCTTCATCCAAAGTGACATCTGCCATTTGTATTGATTGCTTTTCACCATAAGCTACAAAAGTAAGGCACCCTGTATCAATGTCCGTAAGATGATCTTCAGAATTTGAATATCTGTTATCATATTTTCGTTGTGATTCAAGATAACTGTGATATATCGTCTCGTATTCTATTTTCGACCGTATTGTATTTTCGACCTATTTTTCTCAATCTGTTTCCCGTGCAGATACCGTGCGGTAAAACATTATTTTCGGTTGCTTCACTTGGAAAAATACCTTTCAAACAAAACTGTAGTGAAAATACCCAAAATAATTAATTCGACGGAATTCCCTCCGTGGTTTTAGTCCGATGTCAGAAATTATAGTCTTTTTACTAATGCACATTTTATCTGTTGATTAATCAAAGCCGTAATCTGTTAATTACAAAGATTTTTTGATGACATTTTCCCGAAAGAAAATTAAGATCTCTGTCAAAGAGACGCATGAATATTGAAATGAATGGGTGGATCAAACGAATTTTTTTCTCCCTTAAATATGGGCACTTTCTTATAGATTTTTACTGAAAAATGCAACGTTATTTCATTGATTTCTTTTGGAAATGCACAGCTCCTGTCAAATGGGTTCAACCAACGAATAAATGTATTTGCAACTGAAATATCGAACTTGTTCAATGTTTTTTTGAAAGTATTTTTATTGTTTGGAATATCTTACGGATATTTAAAGCCAATACTGTTTGGTCATTGATACTATATATAGGTCGAAAACACAAGACGCTAATATTTTTGTAGGTAAAAATGCACCCTCCCCATATTATGGCATATATATAAATTAAACACAAAACTGCAATTTGGGTTGTATAATTTTATTCATAGACACATATGCAAACATTTTAAGCCCATAGTTTTTCAGCTTCTATAAAGTTTGCAATAAATTTATAAATTACATCTAAATAGGTCGAAAATACAATACGCCAGGATAATTCAAATTCATTTTCATTGTTTGGAATGCGAAAAATATTTGATAAATATATATTATTATAACAGTAACTTGATCCGAAGGGTCGTATATCACGTCGAGTTGACAGGCGCAGATCATCGGATCTAACTAGACGCGAAGCGTCAAGTTTGATCTGATGATCCGCGCCTGTCAACGAGACGTGATACGGCTCTTCGGATCAAGTTACTGTTATAATGATAAATTTATTATATACCCCCTCATAACTAGAAAAATATAGCAAAAAAAACTTCAGAAATCAATTGCATGACATTATCCATAAAACAAAGCATAATAACAAGGGACTTTTTAACGCGCAAGAAAAATAACGTCATATTTCTACGTACTACGTCATCAGTTTCAGAGAGTGGTGATATGGATTCAGAAAACAACATGTTGGTGATCCGGAAAATAAGATCACGACGTCACGTGATAGCGTAAATTCAACAGTAAAATTGGGTGATACACATTAGGTATATAATAATGACTTTTAACTTAAAAGAAATCCTCCCAGAAAAAGTGAGATGAATGACTACTTGCAGAATTAATAGCCATTCTCTATAACCAGTTGAACTTCGTTGCCACGCATGGTCACCGATTTTGATGAAACAGTGCTTGACACCAGAAACAAATATCAAACAAAATTTCGTTGCTAAGTGTCTCGGTTGCTATGGCAACAGCCGGAAAATTTTGAAAAATCAAGATTTTTAGCCACTTTAAATCTTGACTGTGGCTTAATAAAACCTAGAAAAAGCAAACAAACCATTCTCACAAAAACATGACACCTTGATGTCACTTATACTCTAAAGAAACTGTTTAAAATATATCTCTAAGTAAGTGGTAACCAAGGGTACATTTGGAATACATTTTAAATGCTGAAATATGCTGAAAAACACTCAGTATTAACTAATGGTAGGTGTTACATGCTCAAACTCAAGCAACAACTTAAGAAAAACAATGAAAATGTTTGACCGTAGGTATATAGGTATAAGCAATATTATTCTATAAATAACTTTTATGGTTGCCATGGTAACACAGTGTAACCATGCAAAACCAGTAACTAAGATTGGGTTAATGCTACATTCTTGGGGAAAAACATGAAAATTCAAAACTGGCAAATATGCATCCTTATGACCTTGCATCACCAAAACCATAAGAAAAATTGGGTATAATTGCTACTTTGGTCTGTACATAAAATATACAATTTATGCATTTTTATTAGCTCATTTGCATAGAAACACCAAATTTTTAGCCATAACTCACTTGCGCAACCCCGGCTTCGCCATTTACTTCTTAATCAGACTAGTGAAGTTTTTACTTTGTATATAAAAATCTTAAGACAAAGTATCTTTACATATTCAAAGGATGTTTCAAACAGCTAGTATACTACTTGGCGCTATTTGAGCCTAAGAAATAGACTCTCCGAACTTTTCCCTCAAAATTGAAAAATTCATCTAAATGAAACATATGGAAATAACGAACAGTATTCAAGCCCATAAAACAATACAAAACAGGAGCAGATTAAACAATGACCTCCAAAACATCAGAGGTGGGATCAGGCGCCATGAGGGAGTGAGTATCCTCTGCCGACCGGTCACAGCCGCCGTGTGCTCCTTGTCATGATCGGGAAATAACGAAAAATCTGTCGATAAAGAATTATACAGATATCAGGTAGTAGTATATGATGCATGTTATATTAATTCATATTATACTTTCATGTAAATTACTTGAATCTGATTCGTCGAAAAACGTTTGTTAAAAAACACTATTACCCGCTGAGTAATGAAGCCACGCCCTCCTGCGTAGCAACAGTCAACATTGGTTGACGACGGGTGGTATTCCAAAAAATAGCGACTGCGCAGAATTTATGCGCGCACGGTTCACTGTTATATGTATTTTTATAAAACATTCAGTATAATATAATAAATATAGCATGTAGTTGAGTGTAACATTGAAAATTTTCATCCCTCTAAAACCATTGTGAACCTCGGCTGCGCCTCGGTTGACAATGGTTTTCTAGGGGTGAAAATTTTCAATGTTACACTCAACTACATGCAATATTTATATAATATCGTTCTGTATCACTATGATACATTTAACCTCCCAATCCAAACCTTGCTGGTTTCCTTCTCCCAGTCAAGTGTAAAAATTCTGACACAATATATCACACACACTAAAAAGGATCCAATGATCATCCCCCAGTAGGCACCTGTTGAAGAAAAAAAACTTTTGAGAACAGAAATACACGTAAATCATCGATAAATGATGTACAGGATGTTATACATTTTAGAGATATGAAAAATTGATACTGAGGAACTTTAATGGGGTTGTCAGCATCAATGCCAGGGATATTGGTAATGATATGATATAGTAACCAACAAAGTTGAAAATAGCACCAAAAGCCTGAAGACCTATTCCACGTAATACTCCACCACAAGTTGCCTAGAACAAGTTAGAAAAAAACTAAAGAAACAAGGTCTATATGAAGATAGAATCTTGTGGAGCTGCATATTAAGATTTTGACGAAGTTTGCTTCACATAAAAGTGTAATATGCGTATTAAGATAGCACCTCAAATAATTATTGTTCAAAAGCTCTGAGGTATTGATTACATCCGGTAATCTGATAGAATGCTACTAAATTACTTTATAATATTAATGCAAACACGTAAACATGCAAGTGTTTCAAAACATGCATTTAGAATGAATGACAAAATGAAGCTCTCACTTGTACGGTATCAAACACTTTAAACAAGGCTAGCTGCAGCAGAAGAGAAGAAGCCAAGGCAAGAACGTCCCTGGAACTTTTACAATAGAAGTAATACAGAAGATACAAACTTAAAAAAAAAATGATGCATGTAATTAATCCACACCATTGACCTTGATTCAATCATCATTACGTATAGATTTGGACCCATATTATTTTAAAAAATATATTTACTTCTTCAAAAATTGTATAATTATCTTTATCAAGTATAAATGTCTAATTGATCATTCATTACAAACAGCAAGGTATGCAAGAATTAATCAAGAGTTTTTTTAAAGTCTATTTGAACTAGAGGTACTGTGAGCGATGAGCTCACTAAATGGTACCCCCCGCCTCCCATATGGTTATAACTAGTGAAAAAGTCCATGTTTTCCTGTGGCCGGGAAACCCAAAATATGTGTCGAATCAAAAAGTAAAATAGGAGGTGCACAATGGCAATATGTAATGAAGATTCTGTGAAAGTTTCATCAAATTTCATTCAGTGGTATGAGATGAGTTGCGGATAAGAGATGGGTACCCCAAAGCGTAACAGACGGACGGACGGACGGACAGACAGACGGACGGACGGACGGAAGGACGTACAGACGGACAGACGGAATTAACGATTACTATATACCCTCCCGCTTATCAAGCGGGGGGTATAAATATCAGTTTGCAGAATTTGAAATTTCTGTTGTTTTCTTTTTAAAGTTAATATCAAATAATAAAAATATGTATTTTTTGTTTTACAAAATATGGTAAGGTATACAAATTATGATTTAAATGCAATTCATCAAGAGCTCTGTAGTGTAGTGGTTAGCGTGTTAGTCTCATAGCAATCCAAATTTTTTTATCTTGGATCCCACGGGTAAAATATTAAAATAATTTTTATTAGATAAATGAATATTTTTTAATTAAAAAGCGTATTTGACACAAACAAATATGTTAATACTCTAGATTTTTATTGCTAGCGATTGAATCCCTCGAATACAATATTATTACATATAATTTTTTATTATAGAAGACTATTTTTGTAATTTTTTTCTCTCAAAAAGTTTAGTTTATAAATCATTATTGCATAAATTTCAAAAATGAAAACTTTACTTTAAATGTTGATTCATTTTTATAAATAATCGAATATAATATATACCGGGGCATATAATATTATTCCTTCTAAATCGTATGTACTGTAAAATTGAAATGTTAACACACCGCTGTAATTACTGAATAAGTGTATCTTTGCCAGAAGTATGGCTAAGGTCTGTAATAAGTTGAACATTTAATCAAATTACGATAATGACCCAACGGTTAATCATTCAAAAACGTTAGATGGCGATCTATGGCTGGAAGAGTAAAACAATACTACAAGTATTAAAAGTCGGTTTCATGTACGTTTAATAAAAGTATGCATTTGATAAAATAACTTGGATTTCACGCTGACACATCATATTTCTTGCATATAAGTAAGCATATGAACATTGTTCTTCCAGCGTATGAAATATCAAGAACGCAAACAAACATCGCAATTAGATGATGCTGAGGTCAGAAGGAGTAATTTCTGTTATTTAAAGTTATCTCCCTTGTAATTTGAATACTAGTATATATTAGTTTTTTGCATAAATAAGCTATTCAGCTAATTTAATTTTGAAGAAAAATGATCAAGTATAAAGGTTTTATAACTTCTTTTTAATAAAATGGCCAAGAACTGTTCCTTTGTTGTAAAATAAGTATTTTAATCATAATTTTATATTTAAAAACTATGAAACATTTAATTGTCTTGCGTATGTATAGTTTATTTCACAGGGCAAGAGAAACTGAGTCAGACACACAATAAAAAAAAAGAGAGGGAAAGATAATGGGGAGAGAGAGGATTAGAAGGGAGGGAAGTGGAGTGGGAGGGAGATTTTTCTCTCTCCTAATGTATCGCCTCGATTTCTTCCTATTCTATCCTTACACAGAAACAAATACGTGACACCACACACATCACACACATAAATTGGAGTGAGAGAGAAAGTGAGAGTGGAAGAGGATGAGAGGGAAGAGAGGACGAGAGTGGAGAGATAGTGGAGAGGTAATGACAGTGTCAGTGGTATGACAGTGGCGAGCTAAAGAGAGTGTGAGTGAGAGTGGAGAGAGAAAGTGAGAGTGGAGAAGGAGAGAGAGAGCATCAAAAGCTGCAATTAGCTGCAATAATGTAGCCCTCTCCGATTTGTTATCTGATATTTTCTGGAGAGGGCTACAATTCCACAGCATCTCCGTAATGGCCAAGTTTTTATTCACTGTCAACAGAATAGCCCGTTAAACGCTAAAAAACCCAGATAAAATAAATCTGCTTGTTTACCAGTCGTATTTATTAGTGTAAAGTAGATTTTTTGGGGTTACTAAATGGTTGTGCTGTATGGCATCACTAAACATTGATAAATAAAACTATTCCATGTGATATTTTTCGTTAACAGCGATATTTATGCCAAAAATAAGGTAATTCCTACAAAGGTTTCCTCTCTAGAGATCCTTAGTCTTATTGGCTGTCCCAAAATAAAATCGATCAAGGTCAATAAACATGGCGGATAAATTCAAGTTGTGATGTTGATATACACGAAAAATAACCGATATATGGATTGTTCTGCATATGTTTGGATTGATTTATGTTTTGCATAATTACATTTTTGGAAATAAATAGCAATTTACCGATAATTTAAGCCAAATTCCTGCTGGAGTGAATCGCTCCCGCAGTTGCACCATTACGGAGATCCTAAGGAGTTGTAGCCCCCCCCCTCCCAAAAAAAAGAAAAAAGGGAAAAAAGAGGGAGGGCTACATTATTGCAGCTAGCTTACAATGTACATGGGAGGCTGTATTTTACGCTCAACAGTTAATTAGTTTATGAAAATCCACATGCATGTAGATTGTTCACTTGTAAAACCATACATTTATTTTGTAGCAATACAATTTTTCAACCATTATTCTTAAACTAAACGTTGCATATATATGGAAAATTCAAAGTGTTTTGGAGGAATGCATTATAGGTACCCAATACAGAGGAGAGTCAAGTTTATAATCATTTAATTTTTTATGGTTTAAACATCGGCAACATTACCTGTTTAATCATAAAAATGTTTGATTTCTTTATTAGTTGATTGGAGGTTATTCAAAACCCATAAAACCAACTTAAGCTAATCTCCTATGCGTACATACTGTAGACGCCGCCACACCATCAATAGCCTCCTTTCCACGATGTCCACAGAAACTCTGGCTTACAAACACGGGAAGGAACATCAAAAACTGTGTGAGGGCCTACACATTAATAAACGGATTATATTGTCATATTTCTCACTCAAGTTCTATTAAATATTGTAGATACAATAAAAAGTCTTAATTCAAATTTTGAGAAGAATAATGTTTTATGCTGATAACGTTTTACCATGTGTTGTTTGCGTTTATTTATTGCTAAATCCGAGACACTTTGAATTGGGCTTCTTTTGCGACAATTTGGTTCCAAAAAAGTTTTCCAAACTCCTTGTATTTTTTAAAGTTTGGTTCTGAAAGGTTTAATTCTGTTGTTGAATTGTTATCTTAAATAAATTAAACGAATGTAAGTAAATCTGTTATAATATGAAATAAAAGTCGAAATAAGTTGTAAAAGAAACACATACCCGGTATAAGAGCAATTTCATGGGGTGGATCTTTAACAATCAATAAATCAATAAACGCTTTACCTAGATGGTGTCATAACACTTAAAGCAATAAAATTGTTTTTTCACAAATCTCCTCAATTTTATTTAGTACTTAATTTTCTCTTTCAACTGTTTCACTTTATATTTAAATCTTATAAACATTCCATCCAGTCTTTTCTTTATACAAAACATTTTTTTTTTCAAGACGTCTTAGATTATCAGTAATTGAATCCTACGAAACATGTTGGACCGCTTACGTCACACAAGGGGCGGAGCCTAGTCTCATTTGCATTCGATGGTATTCAACAGTGTCGGATCTGAGGTTACATCACGGAAGACAGAACAAGATACATTTATGTTAAAATATACTAAAATAAAAGGTATAACATAACAAAATGGGAGAGGACTATCTAAGTTTTTGGAACTTGTGTCCAAATCCCTTTGACATATTGTGAATAAAATATGTTCAAATCAAATCAACAAAACAATTATTGACTGTGTTATCTGGTAAAATGCGTTTGTCGACCCTCGAACCAAACTGTCTGCCTTCGGCCTAACGGCATCAGACAGTTTGGTTCTTGGGTCCGACAAAACACATGTTGTCCTCAAACGGAGTCAATAAATGTATAATATTTCCTTTGAATATATAAAAATAATTACTAGTACTTGTAGGAATTGGGGATAGAACAATGAGAATCCGATAAAAAGAAAAGATACGGTAAAATAACATGGGTGTAAATTTTCGTGGTTTGAGTAAAAACTCTTGGTTCGTGGGGACTTGAATTCGTGGGTCTCTTCATGCCTCGCAAAAAAACCCCGAATTTTAACCACCCACGAAAATTTTCACAGTAAATTGATATCGTTCGGTGAAATCAATCCTTTGAAATGCAGAATGTATTTAGAAAAGCATGGTGTTAAAATGAAATACTGATCATTTTTAATAAAAAAATTCTTGAACCAATATCCATTTTAAAACAATTCTAATAATATTATTTATATATATTAGAAAGATTTGAAAAGTTGAATAGCTTACCGATCTGAAATAAAACAGGTTAAACTTTAATGGTTAGAATAAAATGACCTTCTTCTTCGTCAGTACCAAAACTAACAATGCCGACTTAAGTGTCCTTGATTTGACAAAAGAAGTTTTATATTGGTTTTATTTTCACAGATTGCGATTAGAATTATTGTAATCGTCACAATACTCTTTAAACTCAAAAAAAAAAGTTTCGACAAAGAAACATCAGCATTAAATTCTAGTAGTACAATTATTCCTGAGAACTCGCAATTCTATTTACCATTATATTAATTTTACTTCCCTGTTAGAAAAGGAGACTGGTCCTTCGGCTCAGACCGTATAAACCGAGTCGTCGGAGTAGGTGCTGCCAAGCAATAGATCCCTCACTGCTCAATAGCCATAAGTGCGGAGTAAAGGATACAATTTGCAGCTCTTCACCAGAAGATGGTGGCGTCTCCATAAAGGCAGAGGTGAAAAATTCTCGAGAAGGACGTTAAACAACATACAAGCAAACAAAAATATATTTATTTTATCATGCTAGCCAATATGTTATTCTTTATAATAAATTTTCTGCCAATAAAGTATTGAGTTCTTTTCTATCTCCATTGGCCACTTGGGTTAAAATCATAACGAAGTACTGTTAGAATACAGCTACCAAAAATATTACCCAGGGGCCCATTTTACAAAAGAACTTACGACTAAGACCAAAAACTTCAGTTGATTGTAAAATTTTGCAAAATTAATATTTCTGTTCAAAGTTATTTTTGTGAAAATGTCTTACCACATTTCTTTTAAAAATATGAACATGAATTTTGATATAATATTTATTAATAAGTTATATGAAAAATCAAATTTGGTCTCAAGTCATAAGTCCCTTTGTAAAATTGGCCCCAGCTCTCAAATTTATGAAAAAAATGGAGAAGTAATTTTTTTTGGCTATTGAAGGTGACCATGTACAATCAAGCCACGTAGTAAATTGGTATGAAAGTTTAATTATCTTATTTAGATGTATGCGAGGAGTACCCCCAATATTATAGAAAACTGTAAGTTTCTACGTATTGATATGGAAAGCCCGAGTTATCTTTCCGATAATATTATTTATCATAAAATAATAAGATAGGAGCTCACAATATTCACTATGTAATTTATGTAATACACAATGTTCAAATGTTATTGAGATCATACCTACGGCTTTCTTCACAACACAAGATTTTGGTGAATTGTCGTTTATAGATAATGACAATGAATATTGACAAAACAGAAATAGGGAGATCCAAAAACCTTATACAACTTTCTATTATTATACCTTATAAATATTCTAAACAACGCATTATCTGATTGGTTCTAAGTTATCACGTGATCGGGCCGTAAAACTTCCGTCGAACGAAAACTCCCGAGAGAAGTAGACGTCACAATGGCCTGGTTTACGTCACAAAACTGATGATAATGTGTTGACCAAAGTGTTTTATAGTAACTTTAGATTAAAAATGAAAGTGAATTTGAAAGCGGTGCAGAATTTGAAAGTTTATGTTTATTTTAAAGGTTTTGCTTGTTTTGGTATAATAAACAATTCATTAATGAATGTTCGGGAAACATGAAGACTTATTCAGCCAAGAAATATCATATTCCCCTCGGGCGAAGCCCTTGGGGAATATGAGTTTTCTTGGCTGAATAAGTCTTCATATTTCCCTCACTGTCATGCAATAAATGTATAATATCCACAATAACATGAAATCAAACATGAACAAGAATTCTTATACAAACACCACCAGCCAGTATTAACAGAAATAATATCAAAATAATCATTTTACATATAATACTTTTTTGATTTAATGGTAAATTGTCCATTTTATTTGTTTTTTCACTACTCGGGATAAAGTCATCAATGGAATTGTAACACTTACTCCCGTCGTTTGAATCTATATCTGTCATTTGTATTGGTTGTTTTTCATCTACTACAAAAGAAAGAATGTACAATGTAATTTTATTTACATCACATTAAATTCTTAAAATGTAAATAAGTACTACTGGTACCTTTGCCTCAAATATAAAATTTGAAAATAGTCCTGTAATAGTTAGCTCATTGTGCTTATTTTTTATTTAATATTCATTGTACATATTTCTGTTTCATTCAGTATTTATTTGCTATAAATAAATAACAAGGGTATTGATTAAAGAAGTAGAATATTCTTACATGATTTAATTATGATTTCTGTATCTCTGTTTGCATCTTCAATTCCAGCTCTCTTCAATGCCTAAATATATACAGGTATTGAAAATATATTCCTTTATGAAATGTACGAGGGGTGATCAAAAAGTTCACGAACTATCTATTTTTGTCACCAAAATTTTTCCCATAACTTGAAAACTTAAAATTTCATTCCATATTGTGTTTACATAAAATACCTTCAATTTTTCAACATGAGACAATCAGTTATGTTCTCCAGTGAGTCTGAGTTCATTTGCAATGAAAGACAGAACAACTTCTGTTTGTGAGAAAGGTCATTTATTCAATTTATCATAAAATATATTTGATCAAATGATGAAATTAATGTCAAACATTGATTAACCAAAAATAATTGCTATCTACAGAACCACAATTCAGATTAGAATGAAATTCGATACACACATAGCCATACACAGGGTCTATAAAAACACATGCTGAACAAAGTTTTGTTCCTTGATTGTGAAAATGACGTCACTATATAGGTCACTTGTGACGAAAATTGGTTGTCTCACTCGTACTCGTTCAACAGACGACTGCATAATTTATGGTATATCTTAAAAATCCCTTTGAAGTAGCGTATAAAAATTTGTACACAATTTATTGAGATAAATTTCTTCCTATAAAGTCAATCAATAATTGGATTGGTCGTGTTAATGAAGGAATGCAGATGGTTAAAAATGATACTTGTTCTGTTGCCCAGTGAAAGCAAGTTTGAAAAGAGATGTGTTTTTAATTAAGCAATTTGCGATCAAAGACCTCCAATTTACACTTTGAAAAATACTTGAATATTTCAACAAAATATACGTATTAAATACCTAAGATATCGTTTACTTCAGATTTTGAACAAAATATATATGATAAAAAGGAGGCGCCCTTTCTCTATCCACCTTGAATATAAAATGTCTCTCCAAAGACAGAGGATTTGGGTTTTGATGGTCGCCATGCTTATATTTGGAAAGGAAATGTTTATCCACCCATTCTGTTGCCGAGGTTTGACCATTTCAAACAAATGCACTGTTTTTGTCATAAAAATTAACTTACATGCATGAGCAGAACTGTGGCAGATGTGCATTTAAATCGGAGAGGAATAATTTAAAATATAATCAACACTGAAACCAAATAATATTGTTTCTTTTATGGAAGTTATTTAATTAGTTCGCGAACTTTTTGATCATCCCTCGTATGTATCGACTCGCGAATTCAAATTCGTGCAGAAGTGATGTTCCACCTTATAACAAAATCCCAAACCTTGCTGGTTTCCTTCTCCCAGTCAAGTGTGAAAATTCTGACACAGTTTATCACACAGACTATAAAAGATCCTATGATCATCCCCCAGTAGGCACCTGTCAAAGAATTAAAACACATTAGGTAATTGAGAGTTTCTTCGATATAAAATGTATAAATTTAAAGGAATGGTTATATTATATTCAAGAAGATACATTAATTACCTGCAACTCGAAGATAAGTGGCCATCATCAACGATAACGATATGGGTAATGCTATAATATAGTATCCCACAAAATTGAAAATAGCACCAAAAGCTTGAAGACCTATTCCGCGCAACAGTCCACCACTTGTTGCCTTAAAAAATAGAGTCCATAAAATACTGTTAGTGTTTTACTAAAATATAAAACTTAAACATGTTTCATTCGTAGCACAAACTCCTATGTCTTTTTGAGAAAAATTGTTTCTTTGCGCCTTTACACAGATTTATTACTGTTAAATCGTTCAGTAGGTAAAAAGAGACCCCCATTAAAAATAGTATAAAGTGATATACATGTACATGTATTTAATGCATACATTTGACCTACTCGGTACAAAAGCTGGAATTGGGGGGGGGGGGGCTAAGTTATAAGAACTTGTACCTCATTCCGTATACATTACATGTATAAAAATATATGCATGCAAATCAAAACAAAGTGGTAGATCTACCTGTATGGTATCAGGTGGAAGACGTACCTGTATGGTATCAGGTGGTAGACGTACCTGTATGGTATCAGAAACTTTGAATAGTGCCAGCTGGAGCATCAGAGGGGACGCCAGCTTTAAAACATCCCTACAACCAGTATTTTAATTGGTCATTCTGTTTAACGATCATTATTTTATATCATAACAATCAGCAGATTTAATAACTGATACCTAATGTTTGCAACATTCCTATTCTGTACGTTTTTATTGCTATTTTAATTTTTGCTGTTGAAACATGATCCTAAAGGTTTCACTGATATACAATTGAAAATTTTTAGGTGATCCAGTTCTTTTCTTATTTTTCCTAAATGTGTAGCAGATTGAAAGTAGAATTTTAAGTCACAGAAACAGTGTTAATTTTTTTCAGATACAAAGGTATATAAAGCACAATGTAGAACAATTTGTGGAAGCTGAGTATTGAGTTCCAATTTACCATTAAATTTTAAAAAGTGTAATTTATTCATACAGCAACATACATCGGATTTTCTGCTTTAAAAACAGGGAATCCTTATTGTTATGAAATATTAATTCCTCTCAATATTGTAACAACAATTTTGTTATATGCACAAAGGGACAGGAAATTTCTTCCAAAATAACATTTGTGATTTTGTTTCAGAGGCATATGTTTGAAAGGTCTCAATCGGTCCTAATGTCAGGAAAAGCAATGGATGAAGTGTTTTGCTATATCAAGCTGGAAATACCCGCCGCAGACACTGTGAATCATCTACGTAGCTTTTTATCTATATATTAAACATAACCTTCCATGTCTCGTGGGTATTAAAATGTCCTTCTCGATTTACATGTACATGTAGGGAATAATCTTGAGTTTCTGCATCATCCTCTGTACTTACTGATCATCTGTGAAGATACGAGGGATATTGTCTTTAAGACAGGCAAACAAAACAGCAATAAAGACGGCAAAACACGCTGAAAAGGGAAAAAACATTAGATAAAGTAAAAGACGCAATCCAAACATAATCATTTTGCTCGACTCTGAAGGTTCGAAATCTTTTACAATTTCAAGGTTTATAAATGTGAATTATGAAACTTAATTCAAAAATTGTTAGCAAAGGTTGATTTCAAAAATAATTTTTCTGTGAAAAGATACATCGCAAAAAAATATTCAAATACACAATATGAAAACGTACATCCACAGCATAAGGCTATCCTTGAGGCTACTTGCGCCATTTTGGAATCCCCTGCTCCTAGATAGAGCCCCACACGGATTCCTCCCGCGACTGACATCCCGAACACGATCTGAATTGAGATCAATGATTAATATATTGCTTTTTAATACGCATAAACATTGTGCAAAAAATAATTATTATAATAATATTTATAGAAACTGCTAAATATTCATTTTTTCTTTGTTAAAACATAACCTAACAGACATCATAAAAATGAATATCATAATTATACCTTACCATATAAAGTAGGCCTCCGACATTATAAAGTATTGTATTTGCTGCTAAATCGGCTTTACCCAAGAAACCTGAGAAAAAAATTTGTACACTTCAGGGTTAGAAAGATAATTCCATTGTTTACTGCACTGTATATATACTTATTTGGGATTAATATAGATTTGAAAATAGTTAAAATTCTGATTGAAGTATTTTTGCTGGTTTTTTGTTCATAATTCTCTTGCCTCAAGCAAAATAAAATAACGAATGTAAAGTGATTATAAAGAAAAATGAATATACACACCACTCATGAGAATAAGGATCTCAAGGCCCCAGAATTCCAAACACAACATGAATAATCCAGGAATGGCCAACTTTATAAAGTCACCCCAACCATATAAGCTCTCTCTACTCCAACCTGAGATGTAAATGTTATTGTTCATTGTATCAGAACCCCCAAAAAGATTCCCCATACTGTATTCTTATATCCCCTCTATCTCTTCAGAGATCAGATATACAAGGATATTTTCAGTTTTACAGCTGATTGGATAATTTCGAGAATACATTTTGTTTGGTAATGATGTGCTACCAGCTGGTAGTATACTAATTATCAATTATGGTACTTGTGCATAGTCGCCGTTTGGTTCAACCTTTTTTTTAAACAGAAAACAAATTTCAATATTAATTTTCATTATGATATAATATAGTCCTTGTATAACAAGTGTGTAGACCAACCTGCGAATCAAGTAACATTTTCATACTAGACAGTAAACATAGAGAAAAAAGTTTGGACAATCATCCCAATATTATTTGCCTGCAATCGACCAATACCCTAAAAAGTATTAGACCATTATTAACAGTCGTAGCGCCATTACTCTGTAGATTTTTAAAAAAAAATTGATTAAATAGAAACATACTGCACTAAATATGCATTTTATTTTTAACACATATACATACATACATATAATTTATGCATAGTACTATACATTTCTAAAGCAATACAAAAAAGACACATGAAGTGACCGTGATATACTTATGATAATCGTTTCGCGCCAAATCTTTGTAAGATTATTACCTTTCCATGTAGTCTTGTAGTATCCCCCACATATGATTAACAGCACATGCAATAAAGCCGAGGACCAATGAGTTAAAGAGGTTGCAAGAGCCGCTCCTCTAAAACGAAAAACATGTACAAATAAAGGCATCTACCGGTACATTAGTTCGGACTTCATAATCTTTTACTTTGGAGAGTGACTTTTTTTTATCAGTAGCTCTAAAACTAGTAAATGTACTATAAAGAGAAAATTAACTAGCCTTGAAGGTCAACCTATCTAGAATGATAAAAAATATATACATATTACAAACAAAATCAAAAGTAGATCATAATATTTCCATTTCTAAATTTTTTCTCTATGATAACCCTTTGAAAGTAAGCGGGGTTGATTTCCTGATAATTCTGCCGGAATGTAAATTAGGCAGGTCGATAGGTCATGAGATAAGGAGGCCTAGTATGCATGCAAATCTCGTGCGCATCTGTCTCTGAGTCTGACGCTAAGGAGGCCAAATATGCATGAAAATTCCGTGGGGCTTCCGTTGTGTTTGACGTCAGTGGGCTAGGACTATTGAAATTGGGATGGAAATCGTCGTATGATGTAAATCTATGCCTGCATTTTTAAAGTTTTAATCTACAATTTTATTTCACAATGAAATGGAAATATAAGGAATCACTGTCTAGTTCGTATAGTATGCCAGGGACATCAACAATAGTGGGAAACATGGGATAATTTATGCATAACGGGCTTCGCCCGTTATGCAAATTATCCCATGTTTCCCACTATTGTTGATGCCCTGGCATACTATACGAACTAGGAAGCCCGTTATGCATAAATTATCCCATGTTTCCCACTATTGTTGATGTCCCTGGCATACTATACGAACTAGACAGTGATTCCTTAAATATTGGGTACAATAATACCTGGTTTCTAATCCTATGGCGTTGATAAACAAAAAGTGAAACCCTATATTTATCGCATTTATAATAACGCCAATAGAGAGACTTGGTATAACAATAGTCTGAAAAAAAAGAAAAAAAAACATCCATAATTTAATTTTAAAACAGTTTAAACTAGAAAACAAAGATACTATTGTATTAGTCCGATTGGTCTGTTTCTCACCTGTACTTGCAAAAATTTGGACAGTAATAAAGTCAATCCATAGCCCTAAAACATTAATTTTGTTCAAATAAAAACAAGTTGAAATATCCATGCAAAGAGAATTCGAACTTTTAAAATCATTTTCAAAGTCTTTTGCAAAAGCCCCTTACCGGTAACCCAGAAATGAATATCGTCGCATACCCTCCTGCAATACTACAAGCATTAAAATTAATTGATAAAACATGAAACTCTTAAAATATGCGAAGTAGCTAAGTCAGCTTAGTAATGAAAGATAAAGAACAGACTCAGAGAGAGAGAGAGAGAGAGAGAGAGAGAGAGAGAGAAACTTCATGTAGGTATATAGGGTTAAGTATCTCCTGTACAATTTGGTGTCGGTAGGTACATACTCAGTAATCTCCTCCAGACATTGAACCATTGTTTCCTATCTGATTGATTGTATGTTGTTTTACGTCTCGTTTTAAATATTTTACTCAAATACCCCATTTACCAGAGAAGGGCTTTAAATTTATACCTTTTCTAAACACTTTTGGCCATTGAGCAGTGCGAAATCTTTATCTCGTCAAAACCATTGAGCAGTGCGAAATCTTTATCTCGTCAACGTCTGTCATTAAAAGGGGCCCCGGTATTTAAGATGTAACACGACGGGCCCACAACTTTCACTTCTTAGTGCTGAGCGCTTGGAAAATTAACAAATGCTATTTATTCTTAAACCGACTTAGGTCAGTAACGAATCCAGGACCCCCAAGCATTCATTTCTCATTTGAAAATATACATGTAGTTCAGAGTTGAACCCACTGTGTTATTGATAACCATCTCTGCATGTTATACCAATTGGCATTGCAAAATTAGTTCAAATAACCCCAGAACTGAAAGGTTCCACTTCTTTTAAGAGTCCTTACAATAAGATGACCTGTTCTTTTCGAGTATTGTAAACACACCTATAAGTGTCTTTTTATATGGTCATCAGAAATGTTTAGTTAAACAATGTAGACAATTGAAATAGTTACCTTGATACAATGCCATCCATTCCAAATGATTGAAGAATTAGACCAGTATTCAAGAACAACGTCCAACAAGGCAAACAAGCCAGCAGCAGGATCCATATACCTGAGAAAAAGGAATTCTATTTATCATCCTTCTTCTAAACACAGCGTAACTTTATAAGAAGATCTAATTTTAGGCAACAAAATTATTCTGTAACAATTGAAATACTAGTTACCTTTTTGTAAAATAGCACCAACTTCCTCCTTGTTTCCACTTCCATAATTCTGAAATTGGAATTGAACAGCAATAATTACAAATGTTACTGTCATTTATACCAGTTTAAGTTTCAATTTTTTTAATCTGGTAGATTTGGACTAGTGGTTCGTCAATATCGAAAAATACCCCCGCCCCTTCAAAAAAAAAAATTCAAAACCCCATGAATTAATTTCGACCAAAATGCACAGAAAGAAGGTTTCAATTAATTTTTACTCATATGAGGAGGAAAAATTTCTTTCTAAAGAATCATCAATTTGAAAGGTGTAACTTTGTTTAGGACCATTGCTTATCTCTGCGATTCATCTTGTTCTAAAGGAGACAACAGTCATTCAGTCATTCATGGGGAACGGGTACGAGGTTGAAAAAAAATAAGGTCAAAAGTCTTAAAATGAAGTAAGGTTAATCTTTGTAAAAGTAATATTTAAAAACTATGCCATAATAATATAACAACGTTCACATTAAGATGCATGGCTCAAGCATGTACTGTAATAAATTTTCAACTCCATCATCTAGGACCCCTTGATCTTGATTGAAAGCCAAAAAAAATAATCTGTGAAATCACATTTTTCGTGGGGTCAAATTTTCGAGGTATCGGGAAAAATATTGGTTTGTGGGGATTCGATTGTGTGGTTTGAGAATGTTTAGTAGTAATGCATATGAAAATTTACATTTCATGGTGGTCACAAATTAGTGGAACTCTCAATACCTTGAATACAACGAAAATTAAAACCCCACGAAAATTAGTGATTTCAAAGTACGCATTTCTCTAAGTGCGCTTTCTTTTATTTGAATAGAAAAAAAAACTGATATCAATCTTGTTTTGAGAAAAAGTTTACCTCTATTATTATTTCTGCATCAGTACTAAAGTATAATTCTGAGATTGATACATATGTATAAGTATTCATGAAAATTGCTATTTTACCTAATTTTTGCTTAGTTTAACTTATTTAAAAAAAGAAATGGATAAAGTTGACAAAACTATTTTGTATATTTCTTAAAATAAAATTTTTTAATGGATTGTTATATAGCACCAAAATAACTCTGCTCTCTGCTAAGATGTATAAATTTAAATTAAAACACATACAATTTATCAAGAAACCAGGCTTTTTCGTATTGAGAGAGCTTTGATAAAATAACATGAAACAAAAAAAAGATATAATTTTTTGCTGTGCTTTTAATGCTTCAAAAGTTTTCGTTCCAATTTACATGTGCAACAAAACTAATACTGCAATGAAAGAGACAGGGTTAAAAAACATAACATTTTCTTAGTAATTTTAGCCAAATATCCTTAAATGTTCGGTAGTAATTCTCTATTTAGATACTCAGATCAGATTTTAGAACGCAATTCGCAATTCAAAAGTGAACTGCAATTCAAAATTCAAACATAAGATTTGGGTCTGACATTTTGTGGGTAGGATACTAGGGGTCAGATACCACTTCTATGAAAAAATGGTGATGGTACCCTCTATAGTTTGCGAATAATGGTCTTTTACCACTATATTGTACAACTATACGAATAAACATCCGGCTCGGGAACATCGAAGGCCCCTACCCTGTGGTCTGAAATTTAAAGAGTAGGATACTAGGAGTCAGATACCACTTCTATGAAAAAATGGTGATGGTACCATCACTACTTTTTAAGATATGGTCCTCCAGTTTTTACACCTATAATGTAATACGATACGAATAAAATTCGGGCTCGGGAACATCGAAGTACCCTACCCTTGGGTCTAAAATTTTCAGAATGGGGTACTAAGGGTCAAAAACCACTTCTATATAAAAATCGTAATGGTACCATCTTCAGTTGTTGAGATATGGTCTTCCAGTTTTTACCACTATATTGTACTACTATACGAAAAAACATCGGGCTAGGGGACATCGAAGTCCCCTACCCTGGGGTCTGAAATTTTGAGAATGGGGTATTAGGAGTCTGATACCACTTTTATAAAAAAACGGTAATGGTACCATGTCTAGTTTCCGAGATATGGTCCTCCAGTTTTTACCCCTATATTGTAATACTTTCGAATAAACATCGGGCTCGGGGACAACAAAGTCCCCTTCCCTGGGGTCTGAAATTTTGAGAGTAGGGTACTAGGAGTCAGATACCCCTTCTACGAATTAAAAAAAATGATAATTGTAC
The DNA here is from genome assembly GCA_003671525.1 of Saccostrea glomerata. Taxonomy (NCBI): domain Eukaryota; kingdom Metazoa; phylum Mollusca; class Bivalvia; order Ostreida; family Ostreidae; genus Saccostrea; species Saccostrea glomerata. The sequence continues at coordinate 2,662,128 of PRKT01000007.1, forward strand.
CATGTCTAGTTTCCGAGATATGGTCCTCCGGTTTTTACCCCTGTATTGTAATACTATACGAATACACATCGGGCTCGGGAACATCGAAGTCCCCTACCATTGGGTCTAAAATTTTCAGAGTGGGGTATTAAGGGTCAGATACCACTTCTATGAAAAAATTGTGATGGTACCATCTCTCGTTTCCGCGATATGGTCCTCCAGACGTTTCCCCTATATTGTAGTTCTATACGAAAATACATCGGGCTTGGTGACATCAATGTCCCATGCTCTGGGGTCTGAAATTTTGAGGGTGGGATACTAGGGGTTAGATAACTCTTCTATGAAAAAATGATGATCGTGCCATCTTTCCTTTTTGAGATATGGTCCTCCAGTTTTTACCCCTATATTGTAGTACTATACGAAAAAACATCGGGCTCGGGGACATCGAACTCCCCTATCCTGGGGTTAGAATTTTTAAAGTGGCGTACTAAGGGTCAAAAACCACTTCTATGAAAAAATGGTGATGTACCATCTTCAGTTTTTGAGATATGGTCTTCCAGTTTTTACCAGTATACTGTTCAACTATACGAAAAAACATCGAAAAAACATCGGGCTCGGGGGCATCGAAGTCCCCTACCCTGGGGTCTAAAATTTTGAGAGTGGGGTACTAGGAGTCTGATACCACTTCTATAAAAAAAATGGAAATTGTACCATCTCTAGTTTTTGAGATATGGTCCTCCAGTTTTTACCCCTATATTGTTATACTATACGAATAAACATTGGGCCCGGGGACATCAAAGTCCCGTACCCTTGGGTCTGAATTTTTAGGTGTAGGTACTAGGGGTCAGATCCCACATCTATGAAAAAGGGTGATGGTACCATATCTCGTTTCCGCGATATGGTCCTCCAGACTTTACCCCTATATTGTAATACTATACGAATAAACATCGGGCTCGGTGACATCGAACCCCTACCCTGGGGTCTGAAATTTTAAGAGTATGCTACTAGGCGTCAGATACCACTTTATGAAAAAATGGTAATGGTACTCTCTTTCGTTTTCGAGATATGGTCCTTCAGTTTCTACCCCTAGTTTAAAATTGTAATACTATACGAATAAACATTGGTCTCGGGGACATCAAAGTCACCTACCCTGGGGTCCAAAATTTTGAGAGTGGAGTACTAGGAGTCAGATACCACTTATATGAAAACATGGTGATGGTACCATCTCTTCTTTTTGAGATATGGTCCTCCACTTTTCACCCCTATATTGTAGTACTATACGAAAAAACATCGGGCTCAGGAACATCGAAATCCCCTACCGTGTGGTCTGAAAAATGGTAATGGTACCATCTCTAGTTTCCGAGATATGGTCCTCCAGTTTTAACCCTATATTGTAATACTATACAAATACACATCGAGCTCGACATCGAAGTCCCCTACCCTTGGGTCTGAAATTTTGAGAGTAGGGTAGTTGCAATCAGATACCCCTTCTACGAAAAAATGGTAATTGTAACATGTCTAGTTTCCGAGATATGGTCCTCCAGTTTTCCCTTATATTGTAATACTTTACGAATAAACATCGGGCTCGGGGACATCGAACTCCCCTACCCTTGGGTCTAAAATTTCAAGAGTGGGGTATTAAGGGTCCGATACCACTTCTATGAAAATATGGTGATGGTAACATTTTCGTTTTTGAGATATGATCCTCCAGTTTTTACCTCTATATTGTAGTACTACACGAAAAAACATCGGGCTGAGGACATGAATGTCCCATGCTCTCGGGTCTGAAATTTTGAGGATGGGGTACTAGGGGTCAGATACCTCTTGTATGAAAAAATGGTGATGGTACCATCTTCAGTTTTTGAGATATCATCTTCCAGTTTTTACCACTATATTGTACTACTGTACGAAAAAACATCAGGCTCGGGGACATCGAAGTCCCCTACCCTGGGGTCTGAAATTTTTAGAGTAGAGTATTAAGAGTCAGATACCACTTTTATGAAAAAATGGTAATGGTACCATCTCTAGTTTTTGAGATATGGTCCTCCAGTTTTTACCCCTATATTGTAATACTATACGAATAAACATCGGGCTCGGGGACATCAAAGTTCCGTATCCTGGGGTCTGAAATTTTGAGGGTTTGGTACTAGGGGTCAGATACACCATTCTATGAAAAAGGGTGATGGTACCATCTGTAGTTTCCGCGATATAGTCCTCCAGTTTTTACCTCTATATTGTACTATTATACGAATAAACATTGGGCCCGGGGACATCGAAGTCCCCTACCCTGGGATCTGAAATTTTAAGAGTATGCTACTAGGCGTCAGATACCACTTCCTGAAAAAATGGTAATTGTACTCTCTTTCGTTTTCGAGATATGGTTCTCCAGTTCTTACCCCTATATTGTAATACTATACAAATTAACATTGGTCTCTGGGACATCAGTCTACTATCCTGGGGTCTAAAATTTTGAGAGTGGAGTACTGGGAGTCAGATACCACTTATATGAAAACGTGGTGATGGTACCATCTCTTCTTTTTGAGATATGGTCCTCCAGTTTTTACCCCTATATTGTTGTACTATACGAAAACACATCGGGCTCAGGGACATCGAAATCCCCTGCCCTGTGATCTGAAATTTTGAGGTTTGGGTACTAGGGGTCAGATACCACTTCCATTAAAAATCAATGATAGTACCATCTTTTGTTTTCGAGATAATATAATGGTCCTCCAGTTTTTACCCCTATATTGTAGTACTATACGAAAAAACATCGGGCTAGGGGACATCGAAGTCCCCTACCCTGTGGTCTGAAATTTTGAGGGTGGGGTACAAGGCGTAAGATACCATTTCAATGAAAAAATGGTGATGGTACCATCTCTAGTTTCTGAGATATTGTCCTCCAATTTTTACCCCTATATTGTGGTTCTTTTCAAGATATTCTGAACAAATTTAATGCAAATTTTCATGTTGCATTACTAGTATACCTTCTGCGGGGCATTCATGTCCATGGACATATTTCTATTTTCTTCCTGTGACATTAAACGTGCACAAAAAACCTTGAATAAAAATCGAATCAAACCCTCAAGTCATAAACAATCTTTGTATAAAAGAAAAACCAACCAAATTTATCCTTAAGTGAGATATGGACTAGACCACAAATTATGCTTTTTTTCTTTTAGTCACATCGAACTTGCACAAAATAATTTGAATCAAGGTCATGACACACCGTCATAAGCAATCATAGTGTAAAATGGGAACTTACTAAGTGTATACATAAGATATGGGACGGACACGATTTATGAAAAAGTTTCTTCCAGTGACCTTGAACTTGCCAAAATAACCTTAGGTTAAGGTCATGGCACATCCTTGCGCCATGAGCAATTTTTATAGGAAGAAGTAAATTCTTAAGTTTTATCAAAAGATACACAGTATGTGGACCCGACTCGTTTGCACATGCAACCAGACAGCTATACAGACGGACAGACAGCTAGATGGACAAGTTTATTCGTGTATACACCTCAAAACTTCGTTTGGGGGATAAAAAGATGAAAGAGAAAACTTTTGGCTTATACAAATTATTTCTTTCAGTTAACAAACCCGGTACCCGGTACGGGTAGTCCTTTCATACGGTTTATCCATATATATATATCGACTTCACAAAAAAGAGCATTTTGCATTGCATCTTTGTGAAGTCTATATACACAACTGTATCTATGGATAAACATCATGAAAGGGCAATATCTGTATAATATCAAACAAAAGTTGATAATGAAATTTTTACAACTTAAAAAAAATGAACTTTTATTTTAAATCTTGCTAGTATATAAAATTTTCATATTCATGGAGAAAAAAATCTAAAATATATAAGAACATTTTCATTATAAATCATATGCATTGATATCTTCTGAATATTGGATATCCTCTTCCACTATAATTATTTTTCAATTCTTCCTCTGTTACACCCCCCCCCCTTTTTATTGCTGGATTCTTATTGAAATGGTAAAACCCCAAAACCCGAAATACTAAATTATGCGCATGTACATGTACGTGCAATCAGTTGACATACTTTTGTTAAATAATATAATAATAAAATTCCGAAATGACTATAGTTGAAATGATATTTCAGAAGTGAATAACCTTACAATAATAAAAATAAAATATTTTTAGAAAATCAAAATATTCACACCTAAACAATCAGAAAACAAACTCGAGGTTGTTTTTCCAATACAGAGACAGTATGATTGATTATTAACAAGTATCACATGTGGAAGCTGAACATAGTTTCGTATAAATTCGAGGTTTATTTCCCAAAGACAACAATGACAAGAACAAAGCCAAGGGTAGGGGACTTCGATGTCCCCGAGCCCGATGTTTATTCGTAAAGTATTATAAAATAGGGCTAAAAACTGCAGGACCATATCTCGAAAACTTGAGATGGTACCATCACCATTTTTTCACAGAAGTGGTAACTGACCCCCTAGTACCCCACCCTCAAAATTTCAGAGCCCAGGGTAGGGGACTTCGATGTCCCCGAGCCCGATGTTTATTCGTATTGTATTATATAGTAGGGCTAAAAACTGCAGGGTTATATCTCGGAAACTAGAGATAGTACCATCACCATTTTTTCACAGAAGTGGTAACTGGCCCCTTGTACCCTACCCTCAAAATTTTAGAGCCCAGGGTAGGGGACTTCGATGTCCCCGAGCCCGATGTTTATTCGTATTGTATTATATAGTAGGGCTAAAAACTGCAGGGTTATATCTCGGAAACTAGAGATGGTACCATCACCATTTTTTCACAGAAGTGGTAACTGACTCCTAGTACCCAGCCCTCAAATTTTCAGACCACACAGCTAATGTTTAAATTTTGAATTGCGAACTGCGTTCTAGAACGCAGTTCACTTTTGAATTGCGAACTGCGTTCCAAAATCTGATCGCCAAACCCGAATTACTAAATTATTCGCCAATTGGCGTAGACTTAATTCTTCTGAAACCTTTAAAGCTGTGAAAAGTAGACATCGGTCAGTCATTAAACAGAATTACACGTACATGTAACAGAGATCTAAAGTATTGGAAAGAAATAGGATAATAGTCATGTGGTGATTTAATACTGTTTACAGGTATCTACATAATAACTAACAAATAAAAGGGAGATAGCTACACTGTACTTTGAAATATTTGTTGTTAAATCGGATAACTCAACACGTTAGAAAAAACTGACATGACTATTATCCTATTTCTTTCCAATATTCTAGATCTATGTTACATGTAAGTGTAATTCTGTTTAATGACTGACCGATGTCTACTTTTCACGGTTTGACATTTATTTTTTTAAGGTTTCAGAAGAATTAAGTATACGCCAATTGGCGAATAATTTAGTAATTCGGGTTTTGGTGTTTTACCTTTTCAATAAGAATCAAGCAGTAAAAAAGGGGGGTAACAGAGGAAGAATTTAAAATAATTATAGTGGAAGAGGATATCCAATATTCAGAAGATATCAATGCAATTGGCGTAATTGGCGTATACTTAATTCTTCTGAAACCTTTGAAAAATAAATGTCAAGCTGTGAAAAGTAGACATCGGTCAGTCATTAAACAGAATTACACGTACATGTAACAGAGATCTAAAGTATTGGAAAGAAATAGGATAATAGTCATGTGGTGATTTAAATACTGTTTACAGGTATCTACATAATAACTAACAAATGAGAGGGAGATAGCTACACTGTACTTTGAAATATTTGTTGTTAAATCGGATAACTCAACACGTTTAAAAACACTGATTTAAAGCCTCCCACAAATTAAAACTGCAGGGTTTTAAAAAGCATCTTGTTTGCTTCAGAAAATTGAACTTAAAGCGTTATTCATATTTTCATTATTTAGTTCCAACATTGTTAGAATTTGTTTTCAAAAAAAGAAATTAATCATATAAAAAGTAAATATATCTGAAAAATTTGCTTCAATATAAAATATTTAGGATATTAAATTCCTTTTCCCCTCAGAGTCTTTACATGGAATACCTGTGAAAATAAAGTATCAGCCGCTGAAGACAAACCCGTTATCACACACATCCCTGTCACGTTAATAATCTGTAAATAAAAATGTTTAAATGGTTCTGTTGTGATTTGAATTTTATTTCTCATTTTCATGAAATGAAATGGCTTGAGAAAAAATATTTTTGAGTACTTCCAAAAATAAATCTCATGCTTATCAAAGAAAACACTTACTACTAGTGTTGATATAATTTTTTTTAGAAAGTTTCAGAAAGATCACAGTTACATGTTAGATATAGTGTATTTGCTGTACTTACTGTCGATGCAAGAGCAACTCCGTCCATTGATTCCTTTCCTAGATGTCCACAAAAACTCTGACTCACAAACATTGGCAAAAACATCAAGAACTGTGTCAAAGCCTAGGAATTAATATCATAATTGATGAAAGAAATATATGGGGATTACAAAAACTATTTAATTTCAAAAGTACATTAAACAATACAAAATTGGAATAGAGCAAACACGGACCTCCAAAACATCAAATATGGAATCAGGAGCCATGGAGGAATGTGCATCTCCTGCCGACCAGTCATGATCGGGAAATAACGAAAAAAATCCGTCGACAATCCACTTGTAAAAAATTGCCTAACAATACGTATGAAAAACGCCAACGTAATGAGAAATTGTATTTGCTTACAAGGTCATTTCATCATGTTAGTCCTATGATTTATCCACATGTATATTTTTTCACATGGGAATCATGAAATTATACTCCAACAACAATGACATAACAAAATACATCCTCAAAGAAGCTATGCCTTGTTTACAGTTTTATATTGTTTATTTAGATTTATTTTTGATCGATCAGTTTTCACCATTTTTCACCTTTTCCATATAGAAAAAAAAATAAACATTGCATTTCAAGCTTCTGAAAAAGAAAATAATGATAAAAAGATATTAACTCTCTCGTTACAAGTCATTATTTCGTTAAGTTTTATGGTTGATTCAATGACCTTCTTAGTCCAAAATATCTTACGTTTTCCGAGCTTTTCTTTTTTTTGTACAATTTTGATATTTCAGAAATTACAATCTATCATTAATTCGGATGCAGATAGGTGTTTTCTACGTTGATTGTTATCCCATTATTTACACAGTGAATTGTCAAAAGGTTTTCTGCTGTTTCCAGTCAAGACAAGGGGCACACGGCGGATGTGATCAGTCGACAGGGGATGTTTACTCCTCCATGACACCTGATCCCACCTCTGAAGTTTTCAGATCCGTGTTTGTAATGCTCCCGATTTGTATAGTTTGAACGTATTTTTGAGCTCGATTGCTTGATCACTGTTCTTTATTTCCTTATTTCATTCTTTTATTTTTGACCTTTCATATATAGGAACTTAATTATTTGATTTGATTTTGACATGATATTTTTAATTTTGCTCATTTTTAAGAAGGCAATATATCAAAATATTAAGGGTACCAAATTTTTTATTGCTTCATGTTAATGTATTGATATATATAATTTCTATTGGGTATTGTGGACTAAGTAACACTTACAGTAGTCCTAATGGGAAGGAATAGATTAGACATTTAACAATTCTTATTTCATAATTTTGGTAGCTTTGTCTATAGATTTTATTTTTTTCTGATGCGTTTTAGCGTTCTGTCATGTTTAAACTAAACATTATCAACTTTTCTCAAGCACAAACAATAAAATACCGTCGTTACACACGTATACATACGTGTGCACATATTCAGATATCATGGAAGGTATGCAAGTTTTCCGAGAGGGCTAGCTATAAACGGAATCGTGAAACTATACTAGTAATTATGTGACTTGAAGATTATCATATTTTTACAATTGGCTATCTAACTCCTTTTTCAGACGTTCTATCACTAATGACATATAAAAATAAAGAACTGTAATCATGAATATAAAGTCGCAGTAAAGCTGTTTTTTAAAATAAAAATAAAATGAAATCAAAAGGAAGGGGGAATCTAATTATTATCAAACAAAAAACAGTTATTAGTTGCAAAAATCTCATTATATCTTTAGTCTGTGTTTTATTAAGTAGAAATACACTTAGTCTCATCAAATGAGCATGTTTTGTAAAGGTGCTTTTTGAAATCGTAGAGTGTATATTTTTTTTAATATCTATGTTAAATGTGGAATAGTTATTTCTGTTCTAAGTTTTTAACCATCATGGCTTGACGGACTATGTTCTTTTAAAATCATCTAATTCCAATGTACAAAATACTTCCAAAGTACATCCACATTCGAATTTGTTATTTTACAGTGAAAATGTACTCACCATTGACCAAGCCATCCTGAGTAGCTCCTTTATTTCTTTTTTGTAAGTGTCCAAATCTCCAGGACAACAACACAACCCATTTACTTTCATTTTCTGATAAAAGAAAAATTATATAATTACAAATGTACGCCCTCTCATTGTTCATCATCACCCTACTATGGAAATTTTTCATTTAATTATCAATTTAGTTTTTGTCCCAAATTTGCGTTAAAGCTCAATTAGTTGTCTGTTTCAAAACGTTTACATTTGATCAGATTAAAGCCTGTTATTTCATCAAGGAAACCTGGAAAAATATGCATATGCAGACATTTACAAAAATCCTCTTTTTTACGTTACAGTGAAAAAGCACATTTTATGTGGCAACACAGAGATATACATGTACAGACTTTCTATAAAAGTATATACACTGTACAACATTTGGAAAAATTAACTCATATAACAATGCATTATCATATACATACAAAAGCTTGACTTTTCGTATTCCATTTAAAAGCCAGAATTAAGGACAGATGATACAAACAAATATTTTTTGAAGGTGACTTAATATCACGTCATAGGCTTAGTAAAGTAGATGATTTTTAGAATTTTTTCTCCTCAGAACTGGAAAATGAAATAGACTTGGAAAATATAAGTAATATTTCAATAAAATCACAAATATGGACAAAGCACTCTCAGTTTACAGATAAAAACAAAATTTCAGAAAATTTTATTTTAAGTCTTTTCCAGAGAAAAAAAATTGTATGTATCGATCGATCATCTGCCCTTAAGTGCAGACGTACATTTATGCCTCAAGACACCTTAGTTCTTGGGAATGAAATTATTATTTTTGCCAGTTACTTTAATGTATTTAATTTATGATTGAGTAGTAAGATATTTGATTCAGAAACATTTTAAATGATGCACTTTATACTCACTTTTACAATAGCCGTGTCTGTCCGATGGAACTGTAAAATACAAATATCAAAAGGAAATGCATGTCTAAGCCTCAAACTTTAAAGACGTACTCATACAATATTTACCTCCCACATTAAATGCCAGATTAATTTGTATTAAAATGTAATTTTAATCATTGATTTTGAAGTATTTTGCAAATCCAAAACATCAATATTTTTAGTTTATATTTAAATTTTAGCCATGCTTTACATACAAAACAGTGTGTTCCACTCTCTCTGCTCTGAGTAAATCAGAGAGGGTTTTGAAATAAAAAATTTTAGGTTTGAAACAAAATAAAAGCAGACAAAACAGTAGGGGTAGTAGCATTTTGAATGTACGTTTTTCCATTTTAGTAACCATTGAAAATATTAACTTCAAATCTTTAATGTAATCTACTTGTGTGCCAAGTTATATTGATGTCGAACCAAAGCTGTAGGAGGAGTAGCATTTTAGAAAAATCGTTTAAAGACAGACAGACACCTTGCTATCGCAAAACATAAGCTCTTCTGGTCTGTGACAAGTAGAACTAAAATGCACAATAAATATAACAATAAAATTCTGAATTAAATCTCAAGTACCCCTTCAATTTTAAGACATACCTTTCACTAAAACGATTCTTGTAACGTCTCCACAGAGTTCAAAGTGAGTTCAAATATTCAGCAGAAAGAAAGTGTTCAAAACATTAAATTAATATCAAATTTCATAATTGAAAAGTAAGGCGCTTACTTCCTTTTAGAATATTGTTTACTGATAGTACTATTCATCAGGTCAATGTGACCCTCTGATAGTATCCTCCTATAGACAACTGAAAATTCCATGCCCCGATTAAGAAAGATAGATTCAGTGAAAAGTTTGAGACAAGAAAGAATTTGTAGCTCCATTATGCTATTGATACCAGCACGTATATAATTGTAGATTTTATGTAGTCGTGAAAGGATTTAACATTTTCCCTAAGAAGATAAGCAAGGTACAAATATCAGCCTGATATGTCAGGCTATGTAATTGTTTATATGTTAAGTATCCCCTCAAAACAAAATTATAAAAAGTAATGAATAAAAACAAGAAGTAAACAAGAAAAAAAAATCATGCATATTTTATGCCTACCTCTGGTTTATGGGAACTAAAATCAGATGCACAAACACACATAATAACAATAACGGAGAGTTAATTGTGTAAACCATTTTTGAATAAGGATATTGCAGACATAAAATTAGGTTTTAAAGATTATTTACATAAAATCTAACTGAGAAATAAGCCGCATCTATTGAGTGCCACATGTGTTCGGATATTCAATTAGATTTTTCGTCTCATTTTAATAAATGTTCAATATTTATTCATCTTCACAGAATAATGTATATCAACTGAAAGTCTCGTATGAACAAAGGATAATTATTATCAAAGAAAGCCAAAAAAAAAAAAAAACGTCTGGTGACACAGAAATATTGATCTTTACATTTTCGTTTTCATTTTTTGACGGACTTGTTCTCATTTGTTTACATACACTGTACATGTATACTTTAAGTTTACTTAGAAATTAGATCAAGTAAAATATGCGAACATCACTGAACACTAAATAAATCGTTCGTGACACAGATAATAAGCATAACGGTAATACTGAAAACCAAATGTTGATCAGTTCGTGAAGAGAAGGACTTCGATTGGAACCAGTGAAATAATTCTGATTTGTATATATGATTATTTATCGTCACTTTAAGTTGGGGAACGATATCAATATACCCCCAAAAGAAATGTCACAATGACATTTTAAATGAAAAAATAATAAGTTAAACATCTTACCACACTGGAATGAGAAGGTTATTTTTCAACTTATAAACCTTGATAAGAATTTCTTCTTTTTTTGTCAAAACCGTTAACAATGCACTCTTTTCTCAACCAAATATGTTCATCCTCTTTTTAATTTTTCATTCCCCGGCTTTAAATGCTATTGTGACACGTGGTGTAGCTTGACCCAATCAGAGGTTAAAGGGTAGAACAGGTTTTATAAAATAAAATTGGTAGTAGTGCGAAATTGCTATAATCTGTTTCTCTTTAAAAATGTGATTCCAGACCTTTCTGAATTCTAGTCATGAAGATGGGAAGGGAGGGGGTTTAAAATCTACTAAATCTTCGCTTTCATGATCTTTACATCCCAATTTTTATGACTAGTAACGTGAAATGCAATAAAATGATACTTTAAAAAAAAATAGAAGAGAGTATTAAAGACTCGTCGCTTCTGTAAAGCACGTGGTTGAACGCATTGAAGTGGTATTATTTTCCGTTTGAATGCAACATTTTGAGCTATTTTTAAAACGTTGGTTGTCATATAATTACACACGACCATTTCTTTAGAAATTAAGAAAACGGCTAAATGGTTCTTTCAAATACTTGTGAAACAGGTATTCCATAAAATGAAAACCAATAAAATCCACTTTCTACATAAATGCCGAGTAAACACGTGCCCGATCGATATATACGATGTGGTAATCCCAATAAAAATGATATTCAGAAAACAATTTTGATAAAAAAAAATTGGTTATTGTATAGAGAAAAAAATCTGCAGAAGTTGAAAGATGTACTGGATTCATATCTTATAAAGAGGACAATTTTCAGAAGGAAATACAAGAAACGAATGACAATATGTTATGGACCGAAAAAATCGAAAAGGAACTCTGAATTGGTAAGGAGAGATGTGAAATGGACACAAAAAGAACAAGAGGCCCATTGGCCACATCGCTCACCTAAAAGCAGAAATTAGTTTATCATTGAAAAGTTTAAACCCAAAAGTAGTCCCAACCATTCCTTACAGGTGAGAGGGAATGATTTGCACAAATAAACTTGCATTTAAGCTACCCGAGAATGTTTCTACATAAATACATGTATGACCAATCATTCTTTGCTATTCTTGAGAAGATTCTTAAAGAATTTTCCTATATATTTCTGTGTAAAACTTTGGTCGGCAATTGTGCCCCCTACCCCCCGGGAGTCATGATTTGAACAAACTTGAATCTTCACTGCCTGAGGATGATTCAATATAAATATGACCAATCATAGCTTCGTTATTCTTGAGAAGAAGATTTTTAAAGAATTTTCCAATATTTTTCTATGTTAAACTTTGGTCGGCCATTGTGGCCCCGCCCAACCCTCGGGGTAATAATTTACACAAACTTGAATCTACACTACCTGAGGATACTTCCATATAAATATGACCATTCATGGCATTGCTATTCTTGAGAGGAATATCTTTAAGGAATTTTCCTAAATATCTTTATTTAAAACTTTGATCATCCATTGTAGCCCCGCCCTACCCCGGGGGTCTTGATTTGAACAAAATTGAATCTACACAATTATAGGATGCTTCCGTATAAGTTTCATTGTTCCTTGCACAGTGGTTCTTGAGAAAAAGATTTTAAAAGAATTTCTCTATATTCATCTATGTAAAACTTTGATCGGCCATTGTGGCCCCGCCCTACCATCGGGAGTCATGATTTGAATAAACTTGAATCTAAACTACCTGAGGATGCTTCCATATAAATATGATCAATCATGGCTTTGTTATTCTTGAGAAGAAGATTTTTTAAGACTTTTCCTATATATTTCTATGTAAAACTTTGGTCGGCCATTGTGGCCCCGCCCTACCCCTGGGGGTCATGAATTGAATAAATTTGAATCTACACTACCTGATGATGCTTCCATATAATTATGATCAATCATGGCTTGTTCGTGAGAAGAAGATTTTTAAAGACTTTTCCTATATATTTCTATGTAAAAAATTTGGTCGGCCATTGTGGCCCCGCCCAACCTCCGGGGTCATAATTTGCACAAACTTGAATCTACACTACCTGAGGATGCTTCCATATAAATATGACCATTCATAGCATTGCTTTTCTTGAGTGGAAGATTTTTAAAGAATTTTCCTATATTTTTCTATGTAAAACTTTGGTCGGCCATTGTGGCCCCGCCCTACCCCTGGGGGTCATGATTTGAACAAACTTGAATCTACACTACCTGAGGATGATTCCACATGAGTTTCATCTTTAATGGCCCAGTGGTTCTTGAGAAGAAGATTTTTTAAAAATGCCATGAATTTTTCACTTATTCATAATTATTTCCCCTTTGAAGACGGCTTGGTCCTTCATTTGAATAAACTTGAATCCCCTTCACCCAAGGATACTTTTTGGCAAGTTTGGTTAAAATTGGCCCAGTGGTTCTTGAGAAGAAGATGAAAATGTGAAAAGTTAACGACAACAACGACAACGACAGATGACGGACAAATTTTGATCAGAAAAGCTCAGGTGAGCTAATAAAAAGAATACATGTACATGGGGCATATCTAAAGAGTTAAGTGCGAGTCAATTCTTCACCCAATCAGGATAGAGCTATAAATAAAGAAAATGGAACAAAGCTGGTTAGATCGTCTATATGTGAATTTGAAATTATACAGTACCGAAAAACATGTTAGCCATGGTCTGCAAAAGCAAGTCAACAAAATATCTCATGCTGGATCGCAAGCACAGACAACGCCGTTCCAAATACAGCAAAGAAATGCAGTCGCTCGGCCCATAAAATCAGACACGTAGATTACTAGTGTATAATCATGCGTTGTTAGTTGCTTATGGGGTAGTGAAATGCGTCTATTCAAACGTCTCTAGATCCATTGCTGCCTCTGGCTAGTCTTTTTGTAGGTGAAAAGGGGAGACAAATACGTAAATCTTTCATTGCCATTGCAAAACCTTTACACCCTCTATGGCTAAATTGAAGAGGATCTCGGAGAAGCAAAGACTCCCAGCGAGTGTTGGCTCACCGACGTGTGGACATGCCCCAATATTCATCAATCTTGTTGACTATGGGTAAATAGTCGAATGTCAGCCTTGGATGACAGCTCAGTTAGGATAAGAAACATCGGATATCAAAATCCCGGTAGATCTTGACTCTTCAACTTTGGAAGGCAGCATATCTGTAGGATGGGTAGCTAGATCGAGGGAAAACCTCTGGTCTTCCTGGTAGATGTTGAGCACGAAGCTTATAACTTCATCTCATAAAAAAAAAATCATTACAGTAATCAATGCAAGAAATCAACAAACAGTAAAAATCCATATGGATTCAGGCTGTCAAAGGAAAAGGTTTTAATGCAAAAGGAGAAAGTCCACAAATAGATATCCTTTAGCAGGAACCGTAGCCTCATGGATCCCAAGAAAACCATAAAGTCTGGTACATGGAATGGACAGGTACGATATTGTGATCATGGGTGTCAGTAAATGTAGATGGACTGACCAGAAAAAACTATCTCTCACAGCCACACTATCCTTAACTCAGGGAGATCTGTAAAGCAGCATGGAGAAGGAGTTGCGTTAATACCAGTTATTAAGCAAGTGTCAAAAGCCTTATTGATTGGGAATCAATTATCCAACTAACACATGTAACTTTAATTCCAGCGATACAAAGATACAAAGAAGTATACTTGGTACTTGTGTAGATCGTCAATTTGTTTGGCTATTATATTTATGGAATGTTCTACAAGTATTCGAATGAACCATTTGCTTTCTAAATAAGGGCGTGTAATTTTATGACAATCAACGTTCGAAAGATAGCTCAAAACGTTCTATTCAAACGAAAGATTTTACCACTTCATTGTAGCATTGAATGCCATGGTCTTTGAAGTAAGTACTAGTAATTGGTTTCAAATCAATAAAGCTTTTGACACTTCATTGGTACATTATTAATGTAACCTCTCTATGCTGCTTATCGGATCTTTCCTGATCAGTCCATCTACATTTTCTTGGGATCCATGAGGCTACGATTCCTACTTAAGGATTCCCATTGAGGACTTCCTCTTTGTGCATTCAAACCTTTTTCCTTTGACAGTCCGTATCCATATGGATTCTTAATGTACATCGATCTCTTGCATTGATTTCTTTGGGTTTTTTGATGAGATGAAGTTATTAGCCCCATGCTCAACCCGATCAGGAGGACCAAATGTTTTCCTTTTAGGTAACCATCCTATGCTGCCTTCCAAGGCTGACGAATCAAGATCTACGGGAATTTTGATATCGGAGTGTTTCTTCTCCTAATTGAGTTGTCATCCAAGGCTAACATTCGACTATTTATCCATAGTGTGGGCAAGGTTTATGAATATTAGGGCATTTCCACACGTCGGTGAGCCTACACCCGCCATGAAGGGTGAAAAGGTTTTGCGATGGAAATGAAAGATTTACGCATTCTTTTCCCCTTTTCACCCCACAAGACGACTAGTCAGAGGCGTTCACTGTAAAATCTCAAAAGTTTCTCGAGATATCGTGAGAAAACGCTAGTATGAAAAGAACTTTTGAATTTACGACCTTGAACTCAGACCTATTGACTACAAAATCAGTAAGCGTCTTTCATAGAGCATAGGGAGATGCTGTGTAAAATTTCATTGCAAAGGTTAAAAGCTTCTCAATATATCGCGCATACACGAAACGAATACCTCCTATTTTCTTAGAGGAAAACTTTTCCATTATAATCATATCGGAGGCGGGGTATCATTTAGTGAGCTCATTGCTCACAGTTCCTATAGTTTTACTCCCGATTGGAAAGTGGGAGAGTATACAATGTATAGTGATCGGGATGTCCATCTGTTACTCCTTAGGGTACCCATCTCTCTCCAGCGCAAATCATCTTTTTACCACTGAATGAAATGAAATGATCATGGTATTTTCAAAGAATCTTTGTTACATAGTAAGACGGAGGGTATCATTTAGTGAACTCATTGCTCACAGTACCTCTAGTTTTCATATTGTATAAAATCGGTATTCGGTATTCAGAAAATAATTTTGATACAAAAAATAGTAACAATCTGCGGAATTTTAAAAAATGTGCTGGATTCATATCTTATAAAGTAGAAGGGTTTCAGATGAATATAATAATATAAGAAAGAAATGACAAATATGCTATGGACTGAAAAAAATCCAAAAGGAACTACTGTATTTGAATTGGTAAAACCATGAAATTTTCACAAACAGAAAAAGAATACATTATGGCATCTACAGGTTCAGTGAGAGTCGGACCTTCAGTGGCGTTCTGTGTTATATGATTAAGTGTTCACTGGTAAAGATGAAGAATCTAGGATCTAAGGTAAAGACACTGAGCTTAACTACGAGAATTCATTGACGTGTGTTTCGAAATAAAAATTGACTGAAAACTGGATTTTGGTAATGTGCACTGTTTCGGGCGATTTCAACAGACCAACTGTAGCAAAATTTCTTTATGAAAGTGAACGATCCAGTGTACTGAAAAGGGCTTAAAAAACTCAAAGGATCAGGATTTGAGATTCATGAACAATTTTTTTCCAACTCCATTGAAGAATGTAGGAAGCATACCCAATCAGGATAGAACTGCGTAATCAAGAAAATGGAACAAAGCTTGTTAGAACGTCTAATATGTGAATGGGAAATTATACAGTGCCGAAAACCATGTTAGCCATGGTCTGCAAACTAAGTTAACAGAATATCTCATGTTGGATAGCAAGCACAGACAACGCAGTTCCAATTACAGCAAATAAATGCAGTCGCTCGGTCCATGGAATCAGATACTCTGATGATATAATCGTGTGTTGGTGGTTGCTTATGGAGTAGTGAAACGTGTCTATTCAAACGTCTCTAGATCCATTGCTGCCTCTGACTAGTCGTCTTGTGGGGTGAAAAGGGGAAAAGAATGCGTAAATCTTTCATTTCCATCGCAAAACCTTTTCACCCTTCATGGCGGGTGTAGGCTCACCGACGTGTGGAAATGCCCTAATATTCATAAACCTTGCCCACACTATGGATAAATAGTCGAATGTTAGCCTTGGATGACAACTCAATTAGGAGAAGGAAGTTTAAACACATAAACTGCAACATTATCCTAATTTCTCTATTTGATGAATGCTGTCGATTACTATCCTGATGGACCAGATACGAAGGAGACACAAGAGACTCCATACATCAGAATACTAATCTGATGAAAATCAGCCATTTGTTTGGCGACGTTTACTTACTACATTACAAAAAGCAAATACGTTAAGCTTAATCGAATTCTCAGAATAAAGGATATTACACTATAGGGTTAGCTACCCAGGGTAATAAACTGTGTATCTGTGTATCTATCTTCAGTTATTAAGGGTGTAATATTTTTGTTTAGTATATTCAGCCTAGCATAGCACATAACGATCGTAACTTTGAAAGACTTGACGCGATATTGCAACTATATTTTAGACGCACTTTGATTTATTTAAGGAATCACTGTCTAGTTACTACAGTATGCCAGGGCATCAACGATAGTTATCACAGAAAAAAAATTGGAAATATTTCTACATGTACAACTGCGTGTCAAAGAAATATATTCTCTCCCTTCAATAAAAGAGATTATTCATTAAAAAATTTTAATTTGTCAGTTTTAAACATAAGCAATTTTACTATCCTTGTCTTTCAAACTAAATATGAATTAGATTGTTCCAGAGCTTTATAAGATACGTACAAAGACACACAAACAGATCTTGCAATTGTTTACAAACTCTTCCTTTACTCCCCAGAAAAAACATCAGACCACTGAAAGAGAAACTCAAAATTTAAAATCGGCAAACAAAAAGTTTTATTAAACATTCATATGTGATAAAATTTTACGCATTAATTTTAATTGTCCCAACATATAGCTTTGGAAACGCATACTGCAAATATGGAATTAAGGGGTAAAAATTAAATTGCCTCTTTTGATCGAAAACTAGCTGATCAAGATATTTTGGAGTACATTTGTATTTTAAGCTGGTGCAAATGCATAATGACTTGCCTTTAGAAATAAATTAAACCAGATGCAGACGATCGGAAATGTGAGGAACATAAATTTCCTAGAGTACATGTACCACAGGGTGAGTTACAACTAATTAATTAACATTACTAATTATCATTTATATCCTTTTCATATAGTTTCCTGAGGAACTATTGTATAATGGTAACTGGTGAATTCCATTGTCACTACTTTGTTGCTACGTTCATTCATTGCCTTGTTCATTCATTCATTTACACGGCTGAGTGGTCAGTTTCAGTACATAACGAAGAGTGTGAGTAGTCGATCTGGGATCCTATATATAAATGACTTCGATCGTCGTTATTTCTCATTTACCCTTGACCATTAATGACGTACTGACCAACTATAGATAGAAGATCACATAAAAAGACTCAGATTCGGGTGGTCAGTATCTAGCACTGTAGAGGGGGACTTTTTCTTAAAGACGAGCAAGGCGTGGTTTTTATTTTTTTTTAAAAAATTTAATTCGTATTTCTATGTGAATATCCAAAATCTTCGAACAACTTGACAAATTGCTAAATGTACAATACTATAATAATATCTAGATCTGCTTATGTGGACATTCACCTAATTAAAAAGATCCTATACTTAAAAAACTTATAATTATTTATAATCCCGATATTTGACAAATATATAGTGGAACAAAAAATATAACCTTATCCAGCTACTTTATATTATATAGCTGCCATTCCATTGCAACGGTTAATACAACTGAAATGCTTGTAAAACTCCTATAAGATATCACCATGGTAACGGTTTCCCAGAATAATCTGTAAGTACGCATGCGTTGTCTGCGTTCATTTTTAACATCACCTCCAGACAACCTTTGACGCTCTGGGAGGGGGTAACAGGAGCGGCGGTGGTTCCCATGTCTGTTTGAACCCATCCCGGGTGTAAAACGCCAACATGGATTCCCTTTTCCTTCAATTCGTTGTGCAGAATCTTACACAACATGTTCAGAGCTGCCTAAACATATTTGAAATGTACTTTTAAGCATTGCAGATCTTCATAGCATAAAGGAAAAAAAAGAAAAACTAAAGTAGAAAGAAAACCAAAAGAATAATATTAACTCGATAATAAAAGAAACTCAGTTCAATGCACCGATTTCCGACTTACTTTAGAGACTCGGTATTCCACCGAGTTTGATGTTTCAGTCAGTGTAATGGAAGACATTATAGAGGACATATTTACTACGGCGGAGGAAGGATTGCTGTGTGATGAGGTCTGCGCAGATCGTAGAAGTAGTGGGAGAAATGTCTACAATTAAAGTCATGGTATGAAACAGGTCTGTAAGAAGCTATTTCAGTTGGGAGCACAGTCATACATTTTCATTTGGGGGCATTATTAACTACATGTACCAAAAATTCCTTGACAAGCAAATGGAGAAAAAAAGTCACATGCAGACGTTTTTATTGAGGGGCCACAAGCAAATTGTAGGTATGATTTCTATAGTTTATCTGTATATCGGTAAAATTCTTTGGAGGGGGATTCTTACGTAAACGGCCAAATGAAAAAAAAAAACAACGTCTGACATAGAGCATTTTACGATGGGGGTGACTTTGCTCTTGAGGATACTTTACATGTACTTAATTCTAAGATTCAAATTGCAAGAAACCACGAGTGATGCATCAATTTTAAGTAAATATACTTACTTTTGTTGTAAACAGAGGACCATTAACATTAGTATTGAACGTTTCTGACATCATTGCGGGCGTTACGGCTTCCAGCGATGCCTTTTGGTTAATGCCAGCATTGTTAAGAAGCAGATTTAGTCCTTGTTCCCCGAGTTTAGTCTCCACAATTGTCCTGGCTTCATCAAAAGAGCTAGGTTCGTTTACATCTGAAATTGAAATGTCTGATTCTTCTATTTCTTAATTCAACTTACAAATGAAAAAAAAATAAGAAACATCTACATATTCTTTGTCCATTTCGTCTGTTATAACTCTTAAGTCCATTGTCTTAGACATTTCTTCCAATAATTATTTTTTTACTTTCCTTTAAATAATCATTATGACGATTTTCTATATATGTATGGAACATAAAGTTTCAAAAACGACTTGATTAATGGGAATTAGATTAAGGCACTTGAAGTTTAAAGATATTTAATATAAAATAATGTGTGTTCCTAAGATCCGTTGGATATAGAACACCTAAGACATGTATTATATCTTTAACAAGAAAATGTTTGCGACATCAATCAAGTGCCTTTAGAGTTAAACTTTGCAATCATGTTCATGTATTTATGTGGTAAAGTAAACGTACAAGTGATATGAATTCAATAAGTAATTAATATTTCTCCATACCTAGTTTCATGATTGTTACAGAAGAATTGGATTTGGCTACCTCTTGTAATTCCTGAAACATATACATTTGTGTTTTACTTTTATATTTAAAGTCAGAGTTAATACTTTATAAATATTAAAAAGTAATAGCTGCAGATCTGTATCGTTATGGTTTTATTTGTCCTTGACCAATCCCGTTATGCAAAAAAGGTGCAGGTGCAACTTACGGCGCAATATTTTTTGCGCACTTTTGGGGAGGATTTCTCCACTATCTAGCATTGGTCAATCAACTAACTTTCACGCCCTAATTCTAGACACATTTTGTAGCCAATGCGTATAATATATCCACCTCCCAACCATTTATAGTTGTTTGTGTCACTACTTTGTTGCTACGTTCATTCATTGCCTTGTTCATTCATTCATTTACACGGCTGAGTGGTCAGTTACAGTACATAACGAAGAGTGTGAGTAGTCCAACAGGTTTTTTTATTCCAACTACCGCACTTTCGCTCATTTGTAATTCTCAGGTACTCCATCTTTAGACTTTAGGGAGAAAAGACGCTTGCTCTTCCCATCAGAATTTATCTTACGATAATTGATATATCCCACCTAAGATTCACGGTAAGGAATAATTGTTAAAATATCATAAATCCGCATCAGGACACTTAAAACGGAATAACTTTTGATTGACACGTTTTTCTGCAACCCTACAATTTGTAAGATTGATCCAAGAAGTTATGGAACTTCCGAGGGATCAATATTCTAAACAATGGGCATACAGAAAACTTGTCAACCAAATATTATTCCGTTTTAGGTGACCTGATGCGGATTTATGATATTTAAAGCCAAAAATTTTTTTTCATTTTTTGCACTGTAAATTTATCGCCCAAATGGGATATTATATCCGAAACGGACTATTATATCACATTTGGGCGATTGGTCCCAACCTGATTAATATTATATTTCAGGTCACTCTTTTTGTCCCCCGCTTCATAAAGCGGGGGATATTATTTTCGGTTTGTATGTCCGTCCGTCTATCTGTTATTCTGTCTGTTTGTAACACTTTTGTTTTTGCGCGATATCTCTCGAGAAACTGTTGAGCTTTTGCAATGAAATTTCACTAAGCAACTCCCTATGACCTGAGTAAGAGGCACATTGATTTTGAGGTTTAAAGGTCATAGGTCAAGGCTGTAAATTCAAACTAATGTATGTGTTTTTTCCCGCGCGAAATCTCGAGAGGCTTTTGAGCGTTTGCAACTTGGAATTTTACACCATAACTCCCAAAAGGGCTAAAGAAGACCTCTCTTCATTTTTAGGCCAAAAGGACATGGTTGTTAATTCATACACTCTGTGTGTGTGTGTGTGAAACTTCCATTTCTGGGCGATATCTCGAGAAGCTTTTTGCAGAGAAAAATTATAAACTATTACTCCCTATGGCCAAACTTACCCTTCTTTAAGCCTCCCACCCCTTCTCCTTTGACCCCCTCCCCCGTATATCCGCGCATGCTCTTCTTTTTTCCTTAACCCTTTCTCTACCGGCACATTTTCAGCGTTTTTGCAAACCTTTTGACATATCTATGGCACGCCAAATTCACAAAAATGAGATAATCATAGTTTCACAATCGAGACCCCAATGGATTTCTAGTCCATCGCCTTAACCACTCGGCCACGACGACTTGAAAAGAATAAATTATACACCAAACAGACTCTTAGCGTATACCTTTTGCTGTAATTTTTTAATTAATTAGACCTATACAGAGCCATAAGAATAATAATTTATTATTTTTTCTTTCAATTCGTATAAACATCCATGCAGTTTTCCAATATTCTAGATATTGTCTCCAGATGAAAGTTTTATCTAAGCCACCTTGACCTTAGATACACTGGTCAGTAAATAAACAAAGAGATACGTCATGCTGCCGCCTAAGTCAGTTTTAATTACAGGTGCGAGTCGTGGTCTAGGACTAGAATTTGTCAAACAGTTCCTTCAGGCACAAAGCCCACCCGACTTTCTCTTCGCAACATGCAGAAACCCGGAAACCGCAAAGGTATGAAACAGAGAATGGGCGCGGATCAAAATATTTTCTCGCTAGCTAAAAAATCGTGTTTTTTTTTCTTTCTCGGAAGCAAATAATTCGCATTTATCACTGGGTAATATGGAATTGCATTGAAAAACTATTATGCAAATAAAACACCATATTTTTTAAGCAAACATAATATGTTCAATACATGCATGTATTGTTCATATTGATTAATGTAGTGTGGTAAAACGAAAAGAGAGATAACTCCAGAGCATGCTAAATAAAATTCTAACGTGTTCCAATGTTCCGAACATGTTCGTGAATAGTGTATAAAAAATATACAACGTGTGCATTAGAAAAGAACGCTGGCCTGTTTAGATTCATTCTACTTTAACGTTGAACCGTCACTTACGAAGATTGAAATTATTGACAACTGTACAGGTGTAAACATGATTGAAACATCAAAAGTATAATACATGTATTTAATTTTTTTTTAAAAAGGGTCATAATCTATTAATCTTTTAATACCTAATAACATAAGTTAATAAACATATATAATTTCTTTACTGTGCTATAAATTTCGTTTTTTGTGACAGTGACTGTTCTGGAGATATGTAATATTTTACAAAAGCTTGATTTTAAAATAATCTTTTAGACAGCTTATGTTATCCTACATGTACATGTGTTTCTTGTAGTTACTATTTTAGCTGCAGATCTGTAGCAATATGGTTTTATATATTTGTCTTTGACCATAACGCTACAGATCCCGTAATGCATAAAAGGTGCAAATATTTTTTGCGCGAAACATTTTCCACAAAGGAGAGTATGAATAAAATAAAACTCTGCTTTTATTGATTAAAAAAATAAAGGAATGACTCATAAGTGTAAAAGTTTTAACTTAAAGGCCATTTTCTTTTTTCATAAAAAATAGGATGCTTTCAAGATCACTTCCACCCTTACATTTCAAATGGTTTAATGAAGAAATACTGAATTTATATACTCTAAATATAGTTTTGATTAACTTATAATTGCAAAAAATTATATAGGTTGCATTATTATTTTAGTTGTAAGACACTATATAGTCGAAAAGGCCAATTTAGTACTTCCCTCTTTTACTTCTTTTCATGATTTTGTAAATTTCATAATCACTAATGCTTCCCATTTTGTGTAATTAATTAGTCAATACTTGCTACCAGTAAAGCAATCAAGCTTTGTTTCACTATAGGAAAAAAAATCCAGATGGCCTTATTGTTACAAAGGTATTGATCATGGTTCATCAATAATTAAAAATCTGGGGAAAAAAACTTAATACGGTAAATTCATCAGTCCAAAACAATTGGAATGGGTGTAATCATATCCTTTATGAGTTTGTGAGTGCTGTTTAATGCACTGTGTACCAGGAATATTATTACTGACCTAGGGAAATATAACAAGGTAGGATTTTATTAGTTTTTATTTTAAACAATTAGAGGGAGATAAAGACAATTTGGACATTCTTAATATTGCTTCCTTTATATAAAAAAGAACACTACTTGCTAAACATTTTTTTTTCACTCTCTCTTTTTGAATTTATATTACGTGTATTTTTAAAATAATAATTTCCTCTTTAAAATTTTCAAATAAAGAACAAGCAATTATAGAAAAAAAACAATAATTGATTAATACAAAACATTGTACTGTTGTGCTTTCGGGAACTATAATTATGAGCCGGAACTGATCGAGTGAGAAAATTGTGAGGAAAATCCGTTTCAAACGACGATTTAATATGTGTGCATGTACTAATATTTTAATCAGCATTTTCTTTAACTTTGCAATACGAAATTGTATCATGAGGATGGGTACTTTTCATATTTATTGTATTTGATTTAAAAAGTTTATATCACAATATTAAAAATGAACCAAAAAAGACAGCTTTACAATTTCAAAGGTAAAAAAAAAAACTATTTCTATTAACATGAATTCTATGTCAACTCCAAAACACAGGATTAAACCATGTCGTTCAGTTAACTGAAGTTTGACTGAAAGTCTACTGACGGTTGACTTAATGGCAGTACTCTTCCATTCTATTACTTAGTCATTATCCAGTCTATCCAGTGAACGTGCAGTTTTATCTTGTTACATTCTCTTTATTTTGTTTTTGTTGAATTTAAAATTCGTTAAATTTTACTACATCACCATCAAGGTTATATACGAACTGCCAAAACGACCCTCTAAAAGTACAGTTCATCAAAGGAGATATGAGAAACCAAAAGTGGAAGTGGAAAGAAAGAAAATCTCCCGCTGTGTGGCGCTGATAGCTTTCTTATTGTTGGGCGTTTGCTTTGCACTAATGGGGATTTCCTTTGCCCTCACTTCTACAATTGACGAAATGGGTAAGTATATACATGTATATACCTTTGCACCCAATCAGGAAAACAACGTCATTTGGCGTTTTGTGACCAGTGACGTCCATTCTTTCCAAATCAGTGCCCACATATGGTAACTATGTACTTTATTAAATTCTTGCAAAGAAATTATAAAGGCTTAAAATTTAGTCGAGTTTAATTAAGAGTTACATTATACTTAAATAACAAAATAAAGAAATTTTTATAACAAATTCATTTGTGTATTTTATACCTTAATGCAAAATGTTTAACTGTGTTGTCGGAAATTCGATTGTCTCTAAAGGAATCTCATAAATAAACTTTTATCTACACTTTTTATGGTTAAGATAAGATTTTAAACACAAGTGGTCATTTTCACAAAAATTTAAGACCAAGACAAAATCAAAGTATTGAAAGAACTGAAAGCCGGGCTTTAATTGCTCGAGTATATTGTCTGAACCGAAATTAGTACATATTTATTTTTTTCCCTTTTGTTTTCAATTTGCCATTTTTCTTTTTAGAAAATGTTAAAATCAGCTTTATACCTTTGAAAAAAATTAAAATGTGAAATGTTTCGAGACAGATAAACAGTTTACAAACTGCCTCTAATAGAAAGGTTCTTCTGTCCCCTTAACTTTTGGTCAGATGAAATATTTTATTAATTTTTCATTGTTTTGAACATATTTTATTGATTCAATTAAGGTAGGATTCTTCTCTGGTTTCTGACTAGATGGAATATTCAGATGTAAATCAAGCGACGCTCTTAAAAACAGAACAAAATACAATGTCTATTATCAATTCTTTTTAATTTGGAGGTTAATGATACTGGAAAATGTTTGACATTCTTATATTCCTCATAAATGGCATCATGTTTAATTTCAAAATAATGCAGTCAAAACTACATTCTTTCACACTTATTTATCCAAAAAAGTCAGAAATCACAATAGCCAAAACACACCTACAACAAAGTTTCTAAAAATTCTTAAAAACAACCAAGCAAATCTTCAACGTGAAACTAAATGATTTATATATGTGACCTTGAATACTAAAAAGCACCATAAAAATTTTAAAATGCGATTAATGGTATGTAAATGGTTTATATAGATACTATTGGTAAATGCAATCAGTTCTCTGCATCATAAACTCTTAGAATATCCTTCAAGGTTAAATAGTGTATTCTTTTGTGCATGTTTCAGAAAAATACATACTGTAAAACTTATTACTTTAGCGGTGTATTCTATTAGTGGTTTTGGCGGAAAGCAGTGTCCACTAAATCAAGTACATCTCTAAATATCTTGTATTTCATACATTTATAATTAGCACATTCAGACAGCGCTAAATGAATTGTTAAAAATTTGATTTTCGCCAAATATCGTACATGCTAATTGTAATACATTTACAGTATCTGAAATAGATTTCACTGGTTAATTTTCCTACTAACACACCTAATTTTTCTTTCCCTAAATTTCTTGGAATCCTTGCCTTTTTTATTTGAGATATGTTTGCTGAGATCATTTTTTTTCTCAAGAAAAAATCCTGGCTGTTTACAGTTCATGTTTGTAAAATATATTTACTATAATTTTGTAATCTAATTGCATGTAAATGTGCAATAAAATGTAAAATTATTGTAAATTAAATACAGGTCTATTACATTTAATGCAATACATGCTTTTTTTCCATGTACATCACAACACATCTGTCAAAGGTTAAAAGTCATTTTCAGTAAAATACAAGTATCAACAAAGAGATGCAAATATCTCCACCACTTATCAGTTAATACAAAAACAATCTCTCATCTGGTGTCATGTCAGAATAAAAACATCAGCTTTGAAAACAGTACAGATTTAAAAATTCTACTATTCAGCTTTCCATGAATACTGCTTCAAACTTTTTTTCTACCACTGCAGCTATCTTAACTCAGGTCCCCTTTGAAAGAATTAATTTTTGCACAGATTTTTAGGGCCGGTCCCAGCTTCATATTCATAGTGGTCATTAGATGATCCTCTTTAAGAAGCATCAATGCCTGGCCATCGATCTCCTGCGATTTGAACTCGTCAGCGTACGGAGTACAGCCAGGCATAGACTTGATGAATTCATACACCTCAGTGACCTGTCATAACAAAAAATAAAGTGTTTTGAAAGGTATTCATAAACAGATCACAAATGCACCATTCGTATAGAAAAATAAGCACATCCAATCTGACACTTATCACGGTACTTACAGTCTACAGTTTGTTAACATATGCAAGATTCATGAACAATTCATGGACAATGTAAAAACGCATTAATAACAGGGGGAAAAATAATAATGGTTTTACTATAAATAAAATGGATTTCTATTCATAATTTGGCAGCACTTCCTGTTATATGTGGTACAGTGATAATGAGTTTAGTCGAGAGACTTACAGTCCATTTTCCTGGGTTTGTGGTGGCTGTGTCTGACTCCATGGCATTATCAGGTTGTTCCTCTGGGGTGATGGGAGACTCGGGGGCTGAGGAGCTCTCGTTGGACGTAGAGCTGTTAGATGTACTGTGTGCCTCTCCCTCCTCCATCGGCTCTGTCTCATCGCGCTCTCCCTCAGGGAATTCCTACAGAACACAATTGATGATAACATATGTACACAAAAAATCTTACGGGTACTTAAGGTTCATAAACCCTCTGCTCACTCATATAATATGTTGCTTGAACCTTAATGATTTTCAAAAAGAAATGTATTTTATAAATTAAAATACAATCAATTACAGCATAGCTTGAGGGGCAAAATTGGACAACAAAGACACTTCAACTAGGCAAATCTATAAAGGAATAATAGACATTTATGTCATTAAGAGTTATCTCTCTTATCAGAGTATCAGCTTCTGTACAAAAATATCAAATATTGACCAACACTGATTCTCCGAAGTCGCCATATGCTAATCCGCTGACCACAGATTATTTTTACAAGTCGTAACTGCTGCATTGTGATGATTTACACTAATGATTTGCACTAAAAAAACCCGGTTGACACTTTGTATGCTTTTTTCATCCTTCAAGGATAGATGACGCATGCATGATGACGATTGTTTGATAAAGATGAAACTATTATTAACTTGGGCAGCAAACTTAATTCTACTGGATGTGAAATCCTAGCAATTTTCCTTACAAACAGGTCCATTTTAAAAAAAAGTTACGAATGTGTAAAATAAAGTTGATAAACCCATTTTAAAAGAAAATTCGTCTTTTCACTATGTAAGATATTGATCACATATTTAAGACCTAGTCAAGGTCAAAGTATCCTTGGATCCTTTACGGATCGTAGAAGGATCTGGAACGTGCACAAAAGTTCACCACCCAGAACGGACAACATTTAATAGCTTTGAAAGGGTAGCAGTACCCCATGGCGTAACCATATTCAGGACACGAGAAGACGCACGGACAAAGGAAGGTTAAAGGACACATCATCATCTGCCGTGGGTTCTGGCCTACAAAAGAGGAACCTTTATGTAAAGAACGTGGATGAATAAGCCAGTAAAATGCCCATTGAAAAGCCATCATTCTAAATTAGATTTTGCAAAATTCGGTACCATTTTGAAGATAGAATTTTTTTTCATTTTTAAAGCCGTATACGTATAAAAGACGAAATAGTTAACCTATTTTTGTTTCATTTTACATTTTCAGACACCACGTCATTTTGCACGGTCTTTCCCTTGGAGTAGCAACAAAGCGAAGAAATACAAGTCAGTATTTGTTAAAAGTTATACTGGATGAAGTGTCTCTCTCGCTTCAAATTGATAGATATCAATTTTTCATGCTTATTTCCTGCAATTTTTTTTCTCCATTTTTAATATCTTCCCCACTTTAATCTGTCAAAATGTTGACCGATTTGATTATCTTATTATTTTTTTGTAAAAGAAAAAAAATATATTAACTTGAATTTAAATCATGTTTCAATAAACAGCGAAATTTAAAGATACACATCATCAAGAAATTAAAATTTTTATATCTCCCATACAGAAGAATTACCGCGTCCCCCCCCCCCCCCTGGGAAAATCCGTTTCAAACGACGATTTAATATGTGTGCATGTACTAATATTTTAATCAGCATTTTCTTTAACTTTGCAATACGAAATTGTATCATGAGGATGGGTACTTTTCATATTTATTGTATTTGATTTAAAAAAAAAACTGTGAAATTTTCACAGTTTGTAGAGGGCAATATCAATAAGTGATGGTATCAAAATGATTAACTTTGACCGTTTTATTTTGACGCAAAGTCAGGTAAAGGAATTGCCTGTTCCCTTGACATTAAAAATTAAAACAAAATCTGCTTCAAATCAAGCAATACCTACATTTATCCTAGATTAATTGTTTTTATTCTAGCTTAAAAAGAAAAGATTAAATATAGAGTCTAACAAGCGAAACTTCTAATACTACAATAGATATAGACAATTCCGAATTTAATCTATTTTTCTAAATAAAAAAATCAGAGAATTTTTGTTATTTTCATATGCTTCCTATATCCAACTTTTTCTCTTTTTCATGTATGGAGAAGTTTTCTATAAAGATAAAAATGATACAAAAATAAAAAAAAGAAGTTTTGAGCGTTAGTGAAAGAGAAATGTCCACTGTTATTTTTGCCAAAATCTGCTCTTTGATTGGAAGCTTTCAAAAGCTGAAAAAAAAAATATATATATATATTTTAGAAAATCTTTTTCATTTGTTGTATCTAAAAACCTGGTTCATTGTTATTAATTTCAGCCCATTCACAGAATACCTTTAGTCTTTGATTTATTAAAATTCTTATAGTTCAATTCGTTGCTCAGCCTCTATTTGATTTTTTTAGAAGCAGAAAAAAATATTTTCATACGCCACAGTTCCGCTTAAAATACAGTCCCTGCTAGATTTCAAACTCAGTTTACCATTTCTATTCAATGATAAACAATTATGAGCTCGAGAAGGAAAAAAATATATTTCAAATGCCTTACATCTTAATATGTTAGACATATTAGCAAATATACTTTGATTATTTCATTTAGTCAGAAACAAGACAATATTAGAACAAGGAAAAGACATAATGAGTATGCACAAGGCATCTCAAATAAAAGATCTTCTTCCTCTTTGACGCAACTCTAGATAGTTGTTTGAACGCATCCACTGCAAAATTTAATTTCTAGACAAAGGTCTTGTCAAATTAGGAATAGTGTAGCCCGTGCAAACTTTCCTAAATGAATTACAGTTCACAATATGATTACACAGAACATGTTTTCTTCCATTTATTTGAGTGTTTATTTTATCAAATACATGCAGGCAACAGCAATTTACGTGTACTCTCAAAAGTCTTAGGAGAGTTTCAAGGGAGGGACATTTCCCCTTATAGTTATAATAACACTAAAGCAAAGTATGAATGATAGGGCATATAAGCACGTGTAAAACATCTTACTTGTATAACGCTCATGTAGACTACTCAAAGTTATCACGACTGTCCTCTACAAAATTTGTTTTTAAATGTTTCAATATAATGTGACAATAAATTTTGCATTGTCAGAGAAAGGTATCTCTTGCCTCTCGACATCATCGGCTAATTAAATAATTAGGGAATAGAAAGCAATGTTCAACAACCTCAATGTCAGTGTTACTATTTTATCTTCTTAATTCTTCTGTTAGGTACTCTATCCTTCCTCTGATTTTCTGCATCTTTTGGATTGTCTGATGCTCAGATTAATTAAGCAACGGAAGGAAACGATATTAATATTTGTTTGTTTGTTGTTTGACGCCACTCTCGAGAATTTCTTAACTCATAAAGAGATACGAAGGTAATATGTTTGATAAAATATATATACATAATAATATATCTGACAAACAACAACGTAAGAAGAATGTACTCTGTCAAAAAAATATTGCTCTGCTCTATATTCTTGCGGCACTAAGAAAACCATAACAGTTTGTTTAAAATTTAAATTGTTGTTTTAATTGTTGTCATATTCTAGTAATGACAATTTTTCTATACTGTCAGAATCAAACAAATTTTCGATCAAATACCGCTTCACCCATCCAAAAAATGTTTTTGTTACTTCCCAATAAAATATTGTTAAGAAAAGTAAATGTATAGAAAATTTTACATAGAAAAAGCTTCCCTTTGAGGTGCAAATGAATTTGACATTGTGTCTTTCCTTATACGTACAATCAGTTAGGCGAGAAGAATGCTAGACTTTCCGCAAAGTTTCATGAACAATTGTTTTTAAATGTAACACAGTTTCATACCAAAAATGTTAAAATCGATTTTTCTCAGAATTACGAGTTTCAAAGCTAAGAAGATGCAGAAATAAATAACTTATATACGTTGAAAAAAGATACCTATTTCCGTTCTTTTACAAATAAGGTATATTTTGTTTAATAGTTTCTATATTCCTCATAAACTTCTATTAAATTAGTAATATTTTAAGTATATCTGACCAATTTTATGAAATATGATTATTTTAGACTTAACTATAATCAACTATGGACTGCTTGAATAGCGGAATTCGAATGCAGATTTGAATTAAAATGACAATTAGCATTTGAAATATTTTTGACAAAGTTTAAAACCAGTAAAATTCCAAAACTGCATTATAAATGTAACCTTGACTTTTTATCAATTAATAGTCTTCATCAATAAAGAATAAATAACACGATCGATCTGGTATATATAACGAAGCACAAACTGTTATCAATATTTTATTGTGTTCTGCGAAACTAAATCGCAGTAAAGACATCATGGTGTTCTGCTTGATTCAAACAGTCCCATATAACCTTTGTTAAAATTGGCACCTTATCAATCACATGGTTAACCAACAATGCTTCTTCCAGCAACTAGAGAAGATTTGGCATCCTATTTGTGAATGAAAATAGTTGGTGTGGCAGGTCTTTGTATCATATGATTATATCAGAATTATAGAAAGCTAGATGAAGTAATTTGATCGTGCACTGTTGTAGTCCTTTTCCTTTTTTCTCTTACCAACTCAACCACATTTGCACTTGTAATTAATTCGACCCCTCATTATCATAACAAAAGCAATTGATTATTATTATCAACAAAGTATTACTTTTTTCGAAAAAATTGCCGTTTTTAAATGCATGTCAAACTTCAAGGTCAAAAGGAAAAAAAAAATGTTGGTTTCTAAAGACAGTTCTTGGCACAAAGAATACACTTGTAAGATATGAAAGCCCTAGTACTAACGGTTCAAAAGCTATGGTCAAGGTTTAAGTTCTTAAGAAGAAGGTCAAAACGCTAAGGTCAAGGGCAAAAATGTAAGTATGAAAGCCCTAGCACCAATTATTCAAAAGCTATGGCAAGAGTTTAAATTCAGAAAGTTTGGTAAAAGTGGGTCAAACTACATGTTAAAGGTTTACTTATTAGGTCAAATTTGGTGGTACTTAAAGAAAGACCTTAAACTTGTCACAAGGACTCTAGTTGTGAAATATGAAAACCATAGACCCACCCCTCAAAATTTATGGCCAAGGTAAAAGTTTTTGCGGCCAAACAGAAAAAACAGACAGAAAGACGGACAAAGATGGTAAATTCTATATACTCTCGACTCTCCCATCATGGGACCTTAAAAAGTACAAATTTGAGTTAGTAAAGTAAATTTAAAACAAGCATGAAATAATTTATTAACGAACAGTAATCAAGCACAAAGGTCCTTGCAACGAAATAAATATGGACCACATATATATACAAACACAGACCTCTAAAAACATCAAGTGGGATCAAGTGCCATGGAAGAATAGATATCCTCTCGACCGGAAACACTCGCTGTGTTTTTCCTTGTCATGAAGAAAATTTTACCAGTAGATGCGATGTGAAAATAATGGCCTTCCAATTTGTTTTAAAAAAGACAAGCAAGATTTAACTTAATACTAAATTCATTTGTATCTGCTGCCAAGGTCGTCGTATCAGCTATAAACTATGTAAATGTTGGCATTAATTGAAACTGCTGATATCATTTTTTCCTCAACTTGTTTGTCAATAACTTGTCTTGTTTTAGAAATTGTGTGTATCTATATAGAAATCGAGCGATTCTTCATTTTAAGTTTAATTGAGGTTTTCCTTATTATTTTTTTGCTGTAAAAACTATACATAATATGTGAAAACCATACAATATTTCAATGTTTT
Source organism: Saccostrea glomerata (assembly GCA_003671525.1). Taxonomy (NCBI): domain Eukaryota; kingdom Metazoa; phylum Mollusca; class Bivalvia; order Ostreida; family Ostreidae; genus Saccostrea; species Saccostrea glomerata. The sequence continues at coordinate 2,694,958 of PRKT01000007.1, forward strand.
CTCTTCAGAGAATGTAAACTAGAATGGATTGAAAAAAACACCCAAAATGACCAAAGTGACACAATGTCGATGTCTTAGTCATCAAGCTTCTATATCCAGTGATGAGCACCACGCCATTATCCAGAGTGACGACACCAACAGCATTCAACCAGACGACTCCATCGAATTTCTCTCTTCTCAGGTAGAGATTCTACGGAAGCCCATTTAGAACATATCAAAATATTTTTGAATTCGATATATCGAATTGTCGAATTTTCATAACGAATATTACAGTTTCTTTGAATTCGTTTTAAGAAATAAATTCTGTTATAACAAAAAGAAATAACAAACTCTACAATTCGATATATCGAATTCAAAAATATTTTGATAGGTCCTAAATGGCTTTCGTAATTCCATAAGAGTATTAAAAAGTTTTATATCACAATATTAAAAATGAACCAAAAAAGACAGCTTTACAATTTCAAAGGTAAAAAAAAAAACTATTTCTATTAACATGAATTCTATGTCAACTCCAAAACACAGGATTAAACCATGTCGTTCAGTTAACTGAAGTTTGACTGAAAGTCTACTGACGGTTGACTTAATGGCAGTACTCTTCCATTCTATTACTTAGTCATTATCCAGTCTATCCAGTGAACGTGCAGTTTTATCTTGTTACATTCTCTTTATTTTGTTTTTGTTGAATTTAAAATTCGTTAAATTTTACTACATCACCATCAAGGTTATATACGAACTGCCAAAACGACCCTCTAAAAGTACAGTTCATCAAAGGAGATATGAGAAACCAAAAGTGGAAGTGGAAAGAAAGAAAATCTCCCGCTGTGTGGCGCTGATAGCTTTCTTATTGTTGGGCGTTTGCTTTGCACTAATGGGGATTTCCTTTGCCCTCACTTCTACAATTGACGAAATGGGTAAGTATATACATGTATATACCTTTGCACCCAATCAGGAAAACAACGTCATTTGGCGTTTTGTGACCAGTGACGTCCATTCTTTCCAAATCAGTGCCCACATATGGTAACTATGTACTTTATTAAATTCTTGCAAAGAAATTATAAAGGCTTAAAATTAAGTCGAGTTTAATTAAGAGTTACATTATACTTAAATAACAAAATAAAGAAATTTTTATAACAAATTCATTTGTGTATTTTATACCTTAATGCAAAATGTTTAACTGTGTTGTCGGAAATTCGATTGTCTCTAAAGGAATCTCATAAATAAACTTTTATCTACACTTTTTATGGTTAAGATAAGATTTTAAACACAAGTGGTCATTTTCACAAAAATTTAAGACCAAGACAAAATCAAAGTATTGAAAGAACTGAAAGCCGGGCTTTAATTGCTCGAGTATATTGTCTGAACCGAAATTAGTACATATTTATTTTTTTCCCTTTTGTTTTCAATTTGCCATTTTTCTTTTTAGAAAATGTTAAAATCAGCTTTATACCTTTGAAAAAAATTAAAATGTGAAATGTTTCGAGACAGATAAACAGTTTACAAACTGGCATTTCAAATCTATAAGAAAAGCTCCATGTTGCTATGGATTAGGTGAGATAATCAAAGCACAAAGATACGTTTGTATTCTTACTGTCAGAGACGTACATACCAGCCTCTAATAGAGCTGGGGCCCGTTTCACAAAGCTTACTTAGGACTAAGTTATATCTTAGGAAAGAACTTTTTCCTAAGTTCATTACTTATCCGTTTCACTAACCTCGTCTTATCTTAGGATATTCCTAAGTTATGTCGTAACTTTAGGACAGGTAAATCGATGACTTAGGAAAAAACTAAATATTGCGACTGCATATCCAAGATTTATTATGGAGAAAGAGAATGTGTTTGGGGAGAGAAAATCCAATGGACCACTAGTATATGAATGATTGTGTTCTCTCCAGGTTAAAACTGCTTTAATTTGCATGGAATTACTAGGATTTCAAAAATAATTTTTAATGGCAAACATGTGTCAAAATTAATCCAAGGTATATAAAAATGTCTGTTGATTTGGGCCACTGGAGCTGGCGAATTAGATGGTACACATGCTGGAATAATCCCCCATCATTTGAAGACCACGCCTTTGTAAACAAAAAAAGCACATGGTTTGATCCATTATTACACATGCATGTATACATTATGTTTTTACCTACATGTACATGTATATTTATTATACTCCCGCTTAAGGTTCATAAACCCTCTGCTCACTCATATTAAATTTTGTTTGAATCTTAATGATTTTCCAAAAGAAATGTATTTTATAAGTAAAATACAAACAATTATAGCATGGCTTGCGGGGCGAAATTCGACAAAAAAGACACTTCAACTTGGCAAATCTATAAAGGAATAATAGACATTTGTTATATAAAGAGTTATCTCTCTTATCAAAGTATCGATGATCCTTAAAAAGCGGGAGGGTATATAGTAATCGGTATGTCCGTCTGTCCGTCCGCTACGCTTTGGGGTACCCATCTCTTATCCGCAATTCCTCTCATACAACTCAATGAATTTTTTTATATATTTTATTAATTGATATTAAATTAGAATTTGAAAAATGATATTTTAGATAAATGGAAACACTTGTTCACTTTCTATAAGTATGTGATTTTTGATGAACCCCCAACCAAGCTCCAGATATCAGTAAATGTTTCTCCCAAGAATGGTTGCATCTAATCTCCTCTAGGACGTTATTATTGAGGGGACACAAGCATAACGCAGTACGTTTTGTTTTCCATAGTATTCAATACATCGGTAAAATTATTATTACCCCCCTCCCGTGCTCTTCCAGTTCTTACGACCAAGAGATTACAACCAACTTTCCTCTTCGCTTCATACAATTTATAGCTATGCATGAGATTTCAATAAATTTCCTTTTTTAACTTCCTCTTTTAGTATTCTCATACCTGTTGTCGCAAATTCTGTGATTTTTTTTTCTGGCATAGCATCCTTATTATATAATATATAATATATTGATACATAATATATTATGTGTGAGAAAGCTTTACCCAGCACAAACAACTAACGTGGAGTAGTCAATGGCAAACAATTTTTAAAAAAATGCCCTCCTATGTGTTCGCTATGCAAAGCAATCATTTTTGAATTTCATATAATAATTGACAAGTAGAAAAGTATAGTAAAAAAAAAAACAATACCTGGGATCGATATCTTATAAAGATCAAATTTGAAAAAAAAGTAAACGTATAACACATAGAACAATGTTTAAAAAAATAATATGTGTCCTGAAGGGAAGAGGGCTTGAAAGGGTTTGTATGGGAATGCTTAGTTCTAAAAACAAAATTCTCTAAGTTAAAACCTCTGTCCAAGTCCTTTGAAAGTACGCTCAATATTCCCAATCATCCCGCCCCTCCCTTTTTGAAGCTAAAATATAAACCATACTGACATACTGAGAGTTGTAGATAGAGTGGCGAAATTATTTCATTAGTCAATATAGAGGCACAACTTAAGAAATGACTTAGGAAAAATTTAAGATAAGATTGTTTTGTGAAAAAGGTGTGACAAATCTTAGGAACTTCCTAAGTTATAACTTAGGCATATCTTAAGTTATGTCTTACGACATATCTTAGGAAACGTTTGTGAAACAGGCCCCAGTTCTGTACAACTTACTAAGTTCCCCTCCTTATGTAGGTCAAATTCTGCTTCATAAGAATATAAAAATAGGTCTGCTTATAACGGAGCGCAATTTATACCAATGGGAATTCCAATAGATTGTTGGAATACCTGGTCTCCAAAAACCACATAGATATTGTCAATCAGAAATTCAAGCATCTCTTTGATGTCACCTTCAGAGTACTTGTGTGTGCAATCAGAATGAGTTTTAACAAAATAATTTTGCAAATCACCAATGACCAGGTAAGTAATGGAAGCATATTCAAGCATAGGTCTGATGAATATTTTTCTACCCATTTTGAACTTTAATTTCTTTAAAAGGCCTAGTTTTTTATTGGCACTGTTTACAACGCGTCAGTATATTCTGACCAACTTAGTTTTTGCGACAATAGTAAACCCAAATGGCGATGAACAGGATTTTTTTCATTGTTCTTCAAAAGCTGTTTTTGTTTCTTCAATTTTCGTCAGAAAGTGCTTCGTGAACAAAACATGTAAACGTGTTGTTTATACTGCTCTCAAAATTAGTGCCTGGTATATTGTTAATCACATGGACAATGTATCTGTCAGTTCGTACGTCTAATGCGTTATAAATAAGCTATTCCTATTATAGCTTTATACATTATAAATGTTTCATCTCTCTACAACACATACAGCATCCAGCGGAAATTATACAGAGGCAGCCACTTTAAGCGAGATCATTGCACGGGCATTTTTATGGCCACTTTTGCTTATGTTAACTCAATTATCCTAAGCATGTGTGTAAGGTGGTAAACCAAATTGTCACGGGTGTTCTAAATTACATTAATATCTATACAGAACTCAATTGCGGCCAATTCTGTTGATTAATACATAGATTATACATGCATGTATATTTTAAACGCAAATCCGTGAATTCTTCGAAATTGCAGCGAACTCCTTACAAGCTAAATGAATTTAACTTTAATTTTCAAGTTTCTACCTCTGTAAATAATTGTTATATTATACAAAGATGAAAATAAAGTTTTGAGACCAGGGTCATCTGTTCAATTCGAGCGAATGAAGGTTGATAGGAATAATACAATGTCATTCTCTCAAAGTTACCAATATCGTAAAACTCAACTGACATTTTGAATTATATCAAAATTTTCTTAATTTGTATTTTATGAATTTTCTTAGAATCTATTCATTTATTCGTTCATTATTACGACAGGAAAGATTAAAGAATTATTTGATGTGTTTAAAAAATAAATAAACAAATAAATAATAAATAAATAATAAGGCTATATTTGATTTAAAAAAAAAGGAAAACAAGGATATGATACAAAATATATATATATATAAATATTAGTGTTTCAAATTGATCTTTAAAACACTTTTACATATATATTTAAAAATGTAAAGATATAAAATGTTAGATAAATATTTTAGGTCATCTATATGTAGGTCACGCAAGTGTCCTTTTCTTAATAACTATTTTCCTCAGGTGTCGAGTGTGGTCCCTCGTTTGTTTATTTGATCGTTTCAGCGGCATATACTATCTGGAACAAAGTAACCAATCTCAACAATTTTTATATTAACAACTAAACACAAAGAGGAACAAACGGTTTAAATTTAGGGAGGCCTAAGGGGTTGTACCAAAATAATCAACATAATGATTTTTTCAAATCTTTTGTTTTTCCCGTTTCGTTGTTAAACAATAATCAATCAATCAACATACATAAGCCCTCTTATAAATTTTGAAATTCATGATTTTTGCATTCTGCACAACACGCCACAATCAAACTTAATGTCTAAAAGATTTGATCAAATCCTGGGCTATTTTCAATGTGATTCAATAGGATTCACTATTTCAGATTCGTCTTGATGAACACAAAACGACAGTTTTAGGAAAGTTTTCATAAAAAATTCAGGCTAATCTAGAAAATATTTTCTGTAAGCATTTTGAAATGAATTTTATTTTTCTGCTGTCGTTAACATGCGTTTCTCGTTAACGTTCAGTAAAAATGTCTCTTTATTTCAAATAAATACGTTTGTGGCGTAGTAAACGTAGTCAACAGTACAATTGATATTATCAGATCATGACCATAGGCCGAGAAACTCAGTCAGCATTTGACTTTATGATAAATTGTATTGCTGACAAGGTCATTGTATCGACCATAGAACTTACGAAATAAAGGCTTCAAATTAGACTGCTGATATTCTTGTTTCAGCAATGTGTTTGTCAACAATTTACCTCGAACTTTAGAAATTGTTAATACGCAGAGCATGCAACAGATAAGTCAGTTCTGTGGTTTCTTTTATTTCAAGCTCATCGGAATGTATCGTATTGACATAAGAATGGAAACAACCCTTGTAAATTGACAATACGTCGTCGATATATCTAAATGTCTAATTGAAGATTACAACAAGTGTTTTTTTTTTCTTTTCACGTATAAAATTTTGGACAAATTCTTCAATGAATACAGAAATATGTCTGCAATTGGTACCCATAGGAATCCCAATAGACTGTTTGAAGACCTGGTCTCCAAAAAACCACATAGATATTGTCAATCAGAAAATCAAGCATCTTTTAAATATCAACTTCAGAGTACTTGTGTGTGCAATCAGATTGTTTTACCAAAATAATTTTGCAAATGACCAATGAAAAGGTAAGTAAATTTACAAATTCCATTTTTATTTAAATAGCAGCTGTCAATGATATCAAAAAGCATGGTTTTACATCGTGAGGAATTATGTTTGTTTATAAAATTTAACAGTCCTGCAAGTTTTTATGCTGTTGATTTTGGTAAAATTTGTGATTGCAAGTATCCACATCACTTTCCAAATATATTGCTGCACAGTACTCCTGAAGTTTCGCCTTCACTACTGTTAATATCTTAGTGAGGAGTAAAGAAAGAGGCTAGGCTGAACATTAAGTGGAACCCGCTTTGTAAGGACTTTTGTGGTTTTGGAATCCAATATAGATATAGTAATTCAAATTAATTCTGGTTGTTCGGAATATAAAAAAAAATAGTCAACTGACATATGATTTTCAAGAATTTCGTCCTTAGAAAGGGAGTTATGGGTATAAGTTGGATAACTTCAAGTAGAATTTAATCCTTGATCTCTAAAACACAATTTAGATAATGAGCTTTACAAACAAAGACAATGTTTTTACCTGCATTTACATCAGGGAGCTGTACATACCGACCATGTTATTTATATCTAATTCTTTTTTCACTTCTGAATTGCTGAACGCAGAAGGTGGATAGGAGGATATTTTTTTATAAGGGCATTAAAACGACCATAGAATTTACGAAATGTTGACTTCATACGAGATTGTTGAAATCTCTGTTACATGTTTGACTAGCCTGTCTCGGTTAAAAAAATGATCGTTCTTAGAACATGATCTAGGGTAGCGAATAGGTTTATATCCATAACACCATATGCATGTGATTGCGGAAAATTATACTTCATAAATAAGGAAAGATGATGATGGGAAAGCTAAAGCCATCTCGTTTGTCATACAGTTTAGTTGTTAGTTGGCCTTTACCATTTAATGTCAGTAAAACACCAAAAATTATATAGAAGTGACAGACTCTGTGGTATATTTCAAAGTTCACTAGGATAAATCGAATGGAATATTTTTAATTTGAATGGAAATAACTATTGTTCATTGTCAACTACACTGTTTATCTTATAGGATTTTTTACTCAATTCAAAAATTCTTAAGTCGGAAACATTCAATAAAAATCTGTTGGCTTTCATAAAAGAACCCTTTGGCCAAAACATTTAGATATTACATCAGATCTAAGCATTGATGAAGGAGAGGAAATCTTACTCTGAGGAAGAACAAGATTGACATTTGTATAAAACCGTATAAGAAATTCCATGAATTTATATACTAGTAGCTGGGGATCCACCATGAATTCGTTATATCCGTAAATTCGCAATATCCGTGTTCGTACTAAACGAGTTTTACTGTACATGTATTGTAAGATATTCCGGGCTAGGGGGTCCTCAAAAACACAGATTTTCGGAAGAAAGCTGACCGTTAGAGAAATCCTACTGTACAGCAGCCATTCTATAAGTCCCTCAACCATATGTTCACGTAAGCGGTAGTGCACCTCATTATGTGTGGAGAAACTGATTATAAGGTGTTTTATTAATATTGCTTAGTTCAAAGTTTCGTCATCAAAGATTAAAGCAAATTTTTTCATAAAATAACAGCATGACATTGCAGGATTTAAAAGCTTTTATATGTCTGTGAAGCTCTTAAGTATTTGCATTCAATTTTCATTTAAAGTTCAAAAAGTAACATAATCAGGTACGCGAACTCTTTAATTAATATTGAACTCCAAACATATCAAACAATCATGGCAAATTAAATTTAACGCGGTTTTTGATTGTGTACTTTCATTGGAGACAAATTAATTAACTCCGTAAATAAAAAAGAAAATCCAAACAAGATTTTTTTCGAGAATTAATTCCAGACACTCTGATCTGTTAGCTCTTTAGAAATCGCACTAAACAGCATTAAGAAAGAGAAAAAGGTGCGTTTGAACCGTCGTTTTATCGAGCAATCAAAATATTTCCTATCCACTATAAACATACTGACATGCCATATCATGAACATAATTAAAACTGCCAGGAAAATATTACACTGCCACAAAGCAGTAGTAATCGAAAATCATTCAATTTATGGAAACCGGAAATCAAATTCTCAGCATATAAAAATTCATCTCACTCTTCGGAAGAAGCTATTTAAACTTTTCCGTGTTACTTTGAAAATGCTACAATAGATTTGGTTAGAAGTTATTTAATAGCATGACGTTTTCGCCGAAATTGACCAGATTCCCTGTTACGCATCTAAGTATTGATGGAAACAGCTGATTAGGGTGTACCAAAAAAGATAAACTTTTCCACTTTACTCATCAATGTTCATAAATCACACGAAGTTAGACTGGTCTACCGCCTCTGTGTAGATTAATGAAGAAAACCATCTACCAACCCTAACTTTCCTGCTTACTGTTATAGATCGCATAAATTGCTGCAAGACCGAAAGTGTGATCTATTAAACATTTAGCTAAAAAGAAGGAAGAAAAAATGGCCGTCTTTATTGGTGATAGAAAATCTGGATCTTCCTTGTCTGTTCACAAATCAAATGGTTTAATTCTAAATGGATTAAATTACCAGAAATGGCAGCATATGTTATTTTGACAAAAAAATAATATCAAATGTGATCATGAACAATGAAAATCATGACGAAATCGAGGTTCTTTCGTCCCAACAAATAGAGCTACCCGATTCCCTGTTTGAAGAGACGTGCACAACCAATACCACGCAGAGTACCTCTCCCTCAAAGAGAATCGACGCCGCCGAGGTGAGGCGGAAAGTCATCGCGAGGATCGTGGGGGCCGTAGCTATTTTCTTCATAGTGTTTAGCTGTGTATTGTTAGGGATATCTTTCAATATGTCAGAAGACATCAACGATAAAGGTAACGTTGAGAGAATAATAATTAAGTGTATTAACCTGAACTTACTCTAAAGATTATTCTACAGTGTGTCATATGCATATTTTAACTTTTTAAAATTGTCAAATGGTAAGGTAAACGAGTTGTAATTCGATCAAGAAAATGAAGCTGGTGGTGCAAAATCATAAAAAAAATTTGAAGGATTCGAATCAAATGTGTAATTTCTATTTAAAAAGAAAAAAAGGTATTAAAACAAGTGTTCCTAAATTCGTAAAATTAAACGTGAAAATAACCAAACTACAATAATACCTACGAGTAAAATACTGTAGAATCACATATTTTCGTGGGTCAGATTTTCAAGGTTTGAGCGGATTTGATTTCGTTGTTGGAGAATGTTTAGTAGTTATATCATAAGAACTTTTACATTTTGTGGCGGACAAAAATTCGTGGGTCTCTCCATACTTCGAAAACAGCGAAAATTACATGCTTGCCAAACGTTTAAATTGATTAGTAGAAGGGTATATACTCTGTTCGTCCGTCTGCCCGTCCGTTCGTCTGTACGTTCATCTGTGACACTCTAGGGTACCCAGCTCTCATCCACAACTCCTTTTATACCACTGATTGAAGTTTAAAGAAACTCTCACAAAATCACATAGTGCACCTCTTATTTTACTTTTTGATCGGACACATATTTCGGGCTTCCCAAATGAAAACATTGACTTGTTATTCTTTCTATTATATGAAAGGGTACCCATCACTTATCCGCAACTCTTTCTACACCACTGTCACAGATTCTTCATTACATAATGCCATTGTGCACCTTCTATTTACTTTTTATCTGACACTTATTTTGGGACTCCTAGAGCAAAACATAGTTTTTGCCATTATAATCATATTGGGGTATCCTTTAAAGCTCATATTACCTCTAGTTTGTTAAATTTACACTTCTAATATGTGAGTATGTGACTACCAAATTGAACATTTGATTAACCCTTTAAAATTATTTAAAGATTCGTATTTTCTTTATTTCATTTAAAAGACATTCAAACAATTTCCAAAATGAAACAAGATACAGACAAAAAGTTGATAAAACAAGGTTATCAAGTGTTTCATTTAAAGTCAACATATCGAGAATTCTATGGTCGATATTATGAGCTTGTCAGAAAATGAAGTCTATCATCAAGCCGAATGTAGACCTGTAAGTTTTGGTACAAATTGTTAAGCCATTATTTTCACACTTGCTTGTCTACGTATTTTTTCGATTACCCACTTTGACAAGGAGAACACGACAGGGGATGAATACTTACCATAATGCTAACCCAAACCCTGTCTGCATAACACTAACCCTAACCTAACCCTAACAGACTAACCCTAGCCTTCACCCATGGCACCTGGTCCCGCCTTTGATGTTTTTAGAGGTCCGTGTTGGCTATGTTCTCGATTTGAGTTTGCTTCCTATTCGTTATCTCTAGATTTCATGCAAAACATGTTAAAGCGCTTCAACTTAAAGATGTTATTAGTTTCAAAACTAAGGATAAAAAAGAAAGTAAAATTGTTCAGTTTGTGAACTTTTATGCAATAAATTCACACAAGTCTGTTATGAGAAAGATTCTTTTTTCTTCTTTATATAAAAGAAATCAAGCACAGAGGTCTGTTCAATACAGTTCTAGATGTCTATCAGTCAATAAACGTAATCTAGACAAGCAATCTGTGCTGTAATTGATTGATTTACAGGGGAAGATCATTTCGTTTTTATTTCGCAAAAAAGGAAAATTATCTTAATTTACTGAACATATCAATCGATATACTTTCACAGTTCTTAATAAAATATTCATTATCGTTAACTCGCACGTTAGGTTCCTGATTTGAAATTAATTGTTATTGGTTGTAGAACGTTTATCACCCACCTACGGAAGTCAGCACATAATTAGAACAACATTGATTATACGAGAAAGTTTTTAAATTCCTTATGCTTAAAAGAGTGTTTGACAGTTTGTTAGTAATTATCAGTATTTTTTTTCTTTTTTTCTAAAGAAAATTTGTAAAAATCTTGATTTCTAAATTATATGTCCCTTCTAACATGAATTATAAATCAAGGAATTTTGGATATTTTGTATATTCATAAACCATGACTCAAAATTCGAAAAGACTGGGAAAATACATGTTAATGTCTTATATTGGGTATTCATTAAATTTTAACAGGCAATAAAAAAATTCTATATCAAGCCTTATAATGAAATTGTTGCTGCTTGGCTATATGAATCGTCTCTAAAAATGAAGTGTGTACCGCTTTGTTAATTATGAGATGGGTTAAAATTTACAGAATTCAAGATCACACAGATTAATTTTATTTTGACATTCTCAAGATAACTACAGTTTATTGATAATAAATTGAAAAATGTGACATATGTTTTTTAAAATATCATTTGAATGTCCTAAGTCTACATGTATGTAAATGATAATATAAAAATATAAGAAAAGGAAGTTTGAGGACAAATTCCCAACGTCTCGAATAAACAAAAGTAAGGATTTTCAGAATTTTATTATAAAACCCCCTCAAAACCCTTCCACCACAAAAATTTTCTTTCATAAATATGATATCCAGTCGATTTTTATAACTTTTATATACAAAGTTTCGCACTTTTTTAAATGCTTAATTCTTATATGCTACATGTATGAAGATTTAACAGTAATTGATAATTTTCTAAAAGATGACAATGGACGTCGATACAATGACATTGTTAGAAAATACACTTTATCATTGAGTCAAATGCTGACTGACGTTTTTCATACTGATTGTTAGTCCATTATCTATACATTGAATTGACGATGGCTTTTTCTGTTATTTCCCGATCATGACAAGGAGCACACGGCGGGTGTGACCGGTTGGCAGGGGATGCTCATTCCTCCATGGCACCCGGTCCAACCTCTGATATTTTGGAGGTCCGTGTTTGCTCTGCTCCTATTTGTATTGTTTTATGGACTTTGACCTTGATTACTGTTCGTTATCTCCATATATTTCACGTACATTAAATTTATAATTTCTATGTATGTAAAAAAAGTCATTTCTGTACTATTTTATTCAACTGTTTAAATAATATTGAAATATTTCAGAATATTTTACGGTAGGTAACTCAGAATTTCCTAAGATTATTTTCCTCTTAGATTAAAAGAACTGAGCTTAATTTTCAAATGAAGACTGAGACCATGAAGCTCACAAAAAAGTAATATTTCATATATATTAATACGTTTGGTTCAATTTTTCTTAAAGTGACAGAAAAAGATACTAGTATATCTTCTCTACTTTATGAACAAAACATTTAATTTACAAAAAGTCCCTGATGCACAAAAAACTTTTACAAGCGGGCAGCGTATAGAAATTCGTTATTCTAACTTTTTATTTTATTTTACTTCCAGTTCGAAATTCAAACACCGTCTTAAGGAAACACAATATGGCAGGCAACTCACATGTACACGTGACCAACGAATCTTATTTTCACTGAGAATGTGCCAAAAGTATTCACGCTTTAACGAGCTTTGACAAATATGCAACGAATGGAAACGAATTGCTTCCGAATACGATATATAGCTGACAGCTGAAGTGCAGTGATTGGGATCAGAATGGGATGGTTAGCGTTGTGAATAAGCTATACATAGTGTGTTCGATTGGAATACTGTAAATAGTGAGTATTAATAGGATTCATTATCAAAACTGCTGACTTGATTTTGAAGGGACCGGAAAAGCGCAACGACCGACTTGATCTCATATCCTCTTCCTTTAGTCCATTTATTAAGAAATTGACATGTTGTCGACTTTGATGCACTAAACTGGAAAATGAATTTATTGATCAACAATTCAATTGCTTGGCCATTTCATCAATTTTCATTTTGTCATGCCATTAATTTTCATTGTAACAAAATGTTTGATGAAATCATTATTACAATGTTCTGACACAGTCACAATGATAAAACATTTTATGCAAATATTTTGCATTTTATTTATACACATTGTATTAAATTAATAATGAGGTCTTGAAGGCATGTTCATTCCGTGTACCCCACCCTCAAAATTTCAGACCCCAGGGTAGGGGACTTCGATATCCCCGAGCCCGATGTTTATTCGTATAGTATTATTGAGTTGGGCTAAAAACTGGTGGGCCATATCTCAAAAACTAGAGATGGTACCATCACCATTTTTTCATAAAAGTGGTAACTGACCCCTAGTACCCCACCCTCAAAATTTTAGACCCCAGGGTAGGGGACTTCGATATCCCCTAGCCCAATGTTTATTCGTATAGCATTATAGAGTAGGGCTAAAAACTGGTGGGCCATATCTCAAAAACTAGAGAAGGTACCATCACTATTTTTTCATAAAAGTGGTATCTGACCCCTAGTACCCCACCCTCAAAATTTTAGACCCCAGGATAGGGGACTTCGATATCCCCGAGCCCGATGTTTATTCGTATAGTATTATAGAGTAGGGCTATAAACTGGTGGGCCATATCTCAAAAACTAGAGATGGTACCATCACCATTTTTTCATAAAAGTGGTATCTGACCCCTAGTACCCCACCCTCAAAATTTTAGACCCCAGGGTAGGGGACTTCGATATCCCCGAGCCCGATGTTTATTCGTATAGTATTATAGGGTAGGGCTAAAAACTGGTGGGCCATATCTCAAAAACAAGAGATGGTACAATCACCATTATTTCATAAAAGTGGTATCTGACCCCTAGTACCCCACCCTCAAAATTTCAGACCATACAGGTTAAGTTAATATTTTAAATTGCGAACTGCGTTCCAAAACGCAGTTCACTTTTGAATTTCGAATTGCGAACTGCGTTCTAAAATCTGAACGCCGTTCATTCTATGATATATATACTTTTAAATGAAATGTTTGAATTTCATATGACTGCATATTTTTGGAAATGCAGTGTTGCACATGCAAAAGATGTATTTAAAGAATACACAATACAAACAAAAATTTGATGCATGGATTGATATTCATTTTGACTGATATTGAATGGAAATGGCATAATAAATATTTCTAAAATACAAAGACATTTATGGATTTCCTTTGTGTTCAAATATTGCTATGATTTGTCATTTTCTACACAAATCTATACAAACTTCGTACATACTATATTGACTTATTACAGAATTTTTATTGTCAATTTCATATCTTTGAAAACATGATTCAAGTTTTCTGTTTGAAATAAATCTAATGGATATATTGTTGATTTCTACAAAATGTTTGTGGTATTTATCCTTAACTTGCAATGTGTATGTGTTTTTGTTTTCCATTCTGCTTTCGAATTAAACATGACAAACCGTAATAAAGCTAAGAATCAATTTAAACAATAACAGATATAGACCTCTAAAACATATATGGTGTGATCAGGTGCCATGGAGGAGTAGACATCCCCTGTTAACCGGTGACACACATGTGCTCCTTGTCATTTTCGGGAATACAGGAAAAATCCTCATGACAATTCAGACTGGTGTGTAAATTACGATCTAACAAATAGTATAAAACATGTCAGAATTCGAGTTAATGATAGATTTTTTACAGGTATTCTGATGGTCATTGTATCGAATATAGAACTTGCGTACTAATGAACTGAAACAAGACTGTTGATATTCTTGTTCTCTCAACTTGTTAATTCTTTGTCAAAAGCTTACCTCGTTTTAGAAATTGTCCGAACGTTAAGTATGCTCTTGAGTTTTGAATCAGCTCGGATATATAAACTCCATACACAGGTGATATGGATACAATGCTATATAAGAAACGGAAGTTGACGAACGAAAAGATAACTTCATCACGTTTATCATCAAGTTTGTTGATTTGTTACCAACGCTGTCTTTTTATTGTAAAATATCCACATTATGTTAATTAATTGTTTCAGATAGACTCTATGTTTGATATTTCATTTCAAGTTCATTGGGATATATCAAATCGTCATCTGAATGGAAGTAACTGTTGTTTAAATAGGATGCCTTGGCAATAATTATTAAGGGTACATTAATGCAGTCCATGCTAAATGTTCTCTATGATTCAGTGTATGCTTGTGTGCATGTTCTGCATCTTCAAATAAAACGCGACCTTGCGAGGACTGTTCTTTGAATCAGACAAGTGCTGAAAGAAAGGTGATGGATTTTAATGCGTCCTTAAATTAAGAGAGGTTTGTCATTATGTTTGAAAACTCATTGCGTGTACCACAGAAGGGTTAGTGTTAGTATCATATTATCATGCAACTTGAAATTTATGAACACTAAAAGTGAAATTTGTACTAAGTCAAAATCGGAGATCACCGTCCCTAGTGCCCCTGAAAACAAACCAATTGCAATGTGATTAACCATGGTTACTAAAATGGTTTCTCCCAGAATGTATTTACAGAAGCACTTATTTTGTCAAAAATCTCGAGGTGGTGAACTTTCCCTTACCTTTTAAACATAAACACTTCAAGATTTTATAAACAGTTTTTATTTTCACAGTAATATAAAATCATTTTTCAGTGCGTTAAACCATCCACCTTACATCCCATTACTTCTTTTAGAACTGATAATGTATGACATTGATGTGTCGAGATGCAATCTATTTATATTGTGTTTAAGCGTCGATATTCCGAAGGAAAGCAGTTCCCATTTATACCAAAGTCTATACATGTAAGTAAGTTTTAGTAAAAAAAAAAATTGAAAAAAAACCTTGCAATGACGAGGATATTACGGCGGTTTTTTTGGTACAAAATATGGTTAAGGAATCTGTGTAATTTTCTACATAAAAATTTTTCATGTTCTTGTTATACCCCGCTTGGGAAATGGGAGTGTATGTATATAGTGATCGGGATGTACGTCTGTCTGTTCGCCCGTCTGTTACGACCCATCTCTTATCCACAACTCCTCTTACACCACTGAATAAGATTTAATGAGACTTTAACAGAATATTTGTTACAAAGTACCATTGTGACCTACTATTTTACTTTTTGATCGTACACATATTTCGGGTTTCCGATAGCAAAATATTGACACTGTAAATCTTTCTATAATATTGAGTGGTACCCATCTCTTATCCACAACTCCACAACCACCGAATAAAATTTTATGATACTTTCACAGCCTCTTGATTGCATAATGCCTTTGTGCCTTCCTAGTTTATCTTTTGATCTGAAAACCATTTCCCCCAGAGTAAATTCAGTGCTCAAAGCACCTCTAGCTTTAAAAACCTACTAGTATTTCAAAATTATATATGGAAATTAACTCTCCAAAATGGAATAATTCTATCATCATTTATGATACCGTTATGTGTTCCTCTGAGAAGTTTTGACATTTGTCGCCCATGCATAAGTTTTTGTGCTAAGACAGACACGAGCAAAGACGCAATGCTGTAGTCCTTGATAACCGATACCAATGACCTGCGAAATTTTAAAATTCTGAATTGTTACATCAATGGTAGTAAAGACAGACACACGAGCAAAGACGCAATGCTGTAGTCCTTGATAACCGATACCAATGACCTGCGAAATTCTAAAATTCTGAATTGTTACATCAATGGTAGTAAAGCTCCACCCTCCCGAACTATATATATGTATATCATTCAGGTAAGTTTGAAACTAATTAAGGACTCTGTCGATCTTGGTGTACGTTTCCCTATATTGACGCAGCTTGAGTCGAATCATTTTCAATTCTTATATCCCGGTGAGCTTGAAATAAAAGATACCACAGAGTCTGACACACCTGTTTCATTCTTTGATATTTTAACAAAGCTTTATGATAAACGTGATGACTTTTACTTTTTAATCGTCAACTTCCCCTTCTTATGCAGCAATATATGTATAAAAGGTTTATACCTTTGTCACCTGCATACGGGGTTTTATCTCTCGGTTTATTCGATACGGAAGATCATGTTCTACGTATGAACAATTTCCTATACGAGTTAAGTTACTGACTAACAAATTAATGAAGCAAGAATATTATCAGTCTCGTTTAAGTCATCATTTTGTAAGTTCTATGGTCGATACAATAATTTTGTCAGTAAATACAATTTATCATTTAGTCAAATGCTGACTGACTTTTTTCTTACTGATTGTTAGGTCATTATTTACATACTGAGTTGTCCAAGGATTTTCCCGTTATATCCAGATAATGACAAGGAGAGAACAGCGGGTGTGAGCGGTCAGCATGGAATGCTAACTCCTCCATGGGATCTGATCCCTCCTCTGATGTTTTGAAGGTCCGTGTTTGTTTCGCTACTTTTTTGTAATGTTAAATGGACTTTTGAGCTCTGATATTGTTCATATACCAGTATTTCATTCTATCTATGATAAACCAAGGGAAATATTATATATATAAAGAAGAATAACTCTTTATGCTAAACGGATAAAAAGCAATAGCATGTTCTGATGAATGATTAACCGAGTACATTTTCCACTTACTCGATTAACATTTCTTATAATTTTATTAATAATATGTGCAGAGAATTTTCTCGTAATTACAAGATAGTGCATTTAAAAACTTGATTTTAATGTGCTTTCGTATATGATCAATATATGCATCGTTATAAAATGGACAACTTGAAATTATTTTTTGTGCAACATAAAACAGACAACTAAATGCTTATAAAACTTACGCAAAGAGAATCAGTCGAAGCAAATACCTTAACTTGCTGGATTAATTTAACGTGTCAGGAAAATACTTCAGATGCTTTTATTGCTTTCATTTAATATCCCCCGTATAAATGCATTATATTGTCAGTCTCTAGAAATTAACAACATTCCATGATTAATGGAATACATGCACTGTATTACGTAGAATATTCTTATGTAGCACAACCTTTGAGCAGCAGTACAGATTGATGGAAATTTTATAAATGAAAGGTAGTATATGTTTTTTTCTCAACGACGATGGAGGGGATTTAGTCCGAATTTCGAACGTTCTCCAAGCGTTTTTCAAGATTTTGATATTTGACGTGTCAAGAAAGGTATAAAATCATGAAATTTGGTTCAGGTGTCTGGACAGAAAAACAAAATGTCAAAAAAAGACCACCAAAAAAAAGCTGGTCAAAAATTGTTTTTTATTAATCCCCCAACCACTTTATTTTTTAAAACCTCCTTTTTTTTTTAAACCTAATTTCTTTAAATGCATCTTTTCATTTTGCGCCACACGGTGGGTGTGACCGGTCGGCAGAGAATTCTCACAACTCCATTTCACCTCAAACCACCTCTAATGTTTTAGAGGTCTGTAGCAACCACTATTGAAATAACGACCACTATTGAAATTATTATTTCAAAAGTGGTCATATTTCAATAGTGGTGCAACATTGATCCATGTTTGCTTTGTTTCAAAATTTGTTCTGTTTAGTGGAATTCTGAGCTTGAAAGGTTATCTTTCCTTATTTTCCAAGGGTTGAAATACTTAGTACCCTGTTTGTTAATGTAGAAAATATGGACATTTTGCTTTTTAAGACTTGCCAAAAAATAAAAAATATATTGCACTTGTTTGCAGTGATAGTATTCTAATCTGTTTGAAACAGAATTCATTAACAGATGTGTATTCTTCAGATTGCAAGTGCGTAAAGTTTTGGGACAATATGTGACCAAATAGTTACTGACACCAAAGAAAACTAGTTCTAGTGAGTGAAACCAAAGAAAACTAGTTCTAGTGAGTTCTAGTTAAGACGAGAATGAATTGGTCATAATTCGGCAAAATATGAAATAATCGTCATTGTCCATGCCTCGCTGCACACAAAGTGGTATATTTTTACACAAACAATCTCTCAAGCTGTGAAACCGTGCTGTGAAATATTGATTTTTTAAACGGTGTATCTGTGTCATTTGGACTCGATAAAATGCATTCAATCAAAGCAAAATACTTCAAACGGAAGTACATAATAAAATGAAGGTATCCTATACTACGTTAAATTTTGGTGCTAGACCGGTTACCTTACGAGTACTCAGAATAAACTGTGTCAACCGGTCGATAAAAGATAACACCTGACAGACATTTAATTCAGAAGATTCACTACACGTGTCCTTCATCATGAATGTGGACAATTTAGGTAAATATTTTGTACAAAATTTTTTTACATTGTTGGCATTCTAAATTAATTAATTTCCTACTCAATGAAAATTAATAGCTTTGAACAAGGCTGAAGTTACATTGTACTATTTCTACCCTTATTTATTTTCTACAGATTATGTCAGTTTATGCAACTTGTTTTTTTTTTATGTCAATTTGGAAGTTATACACACTGGGGCGGAAAAATAATAAGATATTTACAATCAATTCGAAAACAAATAAATGTGGCTATTTAAATTATAAGCTTTAAGTGTTTTGATTAGCTTCAGAATTGTAGCTCTGTGATTGAGACAGACAAACCAGTTCTACGGCTATGTTAAGATGCATTGAATTTTGTCATCAAAGAATGTTAATATGCGAATAAATTTGAAATTCTATATGTATACCTACGGAAGCCCATTTAGGACCTATCAAAAAATATTTTTTATATAACGAATTGTCGAATTTGTCATAAGGAATTTAATTCGTTGCTACAATTTCTTTGAATTCGGTATTACAAATTTGTTGAATTCGTTATAACAAATGCGTTTGTTATAACGAATTAAAAACGATTAAACGAATTCTAAAATTTGCTATAAAAAATCAAATTCCTTTAAACAAATTCAAAAACCAGTTCCTATAGAAAAATATATATGAATTCGATATAACAATTTGTCGAATTCGTTTTAACGAATCTAATTCGCCATAACAAATACAAGAATTCTTTGAAACGAATTCATTTCTTTATAACAAGTTTTAGAATTCGTTAAAACGAGTTTGATTTGTACAAACAATTTTTTGAATTCGTTATAGTAATTTAACAAATTTGTTATAACAGATTAAATTCAATATAACGAGTTCAAAGAAATTGTTTAACGAATTAAATTTCTTATAACAAATTCGACAATTCGTTTTATCGAATTCAAAAATATATTAATAGGTCCTAAATGGGCTTATATCGACATGCATATTTCCTTAACTTTAATTGAAATGTAATACTATGGAACGCCATCACTGCCTTACAGCATACAACTATGCACTTATTATGTCAATTTTACATTACATGATGTGAACATATCTTTACGTTATGTCAATTTTTTATGAGATGATGTAAAAATATCTTAACATCATGTCAGTGCTGCATTACATGAAGTAAATACATTCTTTCATTATGTCAGCACTTCATAACTTGAAGTAAATAATTCATTATGTGAAGTGATAATGTGTTTACATTGTGTTAAAACTTTATTACGTTATATTAATGTTTCTTTACATCATTTCATTTCCTTAATATGTGAGGTCAAAATTGCATTACGTCAAGTAAATTGTGTTTTATAATTAAACTTATCATTACATGAAGTCAAAAATCCATTCCTTTATGAGAGTGTATATTTCTATTATATCAAAGCATTATTACTTGATATGGATTTATCTTTATTTTACGGCGAGAGCATCATGATGTGAGGTGAACACATCTTACCTTTATGTCAGTGCTTTATTACGTGGTGTTAAAAGTGTATAACATAATGTGAACATATCTTTGTATCATATCAACACTTTATTACATTATGTCAAAACTCCATTCCGTGATGTGGTTATAAAATTACGTTATGTCAACTCTTTCTTATGTGATCTAAAAAAATACCCGGTATTCATATTGTGTTAACTCTTTATCATGTTGACTCCAAAAGTGCATTAGCTGATGTAAAAATGCATTAACATTATCTCAAAGCTGTATATCTAGTATATAATGAATGTTGACGACCGTGTTTTAATGACTGGTAAGGGGGGTGGGGGCGGGGTGGTCCTGATTGATTCCCATCCCACTTTTTGTTGAATTATAGTCCACTGAGGGTTATGTAGTATATCTGAAAAAAATAGGACTGATCGAAGTTGCATGGACCCCCCTCCCCGAAATAGGATTTTCGGGCTTGGACAATTTTGTTTGGCTTGTCAAGTTTTTTCGGGAAATTATTTTTTTTCTGGCTGACCTAAAAAAAGATGCTACGTCAATGGAATTAGTATTTTTTTCAACCATTCCAGAGCCAAAAACTCTGTTACAAAAATCTACCTGTCCCTCATCTAAATCAATTGAATATGCCTTAGTAAGCATGCATGGGCACATATCAGTGGCGGATATGGGAATCTAGAACAAGGAAGGGGGACGGTATATGGCTGGAGACCAAGGGGGAAAGCGGAGAAGCTCTCAGGCTTTATAGTTTTATAGAAACTTATTTATCCAAAAAACAACAACAATTCGAAATAAAAAAAAAAATTGCTGCACACTCATAATATTTGATTTATTTAATTATCAGATTAAAGTAACCGCCATTGAATTTCGACGTGACTTTAATTCACAGTCGCAATGTTAAGGTTTTGCACGTTTCAAGATTGTCTATCATTTGTCGCCTCAAGTTTTTATTTAAAGATGCCATTCCCAAATCGCTGAGAATTTTTCCTACGACAATTTTGTCTCCCGCCAATTTTAGTGCTTTCGGAACGCGGAAAATACGTTATGCTCATACATTTGTATAAAGGCCGAGGATACCCGTGTTCGCATAACGTAATAGTGAATCGACATAATGTAGATGAGTGTGCACAGTATGACATGAGCTTTTCACATCAGTTAATAATAAACTAAGACTGACATATTGTACTGTAAGCTTGATGCAAATGTAATGGTAGTATGTGTAAATGTCATAAAGAATTGACATAATATAATGGAAGGTTGGCACAATGTAATTGTTGTTTAATTAAATGTCATGAACAGTAAACATAACGAAATGCAAGTTGACGAAATATAATTGTAGTATGTGTAAATGTCATAAAGTGTTGACATAATGTAAAGGAAAGTTGACACGGTGCAAGGGTAGTGTGGGTTAATGTCATAAAGAGTTGACATAATTTAATGGAAGGCTGACACAATGCAGCAGTAGTGTGAGTAAATGTCATAAAGAGTTGACATAATTTAAATGGAATGTTGACACAATGCAATAGTAGTGTGAGTAAATGCCACAAAGAGTTGACATAATGTAATGGAAGGTTGACGCAATGCAATTGTTGTGTTCTGCTATAAGGCAGTGACGGCGTTCCATATAATACACCGGTTTATGCAATCTAGAATCTCCTTACAAGGATTTGGTAAAAGCTGCCGTGGAGGTGAAAGATAAAGCTTACTGTCCCTATAGTAATTTTCATGTGGGTGCAGCCATCTTGACCTCTAATGACCAGATTTTTACTGGTAAGTAAAATTAATAATAGGGATTGACCCAAGCTGATATTTAATGATTTAATAGTTTAATAATATTGAATTCCATATCTGCGACACAGGTGTTAACGTAGAGAACGCCTCCTATGGACTCTGTGTTTGCGCGGAACGCGTTGCCATTATGAACGCAGTGTCACAAGGTCACAAGGAATTCAAGGCCATGGCTGTTTGTTGGTAAGCCATTTTTCTATAGATTTTATAATTCAAAAAATAAATTTTAAATATGGAAAATTGTAATAATATAATATGATAATAATAATAATTATTATAAGCAGTATTAGGTAAAATTTGTTTTTCCTTATCCCCTAGTTTTCTAGAATTGCAAATGAACGTTTTTAGAAATTATTTCATATTTGGCAGTGACATCAAAGATTCATTTAAGGCGCCTTGCGGGGCCTGTCGACAGGTATTTGCTGAGGTAAGACAGAAAGATTGGTGACGAAAGAAGGAACTTTTGTGAGTAAATAATAATTTGTTATTCGTATTTAAAACTGGCTATCCCTAAGCTAATGACCTATGTATGTACAAAGGTCTCAACCCGAACGGCTGATTTAATATGCCGGAAAGATATCTTGTAGAGAGTAATGTGCTCATTAACTTGATTAATTAAACGAGATATTGCGTAACTGTGTAGCTTTTTTTGTTTACGTATTTTACCCTGAACTCTTTCATGTCACAAACATAAATACTGGCGTAAATCCTATGTAATGACTGTGTGCACTTTCATCATTATTTTTGGGGGTTACGAGCATGTTAAAACACAAATACATACACACATTATCAATAATGTAATTCAAAACATCTGAATTTAAGTTTAGAAATTTAATTCATTTTCAATTAGATAAAAGGACAACATTCATTTTTTTTTAAAGTCATTTTTTTCTTTATTATTCTGCTATAATCCGCGTAGACGGTGACATCTCCTAACTTCTTGATACTTGAGTGGACGCTTTAGGTACGATCAAGCCTTTTTTTAAATACAGGCAGACTACGGAGAGAAAAGTTGACGTTACAAAGATTTCAAAACATTGTTTAGAGTCTGCAGTTTGTACAATTTATAATCGATATAATAACTTTGATGGCAAGTTAAATATATCATCGAGTCGTACTTTTGCTTACTTTACATAAAAATATGTTTTATGCTTAATATGACTACGGTATTTTCCTTCTTTCTTATTTAACAAAAAACTCATTTCGGATGTGACTGTTCGATAGGAGATACTTATGCCCTGTTCACACGACGAGTTTAATTCGCAGTAAATTTATGAGAAGTAAACTAATGCGAATCAAACTAATGCGAATCAAACTAATGCGAATTTAATTGCCTTCACATGACAGTTAATGCGAGGTAAACTAATGCGAATTCTAAAAAATTCTACTTCTTCAGCCAGGCGTCAGCAAGGCTATTATGACGTCATTTGCAAATCACGTCATTTTATGAAGGAGCAAATGCATTTGACATAATGTACAGTGTCTGTAGACACATTTTAGTGATTAACACAATTTTCCTTAGTTTTTCACTCAAAAATAGCACAAATACTTCAATCTGACCACGGACATGTGGCATTTGACCTAATTTTGCCATTACGCATGCCTCAAAATTTAATTCGAATTAGCTTCGCTTAGCGTTCACACGTAGCTAATGCGATGTAATTTAATGCGCAGTAAACTAATTCGAATTAAACTAATTCGCATTAAATTCTCCGTGTGAACGCTTAGAGAAGCTATTTTCGCAGTAACTTTATGTTTGATTCGAATTAAACTCTCCGTGTGAACAGGGCATTACTCCTTCTTGGCACCTGATATCACCTCTATAATTTCCGGAAGTTCTTGTATTTTTTCCTCTTTTCATGGATTTGTGTTTTTGTAGATTAAAAAAGATTAAAGTGTTCGTTTTCCTCACATTTTTTCATAGTTGACTTAAAAATTACCTACCGGTATTGTCTAAAGATCACAAGACTACTATCTACTATCTTTGTGGAACGAAACAATACAATTCATACATAACACGTACTGGACTTATACAATTTTTTCTGCAATGACAAATCAGTATCCCCGGACTAACGAAGAAAGACATTCTATGAATGTTTATATTTTTATCTGTATAAAATAGATAAATATCTTATAAAAACGGCATATCTTTAAAGAAGATCTGAATTATATGACATACTAGTTATATCTTTTCCAGTTGTATTACTCTTTAAATATATCATTGAATTGCAAAATACCTCAGGTTCTATAACGAGGCGAGTGCATGTTTTTAGTAGGCAATATTAATTGTATGTAAAAAAAAATATTGTTTCTCTCCCATTGAGTTGACATGCAGCATCAAGGGTGTCCATCTGGCAGTCTGCTAGAGGACAAGCAGCTGTTTATATATATGACAGGTAGTAAGACCTGGTCACATTAATAAGTTCACGTCCGGTGAGAAAAAAAAGTCTCCTGGTTGATATTTCAAGTGTCAGTTCTGACCTGTCCGACATTTTCTGACCTAATTTTGCTCTGGAATCTGACACATAGCAGACAAAACACATTATAGTGCTTAAAATACTAGTATATTCATCCAGAGTGTAAAAATAGCCTCAATTCCAAGCAAAAATCCTCCTGCATACATTAATTACTCTGTGTAGCTATTCAATGTATGCCTCTTGAACACATTACTTTCCAAACTTTTTGAACCCATCACAAATACTTTTATACTTGTTACTTTTTAGTTTAACTTGAACATGGATTTTTATATGGTAAAACCCGACTACACATCCAAAAAGATCACCGTAGGAGAGCTACTACCAATGGCATTCACTCCGGCCTCACTACAGGAAGAAAGAGTATAGAACAGCTTACAAAGTGACAACCGAAATAGTGAAGAACAGCTTAGGAAATGACACCCGAAAAAATGTAGAAAAGTTGACAGAATGACAGTCGAAAGGGTGAAAAACAGTTTACAAAATGACAACCGAGAAACAGAGGAGAGTACCACCAACCATTTATACTTCAAATTTTGGACGAGATATATTTCTATGGACATTCTGTTTCTTTATTTAAATAAAGATCATGATATGCCCAGCAAAGTAGTAAATATTTGTATATTTATGTTAGCAACAGAAAGACACGCTGTTTTACATTATAATGTATGCATTCTTCATTATAAGAGTGAAAAATCTCAACATAAGACATCAAGTGAAACTTAATTACTGCTAGCTATCTAATAAGAAACTATTTAATGGTTAGCAGGTAAATAGAACATGATTATGAAGAGCATTCTCCTCCTGATTTTTTTGAAAAGTAAATCGTGTTTATCTTTAGTAGTTTGTCATTTAACCAATTGTTTTGCATGTTATAGAAATTTCGAACAGAATTTTCTTTTAAATTTCAGTGTTTTCAATTTAAAAAAATCTTTTATTGAGTTGTATTTCCTAAAAAATAAAATTTGATTTAAAAAGGGACAGAAAATTGTTGGGATTATTACTTTCGAAAGTAGAACGATTTAATTTAAATAAAAATGAACGAATGTTTGTGTGTGAAGAAAAATTAAAATGCACTATCATATGAATGAAATATTAATACGGTACCGGACATATTTTTAATCCTGTACTAAAGTTGTATGATCTGTTACAATTGTTTTGCATGTCATAGAAATTTCGAACAGAATCCAAACTCAAAAGTTCAATGAAACAATACAAATTGGGAGTAGAGAAAACACGGACCACAAAAACATTAGAGGTGGGATCAGGTGACAGAGTTGTGAGCATCCCTGCCGACCGTTCACAACCGCCGTTTGCTCCTTGTCATGGTGGGGTAAATAGAAAAATCCGTAGATAAATCAGTGTGCAAATAATTGTCTTACATTTGGTATGAAAACGTCAATGAGCGTTCGACTTGATGATACATTTAGATTGTAATTGATCACATAGCCAGTGTGTCGAAAAAAGAACTTGCAAAATGATTTTACAATTGATATGCTTGCTTCATAAGTTCTTTATCAATAGCTTGCCTCGTTTGTTCGTACGTTGAGAAGGCTCTGTTGTTTGGAATCAATTGGGAGACAAAAACCCCATGTAGGTGATAAACATTTGTAAAGTCATCTCTTTTTGTTCAGTAAAAACGTGAAAAATTGGCTAGATTGTTATTGAATGCACAAATTTTATAGTTTATAGTCTACATGCATTTCCTAAAAAGCCAGTATGTACATGTATTTAAGAAATGCATGATATACCTGATTTCACAAATTTACTGTTCATAACGTATATATATATATTACACATAGAAGGATACAATTACAGAAAGCAATTTTTTAAAAATCATTTTTAACTGAAATAAACAAAAAAATGGAAACGTATAAAACGAAATTAATCAAACTTTTTATATGTTCAGTTTTAAAAACCTCCGGGATAGAAAAGCTAGTTAAGGAATTGATTGTATATTAACACATGTCTTTGTAGAAAAAAATGTTTCTTTTTACACATCACTGTCATCTTGATTTCACTGTTCGGAAGTCAAATTTGAAATCCAATTCTTTTACCAATTGTAATATTGGTTTTGGTTTAAACTCGGGTATATATGATCTTGTACTGGTTGGAATTTCAGCCTTGTTACGGCATACATATCATTAGGTAGTTTATCGGACAACATTGTAACTGAGACGGCATTGGTATTCCAGGCATCCTCGAACACATTCCTACAGGAAGCGAGCCATCATCACACGAACCTTCCGATGCACATTGACAGAAAAACAGCTTGCCAATCTTGCCACACAGTGCGATACCTTAAAGGAATATGTAAACATTTGTCAAATCTTTTCAATTTTTTTTTCTAATTTTTAAATATCAATTTTTTAAATACGGGTATAACATTTCCGAATATTAATAAAGAAAAGTACCAAAAATTGCCCGACACCAGTATGTTGGCCTAACCATTATCAAATATATTTGAAACGATCACCAAGTGATCCATAAATCCACAAAATAGTCCATAATAGTGAGAGATAAAAAAATACAATGCATTCTAAATATTTTCATTATTTCTTGTTCCACTGAATTTAAAAATTGTATTTGTAGATTGAGTAAGGAGTATTTACCAAGATTTAAATATTCAACTTTCCGTATGCAAAAAAGGGAAAGAAAAACAAACGGGAAAAAAATCGGTGTCTGAATTTTGCTGAAATCCTTTGACACAGCCCAGTGACATTAAAATAATAAACGAATTTAATACAATTTTTATGGTTATGCTATGATTTATTTGGCTTCATTAATACAAAAGTAAACCCTATTCTAGTTAACAAAATACCTTGAGACTGGCCGACACAGGATCCAAGGTAACACATCACTAAAACTGAAATTATTGTCCGATGCATCCCTGTAACTGACCACTTACCTAGACACTGCACACAGGGGCAGTTTGCTTTTTCTTATATATAAGTTTTCGGTCAAAATGCTAAATTTATCTTATGGGTTTAACGAGGCCCAATCTAGTTGGAAATTACGAAAACGGAATGATAAAAAAAAATTAATTCTTGGAAATATACTTGTATGTATTATGCTAAGAAAAATTGTAATGAAATTTTGTTACCTTGCCTTTATTGTAGTCAAATGGGGGCACTTTCAAGAAATGGATCATTTTTCGTGCTTTTATACACGATTACATACTAAAACTCCCCAATAAACTAAGGAATTGACAAACAAACAAAAATAAATGATAAAATGTTTTGTTTTTCACATATATCGTGCAATTTTCATTCCTCTTTTCAAAAAGGAAAAGAAAATTGAAGGTAGCCTTTATTGCAATGAAAAAGGGGGCCAACCAAAAGACAAAAAGGGCTTATTGTAATTCAGCTAGATATCTTATAAGTCGCAAGGAGTTTACATAACATCAACAAACTATTGTAATACACATGTACTGTATTGTTTTTTAAAAATGAAATAATTCTTATCTTACGAAATAATTTTCTCTCCATGCTCTATTTTTTCTGAACACACGACGTTGTTTTACGTGGAAAAAAAGGGGGGGGGGGGGTAAAGGCGACAAAATGACGAATTTTACTAATATCGTTATATATAGAAAAATAAAATATTTTGGAGCTTGCATCTAAATGATTCGTAGACTCTATTTTTTAAAATTCAAGCTTATCCATGCAAATTTAAGTCCTCAATAAAAAGGGTATGTATAAACATTTCAACATGTTCGAGGAGAAAAACTAAAATCGTTTTCTTTTGGTTGCAGTGTTGGTTTTTTTCCTAATTCACCAATTAAAATAAAACAAGATAAAATTAATGAATCTGTACCAAGAAATTGATACCTCAAAATAAATTATGTTCCAACGTTTTGTATTAATAAAAAAAAACAAACATTTAAATAATAGAAATGCCAGAATGAGCTAGCTTTCAAAATGCACATGTAGAGGAAGAACAGCGAAACATTTTAGCGCAATTTGACGTCATTTTAATTGTTATCCATCGTTAAAGTTGAAGTAGAGAAATGCACTTGCATATTTGTTATTATCTGTAATTAATTGGAAAATATGCAAGTGCATTCCTCTACTTCAATTTCAATGATAGGTTATCGGTTTATACGGTCTAATTCGAAAGCTCTGTCTCCACGTCCACAGTTGGAATTCGCGATATAAGGACCAATTACTTCTTACTACACGACTCTACCACACAGGCGACTTCTTCGAACGTAGTCGTCTGTGTGGCGCCGTGGTTAGACAGTCTGCTCTATAGTTGCGAAGTATGGAGTTCATCCTTTCTTCGCGAGTTTGAATACCACTGTGGCAAATTTGTAAAAGTGCAAGGATGTGTCAATCAAACCCATCCAAAAATTTGAAGTTTCGATAACTTTTAGATGAAATAAGATTTTTAATTTATTTTTGTGTGAAATGCTATTAAAATACATAAGTAGTAAAATTACACAGAATATATTAACTTTAAATCTGTGTCCATGCACCTTTAACTTCTATATGGTCAGAAAAATATGCAAGTATGAAGCCGCTATTGCATACTTTGTGGTACCCTTTATTTCAATTCCACGGGAATATATCGTGTTTGAATATGAAGAAAATAACTTTTTGATGGCCAGAACTTAGATTTTTTGAGATCCATCAATTAAGTTGCAGGAAGAGTTTTCTTCTCATGAAGAATATTTATAATCGCAACTATAACCAATAACTGATTCTATAAACGTTGTATTTTTCGATCTTTTGGATTTTTATTCCAAATTTCCATTTATAATTTTTATACTGAATGCTTTCTGCGCCTAGTCTGATCCCAGTTGAATATCTTTTTTTTTTTAATTTTCAATATTTCATCTCGCCATTGACAATAAACAGGACTTCAGACAGTAAACCAACGCAAAAATACGGAAAATTCAACTTGCTGACTGTTTCCTTGTTATCTATATACTTTTCATTTCAAAGGTAAAAATTTGGAATAACGCACATGGTAAATCATAAGAAATAATTTGATTGTATTTTTATTTGTTCTACATCTGTCAGAGGTGTTTCATATTCTTTTGAGAAATCCATCAAGGAACATTTCCTTAACTGTAGTTGTTTATAAAATACATATCCATGTTAGATACTCAGTAAGCTCGACTGGATAAAATGACAAAGCTGTATTTGCAAAATATTTTTGTTTCGATATAGCATCTCAATGTTTTCTTGATTTCACTTTTTGGAAGTCAAACATAACACAAATGTGCAATCCTTTTTTTATAATGTAAATCATAAAAAGGGTTGTGGTTTAGCCCCCGGGTATAGAATTGAATTTCCTCTTTGAGCCCTGTTAGAATTTCCTCGTTGTGACTGCAAGCAGAGTAATACGTGCATTGGTGGACAGCATTGTAGCTGGGGTGGCATTGGCAACCCGGGTATCCTAGGACACATTCCTACAGGAAGATGGCCGTCTTCACATGCTCCTTCCGCTGCACATTGACATAAAAGTAACTTGCCAATCTTACCACACAGGGCATCAATGATACCTAAAACGAAAATGGAAACACTCGTGAAGTCGTTTTGTTTCTTCAAGATGATTAGCAAAAATATGCTGCAAATTAAATAATTGCTATAAAAATGAATCTGAAATTTTTAACATTTATAATTCTAAAAAATCTTTTACATTATCGATATGAAAAATTTAACAAAGATATATCAGAAAGATATAGCAGACAACGTAATTTAAAGATATGTCGATTTATAGATGTATGCAACAAAAGTCTCCGTTTTAGAAATTGTCTTTTAAGAGACGATTTCCTCGTTATTTCATATCTTTCTTTTAAGGGGGTTTCATAACGGTGAATAATTTTCACAATTGTTTCAAACAAAGGCTTCAAGGATTCTCTCATTTTAAATCAGTTTAAGAATATATCTATAAGTATTGAATTTCAAACAAACAACAATCTTGTTAACTTTCGTGATCTTCTATTTTACAAAATTCAGTTCAAAATCTACAACAAACATGTTGTTATGTTTTCTTTCTAAGTAAAGGTTCCTTTTAAAAAAAATTGTATTTTTTTAAAACAATTTCTTCACCATATGTGCAAAAAAAAGAAAAATATATGAATTTAAGTTAATCAATTATTTTTAAAATAAATTATCAATCTCAAAATGAGATTGACCTTTTTACTATATTTTCTTTTTGAGAATGAAAAAAATTAACATAATAAAAGTACGCATGATTGGTAACAGTAAAATTTATCTTCGATGACAGTTAGGAAAAAGATACTGATCGTGTCCTCACCTTGATATGGTCAATTTTGATGTTATACAATCACTCACAAAGTGGTAATATCCTTGGAAATGTGCAAAAATGTCATTTATTTTGAAATATGTAATAAATAGAAAATGAAATTTAATATAATATTTTAATTTTTTCTGTTGGATTTCAAATTTTATCTTTTATATATGAGTGAAAGTAAAGAACAAACAAATGAAAATATATCGTCAGTTCAATGAAACATCGGATTCAAATCTGAAGCATTCAGCCAAACTCACTCGACATAGATTCCTTTTATTTATTTTTTAAACAAAACCAAGAATTTTTTTTTCACAATCTAAGGTTAACGCTCTGTTGTATGAATTCTAAAACTAAAACTCCATACAAGTTAATAAAATACCTTGAGACTGGGCGACAGAGGACCCAAGGCAACACAACACTAAAACTGAAATTAATGTCCGATGCATCTCTATAAGTTAACATAAACTTAGGAACTGCACACTTCAAGGGAATGTTGTTCTTTATATATATGTTTCCGGTCAGAATGATAAATTTTATCTAATGAGTCTTAATTTAATTAATAACAACATCATGTATTGTGGTGTAAAGGTGGACACCACTTGTATGTCTTACTATAGGAAAATTGTTTGACGTAATCTGTTAAAGTCTATATCATCTGCGATATTTTCATTTTAAAAAATGAATTTTGTTGTTTGAGCATCTTCAGGATCATTGAGATAAATTCATTTGATGAATTTGCATAGTATTAATGCATTGGTCTCTCTCTCTCTCTCTCTCTCTCTCTCTCTCTCTCTCTCTGATCAGAAATATCTAGTATTGTGTATTTTTTCCTAATGTGTAGTTTAAAAAATACACAGATGTTTTTATATCAGAATAATTCATTACATTTTCTTTCTTAGACAGGCGATACAAAACTCCCCCTGTTTTATTTACAATGAATATAATGATTGTCGAGCCAAGTAACAAAACTAAGAATGATGAAGTAAAATTACTTATGTTATTTATACATTATTTTCAAAGACACTCATTAAATATTCATACCAGCCTCAAGTAAACAATTACAATGAACAACGTTTGACAGTTATATTTTAATTTAAAAAAAAGATGGATAAATAAAAAAACTCGTAGAGAATTGTTAATAAAAGAACTTTCCAAATTTCCAATTACTTTAATAACTCCTAAACAATACTAAATATGATTATTTAACCAGTGGGCATCATTTCTCTATTAAAAAAGGATGAGCATTGACTATTTTCAAATAGTAAAATTAGTGTATAGTGATTGTTTTTTCTTTTTTTTTTCTTCAAAAATCAATCTTTCGCAAAGGCGATATAGATGAAGCTGTTATGTTGGACAGTGATTTTAAAGAATCTTTCTGTAGTAGGATGGATTGCTAGTCTATGATGTCACCATAAATCCCGAGGACTTCTTTATTACACTGCTGAAAGAAATCATGACCAAGAGAAAGGAATAAGGGGCATTCTGAGGACACTGGTGGAGTACAAAGACGGTAATTATGGTGCACTTAAACCATGCTGATGTAAGTTACCTCATTTCTAAAGTAAGAATGTGGACAGAAAGGTTAATGGTTCATACGCGTTTACCGGACCCTGCCCCGGGATCATGAAACGTCCTGAGTCAGATTCTTTATACAGCGAAATGACGACGTAGATACTAATGAGTTAAAATTTTGAAGAAATATGATATTCGACAATTTTTCATAAAACTGTAGTTATCTCTTATATTTGACAATAACGGCACATATTTTAATACTTTTTTCTCCAATGAAAGCAATAATTTCAAATGATATTTACACAATCACTAAAATCTGTCGAGCGTATGCTTGAGTTGAAATTTAATTTACTGTTTACAAAATAGATGAACTATTATGACCCATGTTGTGTCAATGAGTTGACGTATCAAAATCACATTCTAAAAAAAGTTGTTGAAATCGGACAGCATTATGCATTTTTTTCTGTTAATGTGAGACTAATTGTGTTTCGTAATTTGCAACTTACTCGAAGGACAAGGAATTAATTTTTGTTTGTGGTAACCCAACTTATTCTCATAGCTACCTTTCTAAGAAGGAAATTCTTTAAAATCATATGTCAGTTCTGAATCAAAAAAACAAAAAAAAAAAGTTATTGTTACAATGTTTAATGTTACAATGTTGTCAACAACCTTGTTTCAAGTCATCTTTTTTTTTTTTTTTTTTTACAAATTTTATGGCCCTTATAAATACTTTGTTTAACAGCTTAAAACTTACCATTTTTTAACTTACACTACACACTATACACCACTATTCCCCACAATACATTAAAGTCCAGGCTTTCTGACATCAATGACAGCTGTTTTTTTTAAATAAAAATAGAACTAGTAATTTATAAACCTTGCCATTGGTCATTTGCAAAATTATAATGTTAAAAAAATTTTGATTATACAATCAAGTATATATATTGAAGTTGGTATTGAAAAGATGATTGAGTTTCTGATTGACAAAATATATGTAGTTTTCGGAGACAAGGTCTTCCAACAATCTACTGGAATTTCCATGAGTACCAATTGCGCCCCGTTATTAGCAGACCTATTTTTGTATTCATATGAAGCAGAATTTGTTCAAAATCTTTCATGTTAAAAAAAACACTTGCTGTGGCCTTCAACTGGACATTTAGATATATCGACGACTTTTTGTCAACTAACAATGATTATTTCCATTCTTATGTCGACACGAATCCTGGTGAGCTTGAAATAAAAGATACTACAGAGTCTAAAACATCGTTTCATATTTGGTTCTTTTACTTAAGAAAAAAACGTTAATGGTAATTTAACAACCAAGTTCTATAATAAAACTTAATGAATTTATAACTCTTTTAACCGTCAACTTCCCTTACTTATGCAGCAATATATTTGTCACCTGCATACGGAGTTTATATTTCTCTGTTGATTCGATAGGGAAGAGCATATTCTACGTATGAAAAATTTTAAAACGTGGTAAATTATTTACAAACAAGTTGCAGTCTTGTTTAAAGTCTTCATTTCGTATGTTCTATGGTCAATAAAATGACCTTGTCAGCAAATACAATTTATCATTCAAATGCTGACTGACTTTTTTTCATTCTGATTGTTAGGAAATACCGGTAACTTAACCGCAGAGTTGTCAACGGATTTTCTGTTGCTTTTCGATCATGACAAGGAGCACAGGGCGATTATGACTGGTCGGCAGGGAATGTTCACTCCTCCATGGCACCTGATCCCATGCACCTCTGATATCTTGGAGGTCCGCGTTTGCTCCGCTCCTATTTTTTAATGTTTAATGTGCTTTGGAGCTCGAATACTGTTCTTTTTCTCCACATATTTCATTGAATGTGAAAAAAATCCCTACAAAGCATTACGTTATTTTATTGTTATTTTGTCGAAACTATAGTCTTACAACTGCAACGGTGTATGTAAAAAGTTTTATGACGTATCGCAACATACAAAGGTGAGTTTGTCAGCCATTGATCAGAAACTACCTCTTTAAAAAATATCGATGTATTTACGATTTATTTTATGAAAATATTTTTTTGTCGGAAGTATTGTTTTTAAAAGCTTTAAATATATATAATTAAAAAAGAGGCTGTCTACTGTCTTTTATAAGTATATTTTGAAAAGATGATGGACGAACAAAACGTGCAAAATGTCTATGGCATCAAATTCTAATAATTGATTATTATTTGTTAATTAGTAATTAGATCAAGGTGTACATTATCAAAATATACGGCATTATGACAAACAAAACTTTTCTGTGAAAATTTCCGATCGAAAACACAATTTCGTTGGTTAAAAAAAGTTATAAATACTTTCGGGATTTTAACTCAAGCGATGACAATATTTTTTTCTGTGAAAGACGCTAAACATATGAGTTAACGGCATTTAAGTATTGTTTGTTATATGAACCTTGAATATCTAGATATTTTGTTCCATTTAAGTTGTAACGTTAAGGTAGAGTAGGTCCTTGTTTCGGGTTTTTTTAATAAGCAAAAAAATATGAATTTTTCAAAATATTCGTTTGATTGATTGATTGATCGCATGTTGTTATTAAATACGTCCTATTTGAGAATTTTTCACTCATATTGTTACGTCACCACAGATCGGCGAAAAGCTTTAAATTTACTCTGCACTCTGGGCCACTAAGCGGCAAGGGTTTTTTTCGTGCCAACGCCTACCGTAATACGGGGTATCGGTTTTTAAGGTCTCATCCGAAAGACCCAAGACTTATACCCAAAGAAAAGGAGAGAATGATTACTTCATTATAGAGACAACTGTGTAACAATATCATGAGATTGAAAAAAAGTATAATTTTGCCTTCAGTAGTCCGTGCATGCTATTTATAAAGACAAATAATTTCAACACTTGCAATATTAGATCTTAAATCTCGCCGGAGTAAAACATCATTTAATACAAAACATAGTGGATCTTATTATTGTGGTATTGCTTATAAATTTGCACTGTTAAATACTCCCTAAAAAACCTCGTTTGCAACCAAAAGGATGGACTTTGGTATGTACTTTTCACTTTCGTAAACCCATTTAATATTAGTGGAAAATTATACGGGAATATTATAAAATATTTATGTTATTTAATGATATATTAGGGTTCATTGATACTCTGATAAGAGAGATAACTCTTAATGACATATATGACTATTATTCCTTTATAGATTTGCCAAGTTGAGGTGTTTTTTTTTGGTCCAATTTTGCCCCGCAAGCTACATGTATACTATAATTGTTTGCATTTTACTTATAAAATACATCTCTTTTGGAAAATCATTTAGGTTCAAGCAACATTTTATATAAGTGAGCAGAGGGTTTATGAACCTTGATCAAAACTGTCGACCCGTTATCGGAAGGTAGTGTATCGAATCCGCGAGTGAACTAAGTCGATAATAAAAATTGGATATCGAATGTTCCTTCGCCATGCGCTCGGCACTTTGAAATAAAAGTTGCGGGTTCTTCGGATGAGACCTTCGAAACCGAGGTCCTGTGTCATGACAGGCGTTGGTACAATAAAGAACTCTCACTTCTCAATGTCCCTGAGTGCCAAGTTAAGATCAACATTTGAAGCCCTTCACCAATATATGGTGACGTCTCTTTATGAGTGGAAAATTCTTAAATGGGACGTAGACAACATACAATTAATCAATCCATAATTTTATTTTGCACCTGGAAGTTGAGTTTTGATTTCTAGATTAATCAATATAAATTTTATGTTAGTTATTCTATACAATGGAAGAAACATCATAAAAACTTACAGAGTAATCCTTCCTTTACCATTATTTTTTCTTTTGGAAAATGTCAAACAAGCTTATGTTCTGGTATTGTATCATGTTGTTATTTTGCGTTGTTTTCTGTCTGTACTTTAAATGTGAATAAACTTTATACTTGGTTTTTATTTAGATACAAAAAGAATTCTGTGAATTACTTTGTTTAAACCAATAAAAAAAATTGATAGCATGTAAGACAACAAAAAGGTTGGTTATATTTATTAACAACATATTCCTCTTAAAAACATTGATTCCATTTTTTAAAGGTTTTGAAAATTGTATTAAATTCTGATAAATGAAGAAATTCTCCAAAATCATGTGTCAGTTTTGAATATTTTTAATATCCCAAAGAATCAAAATGAATTTGAACTACCATATATATATTGGATTCCGAAACCTCATAAGAATCCTTACAAACAAAGATGCATTGCGGGTTCAAGTACATGTTCAACCAAGCCTCTTTCTTCATTGGTCATTTGCAAAATTATTTTGTTAAAACACATTCTGATTGCACATACAAATACTCGGAGGTTGACATCAAAAAGATGCTTGGGTTTCTGATTGACAATATCTATGTGGTTTTTGGAGACCAGGTCTTCCAACAATCTATTGGAATTCCCATGGGTACCAATTGCGCTCCGGTATAAGCAGACCTATTTTGTATTCATTTGAAGCAGAATTTCTGCAAAATCGTATGTGTGAAAACAAGAAAACACTTGCTGTGGCCTTCAACTGGACATTTAGATATATCGACGACGTATTGTCAATAAACAATGAAAAATTTCCAGTCCTATGTCGATACGATATATCATGGTGAGCTTGAGATTAAAGATACCACAGAGTCTGACACATCTATTTCATGCTTGGATATGCTTGGATATTTTACTTAAAAAAGACATAAATGGTAATCTAACAACCAAGCTCTATGATAAACATCATGACTTTAACTTTTCAACTTCCCTTACTTGTGCAGCAATATACCTTCATCACCTGTATATGGAGTTTATATATCTCAGTTGATTCGATACGCAAGAGAATGCTCTACGTATGAACAATTTCTAAAACGAGGTAAATTATTGACAAACAAGTTGATGAAACAAGAAATTCAGCAGTCTAGTTTAAAGTCATCATTTCGTAAGTTCAATGAACGATACAATCACCTTGTCAGCAAGTACAATTTATCATTGAGTCAAATGCTGACTGACGTTTTTCATACTAATTGTTAGTTAATTATTTATACACTGAATTGACGACGAATTTTTTCGTTATTTCCCGATCATGACGAAGAGCACATGGCGGGTGTGACTGGTCGGCAGGGGATGCTCACTCCTCCATGGCACCTGATCATATCTCTGATGTTTTGGAGGTCCGTGTTTACTCTTCTCCTATTTTGCATTGTTTTATGGACTTTGATATTGAATACTCTATATTATCTCCATATCCTTTATGCAATGAAAATAGACAATTTCACCAGCAATTTATTATATTGAAATGAGAAATAAATGTAAAAAGAAATGCGCTACCGTTTTGGTATTTCGTTTGATTAAAGAAGATTCTGAAATCACCAGTTACAATTTTATTTTCATTTACACCTGCACAACAAAATTACTTGTGATAAAAAAGGTTAACAAATTTTACTTATATCTAAAAACAATTTTTACATTCAAATTAACAATTGATCTTTGAAAAGCTCATGCAGGACGGAGCTTTATCACATGATACTTTTTTATTCTACTTTTTTTCAAAATTAACGAACATGATGTATATTAAATTAGACCATCACAGCAATCACATTATACAAAGATGTTAAAGTATATCAGATTAACTTTTCCCTTTCTGCAGTATCCTGTTTTGGCAATATCCACGTAAGAACGTTTAGGGGATATGTTTTGAATTCACGAATTTTCATTGAGCTCTCTGTTCCAATGTTCTGTCTTCCAATGGTTCCCTTTTCAATAGTCTTGGAGAACATTGGAGTATAGCTTACTATTGTTTATTTTTTAAAGAGTTGTGGGTTGTTTTGTCCCCGCTAATCGGAGGGAATTTCCGCCGTGTTTCTCCCTTAAGGATCCCGCGAAAGAAAAGGAATTTCCACCAACTGACTGAATAGGGGTTGCAGGTGAGGAGATAGAATTTTCGCCTTGCGACTGATTTGGAGTTCCCGGTGAAGAAAGAGAATTTCCCGCATGTGTATGATTAGCACTTGATCTTTGTTGATGTTTTGAGCAGATCATGGCATACATGGGCGGACAGCATTGGATTTTAGGGAGCATGGGTAACATAGGTAGCATAGGACATATTCCCATAGGAATATGACCCTCCTCACATCCATCAGCGATCGTCGTACATTGACACATAATAAGCTTACCAAGCTTTCCACAAATTGCGTTCATTGTACTGGGATTCATAAATTCCGCCATCATTGCAATTGAACGCATCGCTCCTGAAATATTTTTTTTAAATAAATAATATTTATAAAGTTTTTAAAAATTGTTTTCCTGTTGTTGTTTTTTTCCATTTGTTTCTATTTTTGTTCAGAATTTTCATATTTATTGCAGGATTGTGTCTTTTCTCTATTGATTTTATTGGTCATATGAAATATTTTAAATCAAAATCATAAAATACTCAAATAAATGCCCTGTTCACACGGAGAGTTAAATTCGAATTAAACGTAAAATTACTGCGAATTAGCTTCGCTTAGCGTTCACACGGGGAATTTAATGCGAATTAATATAATTCGAATTAGTTTACTGCGCATTAAATACTTCGCATCAGCTCCGTGTGAACGCTAAGCGAAACTAATTCGAATTCAATTTTGAGGCATGCGTAATGGCAAAATAAGGCCAAATGCCACATGACCGTGGTCACCTTGAAGTATTTGTGCTATTTTTGAGTGAAAAAACTACGGAAAATTGTGTAAATCACTAAAACGTATGTACAGACACTGTAACATTATGTCAAATACATCTGCTCCTGCATAAGGTGACGTGATTTGCAAATGACGTCATAATAGCCTTACTGACGCCTGGCCGTAGAAGTAGAATTTTAATTCGCATTACTTTACTTCGCATTAGCTGTCGGGTGGACGCAATTTAATTCGCATTATTTTGATTCGCATTAGTTTACTTCGCATTAATTTACTGCGAATTAAACTCGTCGTGTGAACAGGGCA
Organism: Saccostrea glomerata; assembly: GCA_003671525.1. Classification (NCBI taxonomy): domain Eukaryota; kingdom Metazoa; phylum Mollusca; class Bivalvia; order Ostreida; family Ostreidae; genus Saccostrea; species Saccostrea glomerata. Next base: position 2,734,528 of record PRKT01000007.1, read on the forward strand.
TTAAATACAAAAAAATATTTTAAAAATAAAAAAATTAATTACAAGCTGAATAAATCAATTCAAATATTGCTGAGTTTAAATTTTTCTATTAAAAGAGTAATTATTTATTATTTTGAAAAAAGATATTATAAAGTATGTTTTACATAAAAATAGAAAAATATACAATAATATAAAACAAAGTAGCTTACATCTTTTTTAAACTGATAATTTAAATAAAATGTAATATTTTAATCTTAAGAAATTTATTTTAAAAAAGAAATTACTTGCACGTGTTTAAACGAATTCTAATTTTTTTTCCAATATTGAAAAGTAAAAAAAAAACATTTATGATTTTTTTAAAGGGAAAGTAAAATTTAAAAAAAAATTAGACATTGAAATACCTCCAGTTGGCAATTGGGCAATACACATCCCCAGGCAACATGATGCTAAAACTACAATTAAGGTAAGATGCATCTTTACAAGTTTAAAATATACTTAACTATGTACACTGAAACAGTTTGCTTTCTTTTATATGTTTTAGCTTGAAGTCACAAATTTCAATTAATGAGACTTGATTTCTTATGACAACATCAACTTGTGCGCCGAGAGAGGGTCACGATATTGCTAATTATAGGAACATATCATAATGTCTTAAAACTCAAATAACCTGGAGGATATCCTTTTAATTTGGCCATAAGGAAAACTCAGAAACGGGGAATCTTTAAATATGACAAACGTCATTTTAAATGCGACGTTTTGGGGTACGGATAAATATAACTTTGTGTTGAGATTTGGTGTTCATAAAGGATGAGAATTATCTATTCTCCATAGCAAGACAAAGGTCAAGTAACACAAACATTTTATATTTAGTTTACAAGCTGGCGATTGAAGTAATGTCAGTGAACTACGTTTCTGTTTTTAAAAACAAATCCCGACGAGATTTATGTTTTTATTTGTGACGTGGTGATGTCACAATGATCCTCGAGGCCCTGTAACTCATGACAAAATTGAGAAGAACATGATGAGTCCTTTAAGGACAGTGATCCTTTGTGTGTTGTAGATGAAACAAATATCTACAGAAGAGCAATGTAAGAAAAGTAATGAAGAAAGTATCACATTGCCCAAGTATTCTTGCTCACACTATCCTTAGATACAAATACAAGTATGTCTTTGAGACATTCCATTCTGTCTCTTTTAATTTTTATCTTAATTGTCTTTGAAATAATATCTGAATTTATGTTATTATACTTCTTCACCAATAAAATTGTCCCGGTATATAAACGATTGTTGATGATTTAAAATTGTTGTTTTTTAGGTCAATAGGATGACAAAGCCATCTGAGGAATACAATCTACTACATTTGTTTTATATTTGAATATATATTAATATAGCAACTAGAGGTACTGTGAGCACTGGACTCACTAAATGATACCTCGTCTCCTATACCATTATAATGGTAAAATCCATGTTCTGTTCTGGTCGACTCGAAATAAGTGTCAGATAAAAAAAATTGATTAATATGGCATAGTTCAGTTATTACTCTGGGAGAACCGAATAAATGGCAGATCAAAAAAGCAGAAGGTGCACAATGGCATTTTGTAAAATAGAATCTGTAAAAGTATCATCAAAAAAAATTTTCAGTGGTATAGGAGGAGTTGCGGATAAGAGATGCGAACCCTTCAATATTATAGGAAAAAATGGCAGTGTCAATTTTTGCTATGGGAAACCAAAATATGATCAACAAGTAATATATAGGTGGTACACAATGGCATTATATAACAAAGTTTCTGTGAAAGTTTCATTAGATTTTATTCAGTGGTATAAGAGGGGTTGCGGATAAGAGATGGATACTCCAAAGCGTAACGGACGGACATCCCGATCACTATTTTATCTCCCACATCTGTTTCATATTCGGATATGTTCTAGAAAAAGACGATAATCGAATCTAACAACAAGGCTTCTATTACTTAATATGCAGCATTACAATTAACAACAGCATACGAGGGTTTATATATCTCAGTCGGATTTGATACGAAAAAGCATGTTCGTAGTATGAACAATTTTGAAAACGAGGTGAGTTATTGACAAACAATTTGATGAAACAAGAATATCAGCAGTTTCATTTAAACTTTAAGTGCATAATTTAATTTCTATATTCGATACATAACCTTGTCAGCAAAAATATCTATCATTTAATGATAGATATATTTGCTGACAAGGTCATGTAATGTTAATGATATATATTTTTGCTGACAAGGTCATGTATCGAATATAGAAATTTAATGATGCCTTTAAATGAAACTGCTGATATTCTTATGTGCTGACTGACGTTTTTATATTAATTGTAAAACCACTCTTTCGCTCAATGAATTGCCGATGGATTTTTTTCATTTTTTCATGACAAGAAGAATACGGTGGGTGTGACCGGTCGGCGGGGGATGCTTACTCCTTCATTGGCATTGGATTCCAACGTCTACTGTTTCAGGCGTCCGTGTTTGCTTTGTTTCTGTTTAGAATATTGTACGTATGTCGTTAATTTCTATTGTGAATAGTAGAGTTTTCCCTCTTTGTTTTCCTAAATAAATACTATTTTGTTCACAAATTAATAAATCATTCCATTAATTTATATTCTATATATTTATTAACTTTTAATAATTGTAGGTTGGCGTCATAACAATGCTATCCATTACAGTTCTTCTGAAAGGATTCTTAATATATCAACACGAAAATATAACTCTTTTAGTTGATCGACTATCCTTTTTACCTTCAACGGAAAAACATTTGAAAAATCACAATGAAAAAATGATAGCATAAAAAACAAACTTTATTGCATGAACAAAAGAAAATAGAAAGAATTTGACTCATCCTGTAAAAAAGAATAAAATAGTTTGTCATCATAATGCTGCATGATATAAGTGCATGGTATTTAATAATTATGTAGAGTATATTGATATGTAATATATGTATATCACAAACGTTTTTTTTTTCTTTTCATTACTTTTCAACTTACATTAGACATCCTCAGTCCTGAATCTTCCAAACATGGAGCACATATATACAATTTGGACAGGACAACATTTTACCGCCCGGAAAGGATAACAGTACCCGGCTGCGTAGGAATTCTGAGAGCACTGATACGCACACGGACAGAGCATGCGCAGTGGACAGCTCATCATTTGTTGCATATTTTGACCTGTAAAAAGAAAATCCGCAGTGTTATTTTAACAGAACTTACAGACAAAACGCTTACTAGTATTTAAAAACTAACTTGATGATGTTGTTCTTACATATATATTAATTTTAAGCTACTTGAACTATAACTGATAAGTTTATGGCACTATATGTTATTTTGTATACATGTCCCTACCAATAAAGTATCTTTATGCATATTTTTCATTTTAAACGGTGTACTTTTAGGACCACATTCCGTGGCATATATTATTTGTTTTGTCCGTCTAGCTGTCCATTTGTCTTTTTAGCTGTTGGTTTGTCATTTAAAACTTGCTTACCACCTTTGAATAGTTAGTGAAAGGGATTTTACATGTATTTTATGTGACCAGAACTTTCGTTGCATTCCAACATTTTTTACCTTTGGCCTTGAAGTTTCATCAATCATTTATTAAAATGCTCTTATCACCTACATACGGGGTCTGTATCTCCTAGTTGATTCGATAGGCATGAGCATGCTCTGAGTACGAACATTTTAAACGAAGCAAGCTATTGATAAACAAGTTAATCAAACAAGAATATCAAGTCTTGTTTAAAGCCATCATTTTGCATATTTCATGGTCGATACAATGACCTTTTCAGCAAATACATTCTATCATGAAGTCGAATTCTGACCAATGTTTTTTTCCTACTTATTGTTAGGCCATTGTTTACACACTGAATTTTGTAACAATAATGACAAGGAGCGCACTGCAAGTATGACAGGGATGCTTACTCCACTAAGGGACCTAATCCAATCTTGATTAGTATTGTTTCAGTAGAGCTTTATTATTCTTCCTTATCTTCATATCCATGAATCATTGGAATATCCTTTATTTAATGGATTTTTTTCCCCTATACATGTATATTCTTATGTAAATATTCGATCCTCTATTGTTTTCATATCCAAACACTGGGGGTCAACATAGAACCAGTTCGAATCTACACTGCCCGAGGATGCTTTCACATATGACTAATCATAGCTTTGCAAATCTTGAGAAGAAGTATTATTCCTATATTAAATATTGACATCCCCGCCCCATTGTGGCCCCTTATGCCCCCGTTGAACGTCTTTGAACAAACTTGAATATACAATCTGTAAAGAATGTTACCTATCAATTTTAATTTTTTCCCAGTGGTATTTGAAAAGAAGACTTTTGAACGATAACACCAAAATACACTTCACAAAGGATGCTTTGTGGCAAGTTTAGTTGATTTCGACCCAGTGGTTCTTGGGGAGAATATGAAAATGTGAAAAATGGACGACAACGACGAAAACGACGGCAACCGGCACAACAACTACGATGGACAAATGTCCATCAGAAAAGCTCCCTTAAACCTTTGGTTCAGGTGAGCTTAAAATTATGTTATTGTAATCTAATTACTGTAAGTCAGAACATTGACAACTGGAAATAAATATACTAGCATTTACATAATTCAAAGTGATATGGTCAAAACTTAGCATGTATTTCTACAGAATAAAATTTGTCAGAATTATATTATGAATATATTTTTTTCTTTCTCGATTGAAGTTACAGCGTGAATTCTGACATTCTTCTTGCGAGAAAAATGAAAATTATTCTAATGGGGGTCACGAATAGCAATCAATGTCCAACGATATTCATGAAATGCTTGTTCCCAACATGTCGAGTAATGCGTGATATTTCAATTTAGCATTTAAGAAATTTTAAATCACACAATAATTTTGAATAAAAAATAATAAAATTTACATTAATAATTTCATACTACTTTGTTCTTTTGTTGCTATCATGGATAACCCAAAATTACTTTCTGCTTTCCTTTCGTTTTCCCATCATCGAAGACTATACTCACATCCTTTGTTAGCGTGAATGTAATGGAAGCATAAGAAAAATAGAGGTACTGTGAGCAATGAGCTCACAATTTAAATGATAACCCATCCACACCCGTATGAAATTCCAATGCTTTGCTATGGGAAACCCAAAATGTGTCGGATCAAAAAATAAAATAGGAGGTGCACAATGGAATTATGTAATAAAGATTCCTTTATCCTTTCGTGGTAGAAGAGGAGTTGCGGATAAGAGATGGGTACCCCAAAGCGTAACAGACGGACGTACAGCTAGACGGACGGACGGACTACTATCCAGAATACTATATACCGTCCAACTTCTCAAGCGGGGGTATAAAAAAAACTAGAGGTACTGTGAACACTGAGCTCCCTAAATGATACACACCGCCTCCCATATGATTTTAGTGGCAAATTCCATGTTTTGCTCTGGGAGACCCGAAATAAGTGTCAGCTAAAAAAATAAAATAGGTGCACAATGGCATTATGTAAAAAAGAATCAGTGAAAGTTCAGTTTCATCAAATTTTATTCAGTGGTGTAGGAGGAGCTGCAGTTGAAAGATGGGTACCCCTCAATATAATAAAAAGAGTGGTAGTGTGAATGTTTTGCTATGGGAAACCCGAAATACGGGAAGATCAAAAAGTTATATAGGATGTACATCATGACAATAGGTAACAAAGATTCTGTGAAAGTTTCATCAAATTTGATTCAGTGGTATAAAAGGAGTTGCGAATAAGGGATGAGTACCCCAAAGCGTAACAGACAGACGGACATGCAGAGGATTGAAGGACGGACATCTTGATCACTAATACCCTCCCACTTTTCAAACGGGGGATATAATGATGTGATTTTGTAATGAGATTATCTTGTAAGCAAAATTTCTGAATTGTCATTCAGATAGCAAATAAACAATACTTAATCACACGAAGTGGGATGAAGTAATTAACAATATACAATTAAAAAGATCAAATTATATGATTCTTAAGAATTTCCATTTGAATTGTGCCATTTTTTCTTGAAGAGCAAAGGTAAGGATTTATTTTTGGCAACCGAACAATGTACCGGTAAGTTTGTTGCGATGCTTTTGCTCGGAAAAAATATCAAGTTAAAAGCATATGTTTCTTTTAGTACCATAGGATTTCCTGACAGTTGCCACATCAGCTTTAAACTTAGATCAGAGAGCGAAATTCAACATCTTGACAATTCTAGTGTCAGCTTAACATACCCCACGGGGTTTATCTTATTAAAAAAAATTGCTGATCCTCATGGACAGTAAAAAATTATTCTATTAATCTATCGTTTTAGCCATGATTGTTCTGGTTTTGTTTTTATCAGATTAAAAACAGTTGTTCGAGGTGGACATTTGTGAGCAATAATGGTCTGTCACCTGCTTAGTCTATATTTTATTGATGATTGATAGAGACGAAAAACAATTAAGTGCGCATGTCTTGTGGATCAAATAAATATACCGTCCAAGTTTCATCATATTTTCAGCTGTGTCTGTGTCACCTTAAGAACATTTATGTCATCCTGTCATTCAGAATTTCCAGGAGAGGAACTGTAGATCATATTTCATTAACTTTTATTCTCGTTTGATTAAGAATAATTAAGCGAACTAATTAGAACAAGTGACATTTTCTTCGAAACAACAACAAAAAATATTTCTTTCTTAAAATGTCGGATTTTATCTTTTTAATTAATTTATTTTAAACAATGTTATGTTTCACGGCCACTTCATGCTACAAGAAGACGAATGCGTGATAATTTGCCTTAGATGTATTGTGAGATAAATGGTTGCTTCATGTCTGCTATTAATCACTTTGTAGGGTTTAGATGAATACATAATATTCTGGTAGCTTTTCAAATTTAAATGAATATTTTTAAAAAAATTAATTTTAGACAATCTGCTCATTAGAGTAATTGTTATTTTAAAAAAATTTTAACTATACAATTCACGAAATCATTGAAGCAAATGATGAGTAATCTGAACAAGGAATAAAAAAGAATTCTGAGGAAAATCTTATAAAGATAATATTGTACTAGTATTTTCTGACATGTATATAATTTTTTGGCCATGAAAATCTTATGAAAATAGTCCATTTGTAGTCCAATGTTTGAGATTTCCGATGGGAATTAAAAGCTTTGCGAACACTTTCTAAAACATTTTTTGCAATGTTTTTTTAGCATACTATAAGAAGAGTAATGTCAATTTTTTCACAATATTTGTAGATTTTAACTTTACAAGACATCTAGTAATGAAATTTTCCTGATCATTTTGATTATCAGATTCGTTTACGTTACGTTACATCACGTCATTTTAAATAATGTAATTTTCCTCTTCCATTCATGTCGAAAAAAGCCATAATACTTACCACTAACAGTGTATAAACATCCAAAAACTGATAAAACTGTAAAAAGGAGAAGGACGCGTTCCATAACCAAGGACTTTGTGGTCTTCCTTGGACTGACCAAATAAGTGACCGGTATTAGCTTTGTTGTCATCCGTCATCATGTGGGGTATAAAAATAATTGTTTTATTTATTTTTGCCCCAATGCATGGTCGCATGCCGAACATGACCAGAAATTAGAAGGAATAATGTTGATAGCTATTTGTTTATTTTTTGTCTTTGGTCTTTGATCAACCCAACTCCTACATATGTAGATCAAATTAACTAGTGTAAAAAGATAGTAATTTATGATATAACGCTTTATTTATGGATTGTGTTCAATGTTGTCTAAAGAAATAAAACACGTTTTTATTGCTCTTCCATTACCAAATAATTGACACAATTTGTCAATGTAGATATTCATAGAACAATACTTATGGAAAGAATTATTCTAAATCAATCTTATATGCTGTAGACCAAAACAATTAGTAACACAGTGCCATTCAATAAAACATCAAAAATAAGTTCTATAACATATTAAAAAAAATTATGGGGGGGTGGAATAAAATTGAAACAGGTTCAATATGCATCTGGGATCTTCAAACGGTCTTTTGTCTTTTATTCGAGAAGACGAAGTTAAAAGTGAAATAACCTAGGAAAGTTGGCGATGCAAAAGCCGAGGTCATCTTCCTGTCATAAAATTACGATACTAGTTGGATCTCTATTGATAATAAGAATGAAAATAACCATCGTTCATTGACAATTCGTCGTCGATATATCTAAATGTCGATTTGAAGGCCACAGCTAGTGTTTTCTTCTTTCAACGTATAAAATTTTGGACAAATTCTGCTTCATATGAATACAAACGCAATTGGTAGCAATGGGAATTCTAATAGAGTGGAAGACCTGGCCTGGAGACCATAAACTGAGAACAGACTTAAGTCAAAATTTTGATTTTTAAAATTTCTTGAGTTCTGCTTGATGTATTTGATTAAAAATTGGCTATTCTCTATAACACTTCAATTTAAATATTTGATGTAAATTATGCCTCATTATCAAAATTATTTCAAAAGTTACACTGGTTTTAAATTTTGACTTAAGTCTGTTCACAGTTTATGGTTTTGGGAACTGGTTCTAAAAACCACATAGATCTTGTCAATCAGAAACACGAGCATCTTTTTTAATATCAACTTCGGAGTACTTGTGTGTGTACAATCAGAATGTTTTTAACAAAATAATTTTTGCAAACGATCAATGAAAAGGTAATTAAATTTGCGAGTTCCATTTTTAATGAAAAAGCAGCTGTCAATGATATCAAGAAGTCTGGGCTTTAATTTATCTTTAGAAATGTTTGTGAATGAAGTTAAAAGTAAAAAATTTTGAAGATGTTTATTTTTGGTAAAATCTTGTGATTTCAAATTGTCCAAAAGTTCCTTGAAATTTTAAGTATCCACATCTAATTAACACCACTTCTCGAATATATTATTGCACAGTACTCCTGAAGTTTCTCCTTCAATATAACTACTTCAATTATTTTAGTGAGGAGTAAAGAAAGGGGTTTAGTAGAACATTTACTGGAAGCTGCTATATATCTTTTTTTGAAGGGATTTTTAATGAAGTTTTGGAATCCAATATAGATATGGTTAATAAAATTCATATTGGTTGTTTGGAATATTAAAATTATTCAAAACTGACATATGATTTTGAAGAATTTTCTCCTGAGAAAGGGGTCTTAAGGTATACTAGTAAGTTGGATAACCACTAGTAGAATTAAATCCCAATTCCTCTAAAATACAGTTTATGTCATGAATCTTACAAACAGAGACAATGTTGTTACTTCCTTTAAGGTATAATTTTAACAATTTATCAATATCTCGTAAGACGCCTGCGTTGCACAATGGTTAGATTGTTTGCTTTTAAGTAACTGATCCTTGCGTCGCAGATTCGAACTCCATTGCGAGAAGTGAAGAACGGTCTTTCGGATGAAACTGCAAAAACCGAGGCCCCGTGTGGCAATAGATGCTGGTACGAAAAAAATGAGACATTAAACATCCTATTTCAAATCTTCAAAAATGACCTCTTTTAAAACAACATTACAAAAGTTGTCTAATCCAATGTTATACCATTTGCGCAATTCTTTGCTTTGCTTTTAGAAAAACATTTTTTAAAGTTTATTAATACTGAGCCCGCAGTTTGTCTACGATAATGGTATTTTCATTCTTATGTCGACACTATATATCCCGGTGAGCTTGAAATAAATGATACCACAGAGTCTTATACATCTGTGTCATATTTAGATATTTTACTAGAAAAAATACCTTAATGGTAATCTTACAACAAAGCTTTATGATGAACGTGATGAATTTAACTTCTTCATCGTCAACTTCCCTTACTTATGCAGTGCCCAATATACCCTATCACCTGCATACGAGGTTTATATATCTCAGTTGATTCGATACGCTAGAGCATGCTCTACGTAAAAACAATTTCTAAAACGAGGTGAATTATTAACAAACAAGTTTATGAAACAAGAATATCAGCAGTCTCGTATAAAGACATCACTTCGTAAGTTCTATGGCCGATACAAATACCTTGTCAGCAAAAACAATTTATCATTAGGTCAAATACTGACTGATTTTTTTTTTTTTGTTATAGAAATTGTTAAGCCATTACACTGAATTGTCGTCTTTTATTCTCGTCAATTCCTGATCATGACAAGGAGCACACGGCGGGTATGACCAGTCAGTATGGGGATGCTCCCTCCTCCATGGTGCCTGACCCCATCTCTGATGTTTTAGAACACAGGCACTTTATAATATACTAGGGGGGTCAAAAATTCAAGCGAGTTTGGTGCCTGTGTTTTAGAAGCCCGTGTTTGCTAATTTGTAATGTTTAATGATTTTTATTAAAATCTTGAATACTTAAGCAATGAATTATCATTTTTTGAAAGATGCAGTCTCATAACTGCAATGGTGTGTGCAAACAAATTGATTAACGCGCGTTAGCGCGTTATGAAAATTTGTTTGCACACACCATTGCAGTTATGAGACTGCATCTTTCAAAAAATGATAATTCAATGCTTATATTTACATTTTTTAGCCCCTGTATTGTATGCAATTTTAATTTTTTTTAATTAAAATCCACTCCTTATCCTTCATGTAAGTTGCAATTGATAGAACAGCTTATGGAATAGCTTAATCCAAGTTTCCCGCCAGAGTTTGTTTGCGCACAAGCCAAAAGCCGCAAACGAAAATAGTGCACAATAAAACAGATAACAATAATCAAAGTTTTATTATTTTTCAATCTAAAATGATAAAATTTATTTTGCAACAAAGAAATACAAATGAATGGTATGAAAGACAGAAAGTTTTCGCTTTGTTCAAACTGTAATGGTGTAGTCCCTGTATTCATACGCCAGACAGAGTTCAATAATTTGGTCTTGTGTGTTATGTGTATTTATCACTTGTAATTTTATTATGCTTTTTATTAGGGTCAAACAAAGTAAATGTAAATATTGTTCGTTATCTCCACATATTTCATCTACCATGCAATATATAACTGAAAGAAATTTAAAAGACTTGCTTTATTTTTTGAGTATCTGATATACCGGTACATGTTAAACTACTAGTTCAATTGTTTTGTCAAAAGAACGTGTTAAATTAAACTGGAAAGGCCTACATGTGTTCTTGACCTAAAAAATTCTTTCATCAAAGTATAATGACATACATCAGAAGTGTTTATACAAACAACTCTTCAACCCTTCTCTGTATCTATAAATGGAAGGGACGTCCTTCCTAGCGTTAAAGTACCCTGCAGGCAGAGTTGTGCAACAGCAACATTCATCACTTTGAATGTGTCCACAAAGTCAGTGCAAAGGTGTATATTACTGAAACAAACGACACACCAGGGGGCAACTTATCATATCTTCTAGGCCTATACTGTATATGCAGAAACATTACACTGGGGCTGAAAAATGAAAAAAATTATCAGATAATGTTAAAGATTTCCGAAGGCTTCCTTTCCGCGTTTAGTGCAAATATTAGCGGAAAATAGACATAAGCATGGAAAGTACATGTAATTATATTACATGTAGTTTATTTGAACAAGCTTTGTTTATTTTTTTATTTATTTTTTGTTTCAGTGGGGGAAAATAGCATAAATTAATGTATTTATTTTTATAAGAATGGTATTGTATGAAATAATTTTTAAGAGAAAGACTTGCTCGTTTTTAATCTAGGAAGTAACGAATCCGTCCTTTCTACCTCTTCAAAATAAAAACAAAACAAAAATATCATCTTCGATCTCGTTATCCATTAACATGTACTTTCACTTTTTGAAATAATATATTTGTATCTGACATATTGTTTGTAGCATCCAACACTCGTGAAGAAAGAGATAACTGTAAACTTACTTTATTTGGCTGTGTATTCTTTTTAGCGCCTTCAGTTTGGAGGAATATCTTCTAATTCAAGTAATTGCACTTTATCAAATCTACACTAACTAGTTCAAATTCAATTTCCGCCAAATGTCGTTAACAGAGAGTATAATACATTTACAGTAACCAACATTACATAAAACTGTCATTCGACCACAACATTAAATGGCACATTGGTACCGACAACCACAGTTATAATCTATTTTAATGGAGAGTACTAAGCCGGTGAGTGATGGTACTCAGACGTATTCTGGAAGGGACCACGGATAGACACAATACTGAATAGGCAGAGGTGGCCCTCTATCAACATGAAGAAGTTTCCTTTAGTTTGCTTTTATGTGACATTGTTACTGTTTGGATACTCAAAACTCTCAAATGGTAGGTTAAAGAAACACAAAATTTACAAACTAAGTTTTTACAAATATATTTCTGCGATGAGAATTTTCTTCCTTTTTTTACAGTAAAATCTGATATTTTTTTTAAAAAAGAGATGCAACTCGATATAAAATCCAAAACCTATTTTGACAATAATTTTGTACAGGTAATAGCAGTTATGGACGAAAATTTTTTAAGGATATACTACATTGTAGTATCTAAAATCAAAACATCTTCCCCTGAATACTCAGTACCTGCCTCTCACGGTGAAAAGTGATATTTATTTAGTATAAAATTTTAAATTTTGAGAAGTCATGCATGCTAATTGATCATAAGAGGGAAAATGTAACTCAGAGGTGGAAATAATTTATGAAACGTTCTAGAAATAATTAAATTTTGAAATGAAACAAAAATAGGTTAACTATTTCGTCTTTTATACGTATACGGCTTTAAAAATGAAAAAAAATTCTATCTTCAAAATGGTACCGAATTTTGCAAAATCTAATTTAGAATGATGGCTTTTCAATGGGCATTTTACTGGCTTATTCATCCACGTTCTTTACATAAAGGTTCCTCTTTTGTAGGCCAGAACCCACGGCAGATGATGATGTGTCCTTTAACCTTCCTTTGTCCGTGCGTCTTCTCGTGTCCTGAATATGGTTACGCCATGGGGTACTGCTACCCTTTCAAAGCTATTAAATGTTGTCCGTTCTGGGTGGTGAACTTTTGTGCACGTTCCAGATCCTTCTACGATCCGTAAAGGATCCAAGGATACTTTGACCTTGACTAGGTCTTAAATATGTGATCAATATCTTACATAGTGAAAAGACGAATTTTCTTTTAAAATGGGTTTATCAACTTTATTTTACACATTCGTAACTTTTTTTTAAAATGGACCTGTTTGTAAGGAAAATTGCTAGGATTTCACATCCAGTAGAATTAAGTTTGCTGCCCAAGTTAATAATAGTTTCATCTTTATCAAACAATCGTCATCATGCATGCGTCATCTATCCTTGAAGGATGAAAAAAGCATACAAAGTGTCAACCGGGTTTTTTTAGTGCAAATCATTAGTGTAAATCATCACAATGCAGCAGTTACGACTTGTAAAAATAATCTGTGGTCAGCGGATTAGCATATGGCGACTTCGGAGAATCAGTGTTGGTCAATATTTGATATTTTTGTACAGAAGATATGTATAAAAGGGGACAGCCAGCTAATCCAACAAGGTCAACCGAGTTCAAGAACATAAACAGTATCCTATTACAAATCTCCAATCAGCTATTGAATTATTAGTTATTTGCAAAAGACTAGTGTTTTTGTTGTTTAAAAATATATTTTAAAGTATTGTTTTCAAAAACCAAGTACATTGTTGTTAAATCTGTAAATAAAGATTTTTTCAACAAGTTTCAGCATCTTTTGGTGATCTCGATGTTTTCATAAGATCGCATACATGTACATGTGGTACAATGAATTTGACATACACAACAAAAATTGATCCAATTGTTTTCATTTTATAGATAAGTATACTTTCTATAAAATTCTCCTTTATATTAAACATGTATTTACCTAAAGGCTTTCATTACTACTTTAGAACTCGGAACTTTGCATTGAAATGAGTAAATTAGTATTCGTAGGAAATTCTGTTGGTAACTCCCAATAAGCCAGAACTAATATGGACCTCTGTGGTCTAGAGAGGCACAGGCAAGTTTTCCTGAGCCCCAATACCTTTACCTACCCCTTACCAACATCTTTGTTAGTCTTTGGAGCCATAGAAAATGCTTTGAATGAAAGGAGTGATCTGTCTTTATCCCAACTAAGCGAGACAAATGTATGCATATTTTTAACATTGAATATGTGACCAGCCTTTCAAAAAAGGATTCTAAACGTAATGTATTGTTATACACAAAGCATTTGCATTTTTCTGTATTTTTGACAGACTTGCATTTGAACATTGGTGTATTAATCATGTAAATCCATCTATTCAAGATGATAAGAACATTAAATTGGACATACTGTATACAGGGTTATTTTCGCCCCGTGTTATTTTCGCCCTTTTGCACTGTGAACTATTTTGCCCCGTTTTAAATTTGCCCAGTCTTAGTTTTGTTTAAGAAATTATGCTGTGTAATTTGACTTCGCACCGTTTTAAATTCGCCCAATCAGGAAGAGGGCGAAAGGGGCGAAAATAACACGGGGGCGAAAATTTCCCTGTATACAGTATTCTCATGTAAATCAAGCGACGCTCTTAAAAACAGAACAAAATACAATGTCTATTATCAATTCTTTTTAATTTGGAGGTTAATGATACTGGAAAATGTTTGACATTCTTATATTCCTCATAAATGGCATCATGTTTAATTTCAAAATAATGCAGTCAAAACTACATTCTTTCACACTTATTTATCCAAAAAAGTCAGAAATCACAATAGCCAAAACACACCTACAACAAAGTTTCTAAAAATTCTTAAAAACAACCAAGCAAATCTTCAACGTGAAACTAAATGATTTATATATGTGACCTTGAATACTAAAAAGCACCATAAAAATTTTAAAATGCGATTAATGGTATGTAAATGGTTTATATAGATACTATTGGTAAATGCAATCAGTTCTCTGCATCATAAACTCTTAGAATATCCTTCAAGGTTAAATAGTGTATTCTTTTGTGCATGTTTCAGAAAAATACATACTGTAAAACTTATTACTTTAGCGGTGTATTCTATTAGTGGTTTTGGCGGAAAGCAGTGTCCACTAAATCAAGTACATCTCTAAATATCTTGTATTTCATACATTTATAATTAGCACATTCAGACAGCGCTAAATGAATTGTTAAAAATTTGATTTTCGCCAAATATCGTACATGCTAATTGTAATACATTTACAGTATCTGAAATAGATTTCACTGGTTAATTTTCCTACTAACACACCTAATTTTTCTTTCCCTAAATTTCTTGGAATCCTTGCCTTTTTTATTTGAGATATGTTTGCTGAGATCATTTTTTTTCTCAAGAAAAAATCCTGGCTGTTTACAGTTCATGTTTGTAAAATATATTTACTATAATTTTGTAATCTAATTGCATGTAAATGTGCAATAAAATGTAAAATTATTGTAAATTAAATACAGGTCTATTACATTTAATGCAATACATGCTTTTTTTCCATGTACATCACAACACATCTGTCAAAGGTTAAAAGTCATTTTCAGTAAAATACAAGTATCAACAAAGAGATGCAAATATCTCCACCACTTATCAGTTAATACAAAAACAATCTCTCATCTGGCGTCATGTCAGAATAAAAACATCAGCTTTGAAAACAGTACAGATTTAAAAATTCTACTATTCAGCTTTCCATGAATACTGCTTCAAACTTTTTTTCTACCACTGCAGCTATCTTAACTCAGGTCCCCTTTGAAAGAATTAATTTTTGCACAGATTTTTAGGGCCGGTCCCAGCTTCATATTCATAGTGGTCATTAGATGATCCTCTTTAAGAAGCATCAATGCCTGGCCATCGATCTCCTGCGATTTGAACTCGTCAGCGTACGGAGTACAGCCAGGCATAGACTTGATGAATTCATACACCTCAGTGACCTGTCATAACAAAAAATAAAGTGTTTTGAAAGGTATTCATAAACAGATCACAAATGCACCATTCGTATAGAAAAATAAGCACATCCAATCTGACACTTATCACGGTACTTACAGTCTACAGTTTGTTAACATATGCAAGATTCATGAACAATTCATGGACAATGTAAAAACGCATTAATAACAGGGGGAAAAATAATAATGGTTTTACTATAAATAAAATGGATTTCTATTCATAATTTGGCAGCACTTCCTGTTATATGTGGTACAGTGATAATGAGTTTAGTCGAGAGACTTACAGTCCATTTTCCTGGGTTTGTGGTGGCTGTGTCTGACTCCATGGCATTATCAGGTTGTTCCTCTGGGGTGATGGGAGACTCGGGGGCTGAGGAGCTCTCGTTGGACGTAGAGCTGTTAGATGTACTGTGTGCCTCTCCCTCCTCCATCGGCTCTGTCTCATCGCGCTCTCCCTCAGGGAATTCCTACAGAACACAATTGATGATAACATATGTACACAAAAAATCTTACGGGTACTTAAGGTTCATAAACCCTCTGCTCACTCATATAATATGTTGCTTGAACCTTAATGATTTTCAAAAAGAAATGTATTTTATAAATTAAAATACAATCAATTACAGCATAGCTTGAGGGGCAAAATTGGACAACAAAGACACTTCAACTAGGCAAATCTATAAAGGAATAATAGACATTTATGTCATTAAGAGTTATCTCTCTTATCAGAGTATCAATGAACCTTAATATTCAAATTTATATGAATCTCATTCTAAAATAAAATCTACAGACTGTATGTGTTTCTTATATGCTCAACCTCATAGCACATGAAGGGAACCTGTGATTTTTATAAAATGTTTATTAAATTGTTCTACAAGCAATAAATGTGAAATAACTTTGAGTGAATGTACAAAAACAATCTACAAATAATACTTGTAAATATATGCAAATGTGGGTATAGTATTAAGAAATATTTAATTTTACCCTATTTTCACCAAATGACAGTTTTCCTCCTCTTCCTGGTCCTTTCAGTCCTTTCTTCAGAATCAGAGGAGAGCCTTTCTTCATTATCATTCCTCTTCCAATGCCCACTATGACAAATAAGAAATCAGCAAGTAATATAATGACTATAACTAGCCATAACATTCATAAAAACAAATTCAAATCAGCTCTTACCATGTTTTCCTCTGGTTTTGAACACAGATGTCCTATGGGCTCTGTTGTACCGCTTGGCACAGGCCATGGTGCAGAATCTCTTTGATCTCTTGAATCTAGAAGCCTGCTCCGCTGTCCCACAAAATTCACATTTGGAGAAAAATTCTGGCTCTGGAAAAAAAAGGACAGGATAAAATTCAGCTCTTCAGAATATATTCATTCAAAAATTTTGCAGAAAAGTGTTATGCTGTGCCTCCATATATAGATATCTAAGGTTCCTTTGTCTGAACTATAATTTGCTATGGAAGAGATTTTTAAAAGATTTTTGTGGTGCTGTATTCTGACCTGGCACCTCTTTCTTTGGCACCACCTCTGAGGGTCCCGCACTCTCTGACTCCTCCTCCTCCTCCATTCTGTCCAGACTCTGACTGGCCTTTGGTGGGATAAACTCTGTCAGCAGTGAGGACCTTTGAACCTGGAGAGTTTAAATAAAGGATATAACAAACATATCCAATACCAGAGATTGGTTTACTATTTTCAGGGATCAAAATGCCCAAATATTCCTTTGAAAGAAAACGTTACACTACATAATTGCTTTTCCTTACAAAGTCATCACACATTTTTGTATATCAAACAAATTTTCATGTCAAAAGAAATACAAAGATGTTACAAAAAAATTCTTGCCATTCTCAAAAATTATACATTTACATACAAGTGTGATTTATGGCACTGTGAAAAATGTATAAAAATTAATTCTCTATGTTATATATTATGAACATCAACATTCGCAAAACTTAAACACCATTTCTGTATCTCAGATAAATCCTCATCCTTTGAGCCATTGACGACATGTCAGACTCTACAACTTACAGGGAATGGTTCTGGCCCCTCTTGTATGACAAAGCCCTCGATGACATGAGTCAGTATGTGTGGTTTTACTATGGCCTTCTGTTTCTCCACCACTGCGGGGTTCTCCTTCTTCACTCCCTCTGTCTTTAACTGAGAAGTGTCCATCTTCTCAGGAGCTGATGATTTCACTGATGGGGTACCAGAAGTCTTTTCTTGCTACAAAGCAATGTAAAATTGGACTTTAACATTTTAAAATTATTAGTTTGCAAACCTTAAATAAAAATTCCAAATAAAATAATTACTTGTCAGTGATTGGGAAGGGCTTGTGCCATGCGCCATAGTCTCATTGAAGTGAAAAATGGCGCATTAAATCAATCAATCATGGCGCCAAGGTGCGCATTCAATTTTTAGCATTGTTATTTGCAAATATTTTGTGTACGACTTTCTTTCCTGTTTTACTTTCGTTTTAAATGCAGTCTATTTAAAACAAGAAATATCATTGGTTGAAACTTGTCAAAAAATACTTCCGGTTAAACGAAGCACTTACATGAGGTACAATACGTCATTTATTTGTGTGTTAGGGCTGTCCCCTTTCTAAAACTGTCATAATTTTAACAAAAGATACGGGTCAGGTATATTCTAAGCAAGTTCCTTTGAATTTGCTCCATTTCATGCATTAAAAAACTGATTCGGTTAGGCAAAAAAAAATTAATTTCTTGGTTCTCAGGCCCTCCCTCATCTCTTTCAAGGGTGCCTCATTGACCCTTTTTATTGCTAAATCAATAAAATAAAAACAACAAATCACCTCCCTCATCATTTTGAGAGGTTTTGTACAATGTAAAAATCTGCCTCATCATGTTTTGGGGGCAATAAAAAGTAAAAAAACAAGAGGCCCAGGGGCCACATCGCTCATCTGAGCTATTGGCTAGGAAAAACCACAGATCAGATCAGAACTGAAAGTAAACTGGGGGGGGGGGG